>JAPDEL010000024.1:0-386497 GCA_027569095.1 Aspergillus conjunctus | reverse complement strand
CCCCCCCCCCCCCCCCCCCCCCCCCCCCCCCCCCCCCCCCCCCCCCCCCCCCCCCCCCCCCCCCCCCCCCCCCCCCCCCCCCCCCCCCCCCCCCCCCCCCCCCCCCCCCCCCCCCCCCCCCCCCACTTGGCTGTCCATAGAACTGGCCGGGTAGAAGATACATGAGGAACACAGGGCCAAGTTTACATGGTGGATTAATTTACAAGTACTGTAAGCTCCCTAAGCTTCTGCGGGCAACTACATATAGCGGAACCGAGCACCTCACAATGAAAGAAGCTGTTTCAGAGATCCTTGAGTGTTCTGTCCGTCTTGGGGATCGAATACCATCGGCATGTGGGAAGTGGATAGCCGAGGCACGTCACGCGGTTAACCAAGGAACACACATCCATTACATCACAACGCGAGAACAACATTCTTCAACACCCCCTTCCAACTGTCATCCAGTGCAACCATATCAGCATGAAGGTCGAAGATAATACGTTCATTGTATCCGGAGGGTGAGTTTCCACCGGAGCAACCCATCACAGCTCCCCTAACCCATCCCTAGGGCTTCGGGCTTGGGCCGTGCCTGCGTGGCCGACATCTGCGCCCGTGGGGGCTATGCAGCGATTCTGGACGTCAATGAAGAGCTGGGAGAGGGGCTGGACCAGGAAGTCCGCAAGGGGAGAGCTAAATTCTTCAAAACCAATGTATTGGAGACGGAGAGTATCGCCGCGGCCGTGAAAGGCACGGTGGAGTGGGCGACGCAAACCGGAAAGCCCGTCCGCGGAGTCATCGCTGCTGCTGGCGTTGGATACCCTGCAAAGGTCCGTCTAACCCTCTTGCTCCCTCGTCAAGGCCCTGAAGTGGCCCGTCGCATGGCTCCCAAAACTAACAACCCCCATAACCAACCCCCAGATGCTTGATAGTAAGCTGAAGCCTTTGGAGATGGACGGCTTCGACTTTGTAATCAATATCAATCTGCGAGGCGTGATCGACCTGATCAGACAGACCTTGCCACATATGGCAGGCGCGAGTCCAGCCAACGCCGATGGAGAGCGCGGCGTGGTGATCATGGTCTCATCATCAGCTGCGTTTGATGGTCAGCCGGGACAGGTGGCATACAGTGCTTCCAAGGGCGCTCTAGCTTCTCTCACCCTCCCAATGACCCGAGACCTTTCTCGATACGGCATTCGAGTGGTCACAATCGCGCCAAGCCTTTTCGACTCCAGGATGACATCCGTGATGTCCCCCAAGGTCCGAGCAAGTCTCGAGAAAACGATGGAATTCCCTGGTGAGTCAGTCCGTATCCGCACGGGAATATTTAAGCTAACCGGCTCCAGCGAGAGCCGGTCACCCTTCGGAGTTTGCGCTGCTTGTCTCCCAGAGCATTGAGAATATCATGCTCAATGGTGTGGTGATCCGGTTGGATGGTGGCATGCGAATGCCGAGCAAGATGTAAATCAGTTGTTTGAGCCAGATGGTTTTTTTTTTTTTGTATATTTAAGTGTCGTTCTAAGTCGTGGGGCATGTCGGGTCCGGATTGTCCTACTTCGTGGGAGACGTATATGTATAGTTCAAAACAGAATTTACCTTGACCTTACTACTTGCTAAGTCGCGACCGCCTATACGGTTGATGAACTACTCCGAATCCGGCTTTGGGATCATTTTATTGCCTGGAAAGCTCGTATCCCCGGACACTGTTCACCAGCTCTACCTGGATAGCTCCTTGTTTTTTCTTGACATGCACATAGGACCACAGGGCGTGGAGAACCAAGATGGTTCTGGTTGGTGTGGAAAAGGAATACTGCTACAAAGATTGAATCAATCAAGCCATCGGTGAGAATGCAAGTTGCAAAAGAATACTACCTTTATCTTATTATATTTTGTATTCCCGGACAAAGAAGCATTGCAGGTTTCTGGCATCATTGTTCAACAATGTATTTTGCTTAAAAGCAGTGTGTTTCATTTGCTCCTTGTTCCTTTTCCGCTGCCCCGTGGTCGTAGATTCTTTGTAGGAATGGCGGATGCTCGAAGCAAACGTCTCAAGTAAAGAAACTAGGTCCTGGGTGAAAGGATGAAACATGGTGATATTTGTTAATTAAGCCGAACTGTCTACTTAGGTCTTTGAATGTCTTTGTGCTTCCAATTCCATGCTACGCATCTAACAAGAAGTTGCTGTCCAGGCCGCTTGATCCACGCCATTGCCTCTTGAAACAAGCGGGCCTCATATTTTATCATCCCTGGTCGAGAGGTGAATTGAAAAAGATAAATACCACGCCAAGTAAGTCCGTTAATATCTCTTTCATTCTGCATCAGCCCCTGCTTTCAACACCTACTCAGAACGCCTACTGTGACTATTCCACAGCACCGAAACCAGCAAGGCTCCAGAAGAAAAGGAAGAGAAAAACAAAAATGCCCAACGCAGAAGTTTACAGAGGGCAGGCCGTGGTCGCTAAGGTTTCGAAGGCTCTTAGAAAAGCCGGCCTCGGCCCTCTCCTCTGGGGTGAGCATGTTCTGCGCGCCGTTGGAGCTTCCCTGCCCGCCTCGGTGAGCCAACCCTAACCCCCCGATTTTGTCCCTATATTTGGCTAACAAGAAAGAACCGCAGCATATCCAATTTCTCATTGAGGACAAAGACATCGACCGAGCCTACGCGGCCCTTCTCGCAAAGGCCCGCAAGGCCTGTGTCGAAGGTGTCAACTGTCCCGAGGCCCAGACCGGGACTCCGCAGCCCTCGCCGGACGCGCATATCTGCTTCAACGGGACCCCGGTCAACCTCCACAAGAAGACCAAGTTCATGGCTCTCATGCCCTGTTTGAACATCAAAGGATTCTGCAACCACAACAAGTTTTTCATGGGCGCGGATGAACCTTGTCTCCCGGAGCCGACCGGTGACAAGGGCGGACGCTACGCTCCAGGCCTGGATGTGGTGATGCTGCCAACGCCCAGGAAGTTTGTCGAGGCTCTGGTCTGGCTCGTCAGTGATGAGAGTGTGGATCCAGATCACGCAGGGACCTGGAAGCAGTGGCTGACATTGATGCGCACGGATATACGGACGGGGCTGATCAATCCGTTCCGGCTCGAACCTCAGATCATGGCGAAGTGGGAGGAGGCCACCCCGGAACTTGGTAAGTTCAACTCCGCTCTCGCGAAAAAGTGACCTCTTACGACGGTCCACCTACAACGCTTTCGTTAACACGGGATATTGGGGAGATGGTCATACGGGTATGGCTTGGTTTGGTTCGACGATATCAGATTGATCAGGTGGAGACTGAGGTCGATCCCGGTGCGTTCGTTTAGGCTAACAGCATTTAGGAGAATTATTATCCAAGTATTGCTCGAACATTCCTGGTGACAGTCTTGGTAACAGTGGTATTTTCCCGTACTCAGGAGGGGCCATCGCGTAAAGCATCCCACGTAAAAAAAAAAATCCAACACCTGATGATATCCTAGGATGTTGCTGGGCAGGCTGGGGGTATGGCTTAAATAACTTCGGGAATAAGGAAGAAGAAGCCTTTGTGGCTTCCAGGGACTGACTGACCTCTCTTGTTTTGCATCCCGAATGATTGGAACGCGGTCCAGATTCGCATGGGCGTAACGCGTTGAGGCCTAGCGGATCGATTCGGTCTTACCTCGAGGCACAGGCATTATTATTCCACCACCATAATCAAGAATGATTCCAAATTCACCCGCCACCCAGCCTTGCCGACGATCTGCTGGTCTTGTGCGCTATTGATGCAGCGCACAACGACTGAGAGGTTCTTCGGCAGCCATGCAGACGATGAAGTCGGCCTGTGAGCCCTGCCGATCGCGGAAGCGGCGGTGTGACCGGGGGATTCCGGCGTGCGGTCGCTGTGCACGGTAGGCCAATCTGCTTCCTAACCCCGGTCTGTTCTGATGGCCAGGCTAGACAAATAATCCCTTGTTTCTATGCCCTCGGGAATCTATCCGGGATTCCTCACCAGCGAACCAGATCCGCCGGCTTCCGACACGGCGGCGAGCAATACGGGCTCTGGCTGGCGACATCGGAGCAGGCGAGACCAGGCCCTGCGATGCCGTCGCCGGGACTCCAGCAACTGTGTCCCATCGAGTTTCGGTGGTATATGCCGCGTTTGCTCAGGCACTGTAGGTCTGCAAAATTAACAGTCCTTTGTGTTCGGCGCTAAGAATTGGAGACCACGAAAGCCTAGAAACCTTTCGGGTGGAGTCCAGTGCACAGAGTACAGCCTTCAAGCTCCAGTCTGTTTGGGTCCAGCATGCACTCAATGATCCCTGCTTATTCCATGTCACGCTGTACATTGGCTCCTCGTATTTCGATATTAAAACCGGCGAGACACCAAGTCCCATTACACTCTTTCACCAGACCGAAGTTCTCAGACAAGTCAATGAGCGCCTCTCAGACCCAGTCTTGGCCCGAGACGACGGGACGATTGCCTCTGTTGCTCTGCTCGCATTATTCGCGGTACGTAGGCTTGCCTTCTCTGGATATCACCGACGCTCATGGAGCCCAACCTAGAACCTTACCGGCAATCAACCTGCGTCGGAAATCCATACAGCCGGGTTGCGAGACTTGGTCAGGCTGAAAGGCGGCCGTAGTAAGTTGGGCTTGGATGGTCTGCTTGCGACCTTGATTCGTATGTGAGTTCACTCGCTGATCTTACCCCCGTTCCCACCGGGGCAGGCGCACTAATCTACGCCAGGAACGAAATGATTCAAAGCGTTGTGTTCGGCCTGAAGTCGGATTTACTCCCACAGGGCTATCACGTCGTCCCTCCGTTCGGCCTGGAAGCCCGGATTCTAGAATTCCGCGCTCTGAGATACCGAATTCTAGAAGCGCACGAGAGTTATTCGTTCACCCGCGGCGACTCCATGATGAACCTGTTTCGCGAGATCTACGACTTCAAACTTCAAATAAGCCGTCTCGGCAACTCCATTGTGACATTTCGTCAGAATGGATCCCATTGGCACCGCCTTGATGGCTCGACTATCCTACTCAACGACGATCCGGTTTTCTCCTGCTGTGCTTTGGCAGCCTCAATCTTCTGGCTCCTCATGGAAGCCAACGCTGACTCAGACGCACAGTCTGAAGCATGCTTAACCAAATTAGTCACCCTGATTCAGCAACTGAAGGCTGCGTTATACCTGGTAGAGGATGCGGCTTGGCTGAAATCCAACCCGATGGCTTATTGCTGGGTGTGTACGGTGGGAGCGGCGCTGGCCCCGGACACCAACTCGCGTATCTGGTTCTGGGTCAGACAGGCTGCAGTCATGCGGATCCTCAATGCGGTTGACAACTTTGGCTTATTGGATGATATATGGCTACATATTACCTGGCTCAGAAACCTACACCTGGCATCTCGTAGGCCGGTGGTCCTTGACGTTACGAAAGAGTGATCCCATGTGCGCAGATTATACCCTTCACGATATTATTTTTTAGAACCAGGAAATATAGACTATTGCTAGCGATGTACACAGTCAGACCGGGCTCCGAGCGACTCCGCATTGCTAAATAAACAGATAGGAAAGCTCTAGGTTGAGATGTGGCACGGCAGCGCGCCACAGCAGTATCCATGGTGAGCCCCAAAAGCCCCCCAAAAGTCGATATTATGGCAGCCATCGTTGGTCCTCCAAACAGCGGCTTCAAAGTTATAGCCTCCGGGACTGGTTTCCCTGAAGCTATACGCGGAAGGAATTAGTATTGCGATCTCGGATCTTAGGTTCATGCTCTTACTATATCGCGCATTCCGCGGATGTGCAGGCATCGAATCCTCCGAACAGGGTCCCTTGATACGTTGACCCGGTGTTCAGATCTGTCAGGTAGATAATCTGCTCCATTCCCATTCCATCGGGGTCAAAATAACCGGAGGCAGCCATTTGACCTGACCAGGCGCTTGCCTGGTGAGCAAGAGCCGCAGCCCATAAGAGGATCTGGTGTTTCATATTGACACGGGTGAATAGATAGGTATATTCAAAGAGCAGACAAATGAAGTGTGTAGCGAAGACAATCTGACCAACTCTACAGCCTTTTATAGATTCACTGCCTGGGTGAACTTCCAAAGAGGTATCCACACTGCGCGCGCTAGTCCGCACAACGATGAGACGCTGCTCCAGCGGCTCCCTGGAATCCACCAACCACATAGACCAGCGTCACTCTGATTTTGTATCTCCCAGTAAGACACTACGAGAGCTGGATTCGATTGGTATTCCCTCCCCATCGTACTGTCTTAAAATCCGGCGACATCCTTCCCATGTCTCATTTCTAGTCCTTCTAGGTTATCTGCCTCCCTCCAATCCCGCAGGACCTTGAGAAAGGCCGAAGAGCCCAAACCATATCTGACATCTCGTTGAGACCGCAAGTCATCGACGTGGCCCTCATTGTTATAGTAACCCGGTGTGCACTCCTTCAAGAAGGCCAGATTTGGTTTGCCGAGTTCCACGCAGGTCTGCACCCACTCCGCCTGTGCCTTTGCAGTGGGCTCAATCGTCGCGGTACCTGTCTGCAATGCCCGCTGGATGATGTAGGCAAAGTGGGTGGCCTGCTCGTCCGTCACGTGTAGGAAATTCGGCGACAGGCCCGCTTGTATATGGCCAACGAAGAAGCAGTTGGGGAATCCCCGACTCCCCCAGCCATGCAGGGTCAGTCTGCCGTCGCGCCACTGGGACGAGGTAGTGATCCCACCGCGTCCGTAGACTTCAAACCCGGCCCGGTGAGACCAGTCCGTTGCGTATTCGAAGCCCGTCGCATAGATGAGACAGTCGACTTCGTACTCAACCCCGTTGGCGACGACACCGCGCTCGGTGAGCCGCTCCACGCCATTTCCATCGGTGTCGATCAGGTCGACGTTGGATAGGTTAAAGGTTTGTAGGTAGGAGTCGTGGAAACAAGGCCGCTTGCAGAATTGGTTATACCACGGCTTGAGTGCGTGGGCGGTGCCTTGGTCCGTGACGATCCTGTCCACGCGCGCGCGGATCGACTCCATCTTTTGGTAGTCGGCGAGTTGAAATCGGGCCGCCGCGGCCGCGGGATCAAGGGCCGATAAATCCGCGTCTGGGAGAACAAACAGGCTGCGCAGGATATCGGTCCATCCATCGGATACCAGGTCTTCTTCCTGGTACCCTCCATTGACGATGAGGTCGAAATTGTCCATCCGCTGGCGTTGCCACCCCGGTTGGAGCGACTGTGCCCACTGCGGATCCGTGGGTCGGTTGTTTCGGACATCGATGCTGGACGGCGTGCGCTGAAATACATACAGATGTTGTGCGCATTGGCCGAGATGCGGCACTATCTGGACAGCGGTTGCGCCAGTCCCGATAATCGCGACCCGTTTGTTGGCGAGCTTGGTCAGGGAACCCTTGTCGTCCCCTCCAGTGTATTCATAGTCCCACCGAGAGGAATGGAAGGAGTGGCCCTGGAAGGTATCTATGCCCGCGACACCCGGCAGCTTCGGTCGATGCAGCGGACCGCCCGCGGGGATCACGAAGCGTGCCCGGATGTTATCGTTCCAGTTCGTCTTGACGAGCCATCGCTCGGCTGTGTCATCCCAATGTAAAGCGAGGGTCTCGGTTTGGAACAGGGTCTTCTCATAGAGGTTGAAATGCGTTCCGATCCGCTCAGCGTGCGAGCGAATCTCGTCGGCATAACTGTACTTTTCGATCGGAAGGTATCTGGTGTCTTCTAAGAACGGCAGGTAGATATAGGATTCGATGTCGCATTGCGCGCCAGGGTAGCGGTTCCAGTACCTGCCAAAGTAGAGGTGTGAGGATAACATTTACTGCACGAGGATTATCTTGGATGTGCATACCAGGTTCCCCCAAAACCCCCCGCTTTTTCGATTATACGAAAGTTCGTGATGCCCTGCTCCTGCAGCCGCACGGCACACAGCTGGCCACCGAATCCTGCCCCGATGATGACCACATCACACTCTTCCTCGACCGGCTGGCGAGTAAATCCCGGCGTCACATACGGATCGGTCAGATACCTCTTGGCGGCGGCCGTGGCATCGTGGATGAGATGATACTGGGCTAGGCCTCCATTGTTTTGCAGACGTTTGTCGCGTTCCTCGGTGTACTTCTGGCGAAGGCGCTCGACATCCAGGGTCTGGGAGGAGGCACCCATGGTTACTCTGTACTCTGGGCACGTTCTTCAAAATCGAACTTATTATACGAAAGAAAAAGACGTCGAGACTGGGGTTGCTAGGTACGGGGCATTTGAGAAACAGGTCTCTTATCTTTACCCCTGACTTGAAGTTGCCTTTAAAGGATCGCTGACGTGGTCAGGGGTGCATCACATAGCATAGCCTCGGTTTGACATGGATATCGATACCGGTTCTCGCCAAACTGGAGGCGTCCCTGCTCGAGAAATTCGAATCCATCCCGGCACGGCATCTCTACACCGGAGTCACCAGTGGGTCTGGGGAAGCAAGAGGCTAGTCGGGGAGCATCAGGTCGGGCCCTCAGCTGCGGGTCCATGTTTCCACAGCTTTGATATCGCTGGAAGTATTGTGTTGTGTTGTGCTGTGTCGTGGGCTGGGCTGAGTTACCCCGCATCTGGACTCCGCGGCTTCGATACGAGTTGGCTTGATCTGCCTGTATTTGCCTGGCTTGCAGCCATGTAATTGCAGTCGCTATCGACTCGTCAAAAAGACGCCAGTTATTTTATTGTGCATGTCCTGCGGCGCAGACGAGTTGCACCTCGGAATTGATTTTCTTGCTGGTATGGTAGGGTTCTGGGGGAAGGTGGTGGTGTATTCCGTAGTGAGGCGTCTTGCGGGGTTCTTCGGTCGTGATAGATAGTGCCATGAGGAGGACCCGTCGCAGTGGTTTGCGGGTACAGGAACGGTGCCCGCAAGAATAGATCAATTACCTTCTAAATCTCGAGCAAGAGAGCTCCAGCAACAGCTCCCGGTTCACGTCGACGCAGCGTCTGGCGAGAGGGGCAGCTGACGTCATGGGTCTGGGTCTGCCGGGCCCCTCCACACCCTCACCTCATGCGGTTGTCGATGCATCAATCATTAATCATTGCCTTCGAGTATGATCTCATGTGTGCGGCCAATGGCCCAGGGCCAAGCCAAAGCGGGGTTCCCCAATGACGGCCAGCCACGTAGTGGTGGGGTTCTCGCCAGCTATAAGAAGCCCACCCCCCCCAGGGCAGGTCTCCGAATTAGAATTCATTAGTCTCAGACCAGCCAAAACCAGACACCAACCAAATCCAATTCACCATGTCGAATGTTTACTTTAACGTGACGGTAGACAATCGTAAGCTCCCTCTAGCGCCGGCTCCGTGTGACTGCTCTGACCTGACTTGTCGCGCTTTTAGAGCCCTTGGGCCGCATTGTGTTCAGGCTCTTCGACGATGTCGTTCCCAGAACTGCCAAAAACTTCCGCGAGCTGTGCACCGGCCAACACGGCTTCGGCTATGCGGGCTCTCCCTTCCACCGTGTTATCCCGAACTTCATGCTCCAGGGCGGTGATTTCACGGCCGGCGACGTGAGTCGAGCTTCACCCCTAGACTGCCATGTGATGGCCCCCTAAAAACTTTTTCTTTCCAGGGAACTGGCGGTAAATCCATCTATGGAGAGAAATTTGCCGACGAAAATTTCAGCTTGAAGCACGACCGACCGTTCCTCCTATCCATGGCCAACGCAGGGAAGAACACCAACGGTTCCCAATTTTTCATCACTGTGAGTTTGATTTGTTCTGTTTGAAAGTCGTCTGCAGGTATTGACACACTGGACAAAGACTGTAGTAACTTCCTGGCTGGACGGCGCCCATGTTGTCTTTGGTGAGGTTGTTGAAGGGCAGGACATCGTCAAGACAATCGAGAGCCTAGGTTCCTCGTCTGGCAAGACCCGCAAGAAGATCGCCGTGGCGTCCTCGGGCACCATCTAGTGGTGTATGGAGTGATGTACAACGTTCCTTGGGAGCACTTGGGATGATCGATCGGCCTGGTCCTTCGTTACGCGCGGCTAAGATGATGGATCTTATCTATATTTACCCTCTTGCCCCCAAAAAGATGAATCGCACTGGTCCCTCGTGCTGGCACCAGTATCCACCGTCAATATCACTGCAGTAGCGAACGTCTAGATGATACTTGAGGGTACCGGGTTGCCAACACCGTCCGCCGTGCCCGTGGCCCGTGGCCCTTTTCCTCTGGCCCGATAGACTGTCGAGCTCCCGTATTATTTGGAACCTCGCCCACGTCCAGTATTCTAAAGCGGTGGATGAAAAGTCGAACACACAAGTAGTTTCCAGACTCACGCTTGACCGATTTGCAATGCTCCATGATCGTAGCCCAAACCACAAAAATCGCCAGAACCTGCCCAAACCCCCAGCGATTTTCACCCGAGCCATCTTCGAATAGAGGCTTTTTGACTATTCTCAGGGTGATGACATCATAGAGGTGCAGCAGGAACTGCAACACCACCAGGCAGAGAATGTTAGACGCTTGCGTCGCCATAAAATCTTCAGACGTTTCGCCATCAAACATCTCTTGTTGAATCTGCAGCAACAGTCCAAGTCTTTGTGAGGTCTTTTTAGACAACATTCTAACCGACAGCGCAGCGTAGAAAAAAGAACAGGTTGTACCCAAGTACACCTTATCCACCCAGAGATGAGAGTAAGATAAACGTATAGCAGCTATCGTGCTGGAGCACCCTCCCCATACCTAGAGATCGCACTAGTTTAGACAATTACCAAACTATAGAGAATGCAAAATAAATCACAGCAAATAAGAAAATCAAGAGTTATCGGGATATCCGATTGGTATCCCCGTGGGCAGAAGCCGAGATCGAGCTTGATATTGCGGTGCAGTTGGAGACACTCGCACATCGATTTCCGTGAATATGCATCAAATCCTGGGGAAGGAGGTCTGACCCCGTATAGTTCGCCGGGTCTGTAAAGGTGGTACAGCCAACGATTTCGAGACCGCGAGCCCAGTTACAAGGAGGGCGATGCCTAAGGAAACTAGTCAGGCCACGGGGATATAACCGTTGATTGTCTGCTGTGAGTTGCAAGAATAAGGATCCCACTGATGATCTCAAACTTTCTTTGTTCCTCCTGGCGTTGTTGGTCCATTTGTCGGGAAAGTGGCTCCCGGTGATAAATGCATGTAGTGCTCGCGCCACATTTTGCAGAACAAACGACGAGCTTATCGCTAGTCTCCATATCCTTCTGGGGACTCGAATGGATCTACCCAGGTAGTACAGCTCAATATACCGGTGGAATGGTCAGATTATAGATGGTTGCCACCGCACTCGGTCCAGCGCCAAATTTCAGACGATTCACACCTATTTACCACAAGTATTCATATTCCGGCGCATTGGAAAGGTGCTGATATATATATATATAAATAAGGCCTGTCAAAAACAGTGATATCTTCGTTCTGCACTCTATAACGCATCGGGTTAGCTGCAGACGTGTGCGTGATGAATCCGTCGCACGGCAAGCCCTGGGAGATGGCTGGCTGAGGATGAGGCATACAGCGACAAAACCTGAAAAATCCCAAATCCACCCGTGGGGAAATACCTAGGCTTGGCTGTTCATTACAACCTACTCACCACAGTCAGACATATATTATATGTAATACAGATAACGGGGGAAATTCGACACGCGAGAGCCTTCGCCCTCAACACATCACCCCAATCCCTTGCACCCTTACAGGTGGACACAGTCTCTTACTGGTGAAATGGTTTGCCCCGGTGAACCCACACGCAATCTACGGTTGTACAAGTAATAGATTGGGATGGCTTTGGAGGATCATGGTCAGCTTCCTTGTTCGTTGTTCAGATGAGCAAGAGCCATGCGACAAGTGGTGGAGGGCAGTCAGCCAAATAAGTCCCCCTTGCATCGACAGGTTTCATAGGAAGGGCGTTGACGACATTAAAAGGCTCACTCTGCCACTTTCAAGCAGTCGCTCATTACTTCCGTCGAACTATATTCATGATACACAAAGCAGATCGTGCCCTTTCTCCCCCGGCTATATTTCCATTCCTGATTAATACAACAAGGAATGCCATACATCCATGTCGCCAACGTTCGCGCCCTTTACGCTGACCCCCCTGGATCACTTGATCCTACATGGCTATATAGCTGTTATGTTCACATTTCATCTACCAAGCGACAAAAAATTAGAGGTCTTGAAGTGCGTGGACAATGCCGCAGCCAAGTTACTTCTCCATCTTCCATTCCTGGGAGGATGCGTTGTTCCTCGTCATGCACGAAACCATGCCACGAAGATGAATGAATTCGAGATCCGATATTTTGAGAATATACCTGGTTCATTTCTCACCGTCCAGCACCATCCTGCTTCAACAACCGTCTTGACAAATGGCCGCCTTAACCCTGACTTCCTCCCAGACATTCCGTCCTTTCAAGCCGAGGACCCTTGCCCAGTTTACCGGATCAAAGCAAATGTTGTCGGACAGAGGCTCTACTTAGTCCCGTATTTTCAGCACATGGCTATCGATGGACAGGGGGGTGCGATTGTTTTCTCTATCCTTGCCCAGCTGTGCCGAAATCCTAACATGCCGCTCGTCGACCTAGAGGCGGGGCAACGGTGGATGCGTAAGCACATTTTCCACATCGCCAGGAGCTCTGAGCCGAAGCCCTTGCCTTGGGACGCAAAGCCATCTGTATTCATTCAGCTCAGTCAGGATAATCCGGGAAACACCACGGTTAATCGCCGATTTAAGATTCCGAGGGCCAAGGTCGACTCCCTGCGAAATGTCTGCCAAGATCTAGTTCCTGTCACAACCAACGACCAATTCCACCCCGAGACCTATCTAACACCCAGCTTAATATTGGCCGCGCTGTTTGGTATGTGTGCTAACCGCGCTCGCCATGCGGCCCACATGGGAGGGTGGTACGCGCCTAATCTTATCATCACCACTGATATCCGGCGGCAGTTGGGCCTGCCGATGACCTATATGGGGAATGCACTTGTTAATGTTGTGTGCCCGTTGCATTTAGAGGGGATATCCCCCCAAAGTCTGCGAAGAAAGAGCAATTCTCTCCCTGACGGGTTACATGTGGATGATATTCACCAACTATCAGACATTGCATTCCGTGTCTCTCAGCACTTGCGGTGGCAAAATGAAGCTAACGTTGGTGGCATTATGGGTACACTGGGAAAACTGCAAAATAGCGTATCTGTCGGGCTAGCTTGCGATGGTCTGACCTTCTCTGATGCCCATAGGATGGACTTATACCAAGACTTTGGGCCACTGGGGAGAGTGCAGGACTTTTCTATCCCCGGGAATAATCTAGCCGGCTTTTGCTGGATGCTCCCAGTGGAACCATCCGGGCTTCAGAGGTGCAACACCTACTATGGGTTGCAGATCGGGCTAGAAATGGCAGCAATGAAGCAGTTAGAACAAGATAGGTTGTTCATATGGCTCACGGACAACCATTCATGGGACAGTAAATTGTGAAGCAAAGGGGGGTAAAGAGTATAAATCAACTGTTTTTATTCCAGATACTCAAATCAAGTATAAACCAGCCTCCACACCTGGACGGGCCGAACAGAGTCCCCGTGGTGGTCTTGTGTTTGCGGGCGGTTGTAAAAGGATCACGATCCTCCTCCAGCGGTTTCGGTGCGATATATGGGGCGGGTGCCAACTGCTGCGGGTATTTGGATATGTCCCTGTCTTACTGGACTACCAAGCCGTGTTGACGACGACTCTGAACTACGATAAAATAGATAACCCTAGCTCTGCTTGCTGAATACGTAGATTGCTGCGCGCTCGATAGCGACAAGTGAGATATCATGAAATACACTTGACTCAGAACGTTCGAGGCCTCAAGGTCTCCAGGCAATTTATGCATTTGGAAATCCCTACTTCAAAAACAAGCAAAATACCATCACAAGCATTCGTGGAGTTCCATTGGATCTAACCAAACGGAGGATTAGTACATGGTCAATACAAACTCGAACAAATTCATCCACCTCGGCTTGCGGAGGAAGAAAATCGAACTGGCATATCAAGATCAACTCACCTTTCGGGTCCGTTCCTAAAGACCTCCGCTTTGGAGGAGGTTTTCAAGGTCGCCACAGCTGCTTTGGACCTGCTGAAGGGAAGACTCAAGCTGGCTGTACAAGTTGTTGAATTGATCCTGCGGGTATTCCATCAGTCATGCCGAGTTCCCAATAGAAGTGTTTCATGCATACCCTAGCGCTGCCCTGTATGTTCTGCCCTCTTCCATAGAATCCGGCCTTGGCGGATTCAACTTGACCAACGCCACTGAAACAGGTATCCCCGTCGGTGCGTTTGTCAAGGGTAGCAGCGATTGAGAGGCCGGCGGCTCCGAGGAGGGCCAGAGAGATGAGCTGGGAGAATTGCATTGTCAGATGAAGAGTTTGCGGTCTTGAATAGATAGAAGCTTGAGGAAAGGAGAGTTGATGGGAAAATGAAAATCAAGCATCTTTCTTGATGTATTTATATGCTGGAATGCTCTACTTCCCACGCCTTGTGGCATTTGGGGGCCAGGATTCCCCAGGTGCCTATACGAAGTCCTTCTTCCTGCATGGCCAGCATCAACATCCCGTCTGGTGGTGTTGTTACGAATCGCGATGGGCTGTTCGGTAGATCGACAGAAAAAGGATCTAGTGCTGATGATGGGCGTTTCTCATTTGAGGTCAAGAGTACTGATCGGCCTGGAAACCCTGCGCTTCCTTTCCTTTCCCGTCCATGATTGGCTTTTCTGTACGTTGAGTATTTGTCATTCTCTTCCAGTGTCGCTATACTTTGTTTTTCTTCACGTTGGGTATTTGTCTAGTCAACCAATCCTTGTCCCTCACAGTCGTGATGATCCCTTCTAGGTCAAAGAAGGATTGATCATGGAGATTCAAATATACCTATACACCATGGGGCACGGCACGAGTCCATGAAAATGCGCAGAAAGGAGCCATACCCTGTCCCCATGGGATGTTAGTTACGCATCACTATACCAATGGAAGGGATAGCCAGCTCCTCATAGGGGTTTGGGGCCCGTATTTCAAAAAAAAAAAAAAAAAATTGCCAACAGGCTCCAACAGCTCGAGTTTGAAAGAAAAAAGATAAGTATATTAATGGCCCCCGACAGAGACTAACACCTTTCCCTCCGCCTAGATTTTTCTCATGTCTCTTTTATCCGCGTGATGGCCGCATGATGAAGGGCAGCTTTGACAGCACGGGAAAACTCAATGGCTGGGAAAGCAAATGCCATAGCTTCGTGCGTCAGAAAGAGGGCCCATTCAATTTATGTTGTGGGTTATATGACGAGTAGGTCGTAGTCCCAACCTCAGTCGGTGCACCCCGTGGGCCCCGGTCCGCGGATTGATAACGGGAAATGATCTTGCGCAATAGCGGGGTGGTTGTAAGGGTTGTATGACTCAAAATGGGCAATTAGTTGCTCCCCAGGTGTTTCCGGATTGCTGGTGGCTGTGTCTGTGGCGGGCTCAGCGATCCGTCTTTCCGGAATATAAAAGGGTGAAATTAGCTCTCCTCATGATGGAGGCCACCCTGCCTTTGCCTAATTACCCCCATAGCCACTTTCGCGGGATCGAAGTAGCATCCAGTGAGCTATTTTCCAGAATACGAAACACAAACCCTAGAAGGCGGGGGTGCCGGATACCCTAGCGAACAGGGTTCGCATAGGACGGTCTGGCCTGGGATGGGAGTCCTCCCATGTGTCTCAGGTTAATAGCATCACCTGCCGGCTCGGGCTGCAGCTGGCGGTCTCATTCCATGAACCCCCCGTTTCCAGCAATCTAAAATCTCTCCTCGGCACCACATTCAAAGCTTGCGTGGTGCTCGATCTCGCTCTGTCTCTTAGCCATCTATAACCCACCATGTCCCTTGGAACATCCTCTGTCTTAACAAGAAATAAAGGACAATTCCCCGAAAATGCCAGTAACCGTCGCAATCCCGATGGATGGATGCCACTTTCCACAGGCGCATCGAGCAGCGATGCCAGACCCTGAGACGGCGATCCCCCGCTGGGCAGTAGCGTTTACTTTCGACGGTGGGGGGTTCTACACGCTCATGGAGGCTCTCGCACATGAGATCAACCCGGACCGAACGATCTTTGCGCCGTCCTTCAACCACACCACGAAGGACCCAGTGGCGGACGCAATCCCAATCGCTCCCAACCCGCGGATTGTCGTGCTGGAAGGGAACTGCGTCGCCCTAAACCAGTCTCCTTAGAGAGAAGCCGCCGAGTTTGCTACCGGTGACAGAGTGTCTTGGCTAGAGCTTTTGAAGTTGTCCAGTCCATGTAGGTGGGGAGGGTCCTGGCAGTCCATAGCAATTGCAATGCTAGAATTCCTTCCCATCCACATTAATATCCGATGTATTCTGCTGGGCCAGCGGCAAGTTGTCCGCTTTGACGTCGATTCAGTATACGATTGAATACCTCAATCTACCCTCATAGATGGCCTAGATGGCATAGATGGCATATCCGCCAGCCTCCGCCCCCCTCTAGCATTTGCGCGAGTTGCCGGTTCAGGTGTGGGGAGCCTTGTCCAAAGTCAAAGGTAATTGGTAATTTCAGGGGGCATATACAGATGTGCCTGTTAAAGTACAGTGGTACAGCACTCACACCCAGATACACCCCTGTCTAGGGCGACAAGGCTCCTGGTATCAACCAGGCAGAAAATCACTTTTGCCTCTTCCTCAGTCAGGCTTGCGTGCATGGAGTACTCGGTGATCTGCCTGGCCGCTCCAACACCAGACGATCAACTACCCCAACCAAGGTGGTTCAGGGCCTGTGAGCATGAAGATTCCCCCTGAAGTCAAACCGTCGGACATCCTGCAAGCGCTTGATGACGGGGAAGGGGTAGTTCCTCGGATGGCTTGAGAGATATTA
The DNA here is from genome assembly GCA_027569095.1 of Aspergillus conjunctus. Classification (NCBI taxonomy): domain Eukaryota; kingdom Fungi; phylum Ascomycota; class Eurotiomycetes; order Eurotiales; family Aspergillaceae; genus Aspergillus; species Aspergillus conjunctus. Next base: position 369,673 of record JAPDEL010000024.1, on the reverse strand, counting down.
TGTTATTTATGCCCCAATGGAAGGAAAGGCCCCCGATCTATACAGACTTTGATCGGCCCCTTCCAGCTCAGTTCTCTCCTAGAAATACGCGATCGGACACTGCTTCTGTGCGGAGAATCCAGCTGCTGGCAGTTGAGGAGGAGGTTAATCCACCTGCGCCAATGAATGACCTAGATGGCGATATTATCACAACTTGGAGCTCTTCCCCCCACCGACATTAAAACACTCCTTCAGGTGCACATTCCAATCGTCCGACACGGAAATCCTCTTGTCCAGCGGAAGTTCCACCCAGTTCCGATTAATCCTCTCCTCTTCCTCCTCCCATCTATCGACCTCACCCTTCAACCAATCCGCCGTGTCCTCTGAAACCCTCGAAACCTCCTCAAACGCCAGGTGATGCCCTGCCCTGGGAATAGTGACCTCCTTGACCCTCCCTCTCAAATACCCACCACTCCCCCCAATCCCTCTTCCCGTTCGTTTCAACTTCTCCTCTCGCAGGTCGGCCGGCGAGACCGGACTACGCTCCCCAAAGAGATACAGCACGGATGGGCGCACATGTTTCAGTAGCTTCCACGCGAGGATCGGCTCATACCGATAAAATGGATGGATCGCATGCCTGGGGCCAATGATATCCGGATGGAATATGGGGTCATGTGCGGATTGCGAACTCGCCTCCGACTCCATGGAAAGCGACTCCCTCTTGTCGAAATTCGGGCGCAGATACTGTATAACCTCTTGGTAGCGTGAGGTAGCCAGGGTAACCGCCGTTCCTGACCCGTCCTCCGTGCATATATCCCGCAACGCATACCTGAGCCAGCGCTCCAGGACCTTCGGGTTCCACTTCCGATACTGCTTGTTAAAGTACGCTTCTGCGTCTTGTCGTGACGCCCACACATCCTTCCTCGCGAGCGACAACTGGACGAATATTAGGCCTTTGCCGGTATGGATGTCCTTTTCGATCACGGGCTCGATAAGCACGAGAGATGTGAATAAGCGTGGATGTAAGAGCGAAAGTAGGGTTCTAGATCAGATTAGACATGGGCAGGCAAAATAGTACGCGATACAATGCCACACATACAACTGTCCTGCCCCGAGGCTATGGCCCACTCCCACAATCGGCCGCGGCATATCGGCCTTGAACTGGTTAATCATGCAGAGTAAGTCTCGGGCATGGTCGAACCAAGACGCTGATCGGTCAGCACCTCCGGTAAACAACATCGTAATAGAATAAGGGAAAACTCACGGTCGTTCCCCAGCGTCTCCTCGTTAAGCACCCCGCTCGCCCCCTGGTTCGCGGTATCCGCGATCCAAATCGAGCGGATCCGAACCCCGCGCTGACGGAGTCTGGAGTATAGCTCTTCCCAGATTGGTTCATAGAGCTCCTGGTTTCTCAATTCGTATCGATACGTTGCTTCATTTCGGGATTGGGACTTACCTTCGGAAACCCCGCCCCATGGGCGCCGATGATGGTGAGATCTCCCCGCTGAGGGTTCGGGTTGGATTTCGGAGTATATCTTTTCACCGCGAGCTTTAACACATCATCACCCGTTCGAGTAGCGTGGGGGTATTCCCGGATATGCTGGGATTCAATAATATGTTCTTCAACGATGAAGGGAAAAGACGGAGGGAGGGCCATAATTGGATCGCACGGACACGCATACGCTCACACCGAAAGGAAGAAAAGCCATTCACCCTCTGCGCGCTTGGGAGACGCCCAAGATATAATGTTCTCAAAATTCAGGGGCTTTGTGCTTGTTTCTTATCGGCTTTCTCCCGTGAGATGGAGAGCTGAAGATTGGGCTAAAGGACACCATTGAATGCCTATCCGATTTCCCGGGCAGTTGCGGACCCGCCATTCTCTCCCAGGCGGCATTTGATGAGTCGTGGAAGGGTGACAATGCGTTGAGGTCCAGCGTGGCACAGGCTTATTGAAATCGAATTTTTCCAATCACCGGTTGGGCGTTCAATAAGAATACCTGTAGCCAGCCACAGTCCGCTGGAGGTGGCAGAGACCCAATTAGAGATCTGACAACTAACGCTGGCCCCGCCGTTCTATCTTCTAGCCTCTCATTTAGCGGCATTCGAGAACTCCTCCAAAGCAGCGACTAAGCCATAAAACACCGGTTCCTCTGCTACCGTCGGAGTGGGACTCACCGCAAGTCGACGCTTCAATCTCTGCGGTGGCTCAACTTGTCTGCCGGAAAATGTCCAAGGCCGCCCATTGGTATATCCGGGTTCAGCCCAAAGCTTGGCCTCAAAGGGTTCTCATGCTTAATTTACGTGTGAAGAATTTGGCTACACAATCCGGCTGATAATTGGGATGGTGGGGCCCTACTGAGGTTTTCCTGCAATATACAGGAGTATTTTAACCCCGGGGATCCGGTCTTATATCTTTGCATGTCCAGACGATCGGGGATGGAGTAGCTTCATCTGCTTACACTTATGAGAGTTATACTGCCGACAGAGTCAAGAATAGAATAAGGATATATTCACTGGAATCTTGTATTCTAGGAGTACTGGATTCATTCCGCCTGGCCCAGGTGCTGCTTCAGGAAGGGCAGTACTTCCGCGAGCGCGGGCTTGACAGCCTCGGGCTTATCATACAGCATATAGTGCGAGGCTCCAGGGATCACGACAAGCTTCTTCTCCTTGGAGCCAGCGCGGCCGTGGATCTCGGAGGCATCGCGGTAGGCGCCGAAACCACCCACCTTGTCCCCAACCACGGCCATGAAGGGTTTCGTCATGAGGACTTCAGCGTGGTTGAAGGCATCCCAGGTGAGGGCGGAGCTGTTGAAGGAGAAGAGACCGCTGGTGCAGCCCCCAGCAGCATGGCCACGGCTGGTGTTGTAGTACTCGGTGGCCTCGAGGATATCGATGTCTGTGGTGGCCTTCTGGGCGTCGGCGACGGTCGGCGGCAGGTAGTTGATCACAAAGCGATCGGCACCCTGGGCCTCGAGAGTGCGCTGCTTGGCCATCTTCTCCAGGGCGCCGGTCGCGTCGAACTCGCAAAAGGCCTCGCGGCTGAGGCGGCCGAAGTTGACCGCGGTGATGCCCACGCAGCACTTGAGGCGATAGTCGGTCATGGCCGCATTGAAGGCGTAGCCACCACCACCGCAGATCCCAAGCACCCCGATGCGCTCCGCATCGACGTAGGGGAGCGTCTGGATGTAGTCGACCACCGAGCGAAAGTCAGAGACCCGAAACTCGGGGTTCTCGATGAAGCGAGGGCTTCCGCCCGAGGCGCCCTGGAAGCCCGCGTCAAAGGCAACGACCACGAAGCCTTCCTCAGCCATGGCTTTGCCGTAGACATTGCCCGACGTCTGCTCCTTGCACGAACCGATCGGGTGAGCCGATACAACGGCGGGGTACTTCTTCTTCTCGTTGAAGTCGGGCGGGAAATGGACGTCGGCGGCGATCTTCCAGCCGACGCCTTGAATGCTCACGGTTTTGATAGTCTCGGACATTGTGGTAATGGTGATTAGAAGTGAATGTGTCTGTGTTTGTAGGGCTGTGTATGGTTGTAGTGTGGAGGAGGGCAACTTTATACTCGGCAGACTGAGACTATGCTTTGGGTGGCAATGGGTCATGATCTAACCAACCCCGAAGGCTATCGGCTGAACCAACTTTCTGAACCAGGTCTCTAAGGTCAGAATTAGAACTAGAATTACACTCCGGTGGAACGCGGCCCGCGATGGGGAATCGCTGACCCTTAATTCCGACCGTGAAGAATGCTGGCCACGACTCCGAAACTTTTCGGACTTGCATATTTGGCCACTTGGGGATCACTGGCACCCTAACTCCGACTCAACACCAAAATGTAAATTCTCTGGACGGACTACAGATTAAGCTGCTATTTCCGATCACGTTCATCGTAGGTTGAAGATTGTTCGGCTCTAGCCCTTGGTTATTCTCGCCAGGGGTGTGCAACCAGGGTATCCTGCAGGTATGCACCGAGATCAACCCGATAATACTGCTGATCGGTACTCTTCGGACACAATGGGCAGGTATCTACAGAGTGATATCCTGTATGTGTGAGGTCTTTTATTTCTAGGCAGCTCCAATGATCTTGTGGCACCAATATTGCCGATATCCAATGTCATCCGGGTCAACCCTGAATTACCGCAACCAGATCAGCTCCCTAAACGCACTGGGGCAATTCAGCAGCGCCTGGGGTGAGTCAAATTCGACCCGCTCCCCATCACTGAGCAGGGCGATCCTATCGTGAGGCAGGACGCTCTCCAGCCAGTGCGCCGCTGTGATGACTGTAGCTCCCCCAAACCCCGTGCTGATCACCTCCTGGATCAATCTGTCGGTCGCAGCATCTATAATTCTAGAGGCTTCATTCATCACGACAATCGTGGCCTTGCAGAGAAAAGCCCGGGCGAGGCAAAAGAGCGATGCGGCCCCGTTGAGAAGAATCCTGCATCCAACTCCGCGGATAGGTCCCAGCTAGACTTTGCGCAGGGCCTCCATGATCTCTGCATCAGTGTAACTATTGCTTGGAGACGCATTGAATCGAATGCTACCTTTCATCAGCAAAGAGTCCTGCGGAATGGGGTTTATTCGGGATCGAACAGTTTGCCGTAGGACCTTGCATATGTCCACATGGTCAACTAAGATCGAGCCCTCCGGTGCAATCTCAACCAGACGAAGTAGTGTGTCATCACCAGAGAGCTCTTCCCACTGCCCATCCGGCCACAGAGTCCGATCTTCTCCCCGGTTTTATCGCCATATTAATATCCCCGAGAATGGCCATCCCCGATGCAGAATCCGACACAGAGACTGAGGCACAATGCCTCCTTGTGCAGGCCAGTCTTCCGCAGCAGCCTGACTCTCGCCAGCCCAGGCCTCGGTTGGGGTGGTAGAAGGGAAGCTCTTCAGCCGGGATATAGGCCCAATCGAAGTCTCCAAGGCAGGCCGGACAGAGACTCGATGAAATGCGTGCAGAGCGGCGATTTGGCTCCCAGGTCCAGCAGGCGCACTTGGCGGAAGGTTCTCAGGTACCTCGGTAGTATTCTGGATTACTATGACTGTCCTTGTTAGCCCTCATTTAACTCACATTTATCAGGAACAGAATACTCACCCCACATAATCACAATAACCAGTGGCAGGGTAAGGACGAAGTATCCCGTCGCCAGGCACATCGAGACAGCGCCGATGACACGAGCAATTACAGAAAACAAGATCGCGAAAGGCTTAAAGGATGAAGTGGAGTCGCGAACCATCCCAGGAACTGTTCATTCCCTCTACATTTACGAGTTGTAGTCTGTTTGGATCGAGTTTATATTGATCCCATATCTATTGTCTATTCGTTGAGCTGGGTCGAATTTAAGACCAGGGCCAAAAAACATTAGATTGTCTTTAATATATGCCATATGGAGAATATATGCTAAATGCACGCGGAAGAACAAGGTAAAAAAGGTATAAGAGTGGTCATGCGATTGCGTAACGTGGCGTAGACATGAGGAGTAACCTGCTCTAACTATCTAAGTGAAAAAGACTTTCCCAGACCTAGTAACCAAAGTGACCCTCCACATCCACACACATCGAAACGGGAAGACATTTAGAAAGCCAGAGCAGCGACGATACCGGCAGCGACGGCACCGTAGCTGATGATGTTGTGGCCAGCAGCGCCGGTGAAGATAGGGGCAGAAGGAGTGGTGGTGGAGGAGGCGGTGGGGTTCACGGAGGTGAAGGTGGGCACGCTGGTGGGAGGGATCACCGGCTTGGAGGTGTGGGGGAGGCTGCTGCTGGCGGGGATGGGCACCGAGGAGGATTGGCAGTTGCAGTGGGTCTTGGTGATGACGGTGGTAGGGACGTAAGTGCTGTAAGAAACACCAGACTCGGTGGCAGGGGCGGTGGTGGTGGTGGGCGCAGCGGTGGTGGTGGTCACGCTGGGCTCAACGTGGTCGGGGTTGGAGACGCCGAACTGGGTGGAGTACTGGTACTCGCCGGTGGCGTCGACAACCAGGAGGAGACCGTAGTGGGTGGTGTCGACCTCGAGGTCGGCAGCGGGGGTCCAGCTGTAGGTTCCAGAGTTGGGGATGCCCTCAACGAGGGTCTCGAGAGGCAGGACGTTGGTGCTGGGGCCGCGGAGCAGGACCAGGGAGACGGTGCCGCTGGTGGTAGGGGTCCAGGTGATGGTGTAGGGGGAACCGATGGGCACCTGCTCGTTCAGGCCGGGCAGAAGGATGGGGTTGCCCTCGGGGGCCAGAGAGTAGTCGGGGGTGGTTCTGGCAGAGGCCAGGGCCGCGAAGGCGGAGAAGATGGCGAGACCGAAGGAACGCATTTTGTATGAGAGGTGTGTTGTTAAAGAGTGACTGAGGTTGAGAATAACAGCAAGGGGGGGGGGGGTAAAGAGTGACTGGAGTGGGAAGCAGAAAGATTCTCGAGGGAGAGAAAGAGAGAGAGAAAAGACGAAGCGCCAGCGGCCGGATGGGCAGTTAAAGGGAACAGGCACAGGCACGACACGACCTGGCCAGCAGAGCCAGCAGAGGGGGTAATTTCCGGAGAATTATTCTTAGCGAAGACGCACCACTCACAGGCGACAAAACTAAAACATACTTAATTTAAGTTCCCAAGTGCCTCCAGCAGAGGGCGCCAGGGTGGGGGTGGCGAGGCAGCGTGCCCGATTTCATTCGACCTCCAACACGACCTTGACGGCACCGTCAGGCCCTTAGCCTCGTCTAGTCAGGCCTCCAAGCCGGAAGAGCCATGGTGCTGATGTTCCCCTGGCTCTGATCCAGGAACCCGTCCGAGACAGAAAATGGTTCCTGGTGGGAGATCCCGTTGATGTTGATTTGAAGATACCCTCAACGATGATCTACGACGGCTCGATACCTACCTAGATCTCTGGGTACTGCTTCCCATCATCCCCGGCTGTGGCCGATCTGATGGCCGCCTGTGCCACCTCGCTTGTGGACATTTTTGCCGAAGTGCGTGGGCGGAGTCAGCCGGGTGTGGTCCAGGCAGCATCGAGACCGTTGCGAGTGGACCCAATGGTGATTGAGTTAAGATGAGATGAGAATAACAATCAGACCTGCAGCTCTTCTGGTGGCTTGTTGTGTCATTTCGTCTCATTTCTATTCTAGCCAATCAGCACCCGCCAGGAACCGAAATTTTCCCGCCGAATCGCAGGTGGGTCCCTGTGTAACCAATGATGTCACTTGCATCCCCCCGCTAGTCCCCATCGAGTGCCCACCCCCTTTTCCAGGTTTTTCCGTGATTTCTGATTCACCCGCAGCGAGACACTCCTTCCCGTTCCAGCAACCCAGATGCCCTCATTCAGCCTCAACCCACAGCCAGCAGATATTCTGAGGGCAGCCTCAAGGGGATCCTAATCCCCTACTATCGTAGTTCCACATGCTCGTTGAACAGAAATGGTATATACGGCACCCTCCAAAATCTGAGGATGTGGTTGGATGATGTGAGAGCATCAACGCGAGCCCAGGCCACGATGATGTCAGTTTGCTGCCTCGACTCTGAGCTTAGCCCTTTTGGGATGCTACCAAGAAGCCAGGGTTTGGTGAGCACACCGCAAAATTTTTCTTGTGATGAGCGCATCCGATCACCATGCATTTGGTCTCGAGATGTATCTAAATTTCTTGTTGCTTTTAAACCTGTTATCACAAAGAAATAATAGGCAGCAGGTCTACCTATACTGTTATTCCATATGTCTTGGCTCTGCGGATTGATGGAGCCCGTTTGTGGATACTATGAGGGTGCTCAGGAAATATATATCTCAGCGGTACAAGGGATACCCGCGTGGTTGCCATAGCACCTCAGTTTCATTCTTTAAGATAATGCTTTTTAAAATAGTACCAGCTAAAAGATTGTAGGCAGCCTGGGTACCATCTTTTAAAGCACATCAAGCTCACTTATTCTACTGGGTGATGTCTTGAAAGTTAGACTTACTGTGCGCAGTATACTCGTCAAGCTCGGTAGACCTTCTGTTGCTATTTCTGTTCCCATCCGCTTGAATCCAGAGGCGAACCCCTGCCAAGGAGCCCACGTGGATCTTGTCGTATCCATCGTTCATCGCTGAGACTCACTTTGTGGACTGACCTGGCGGAGCAAAGGGGGGGGATCTCGTGAATTTTCTCTAGACGTCGGCAATACGTATTTGGCTTGATTCTTCTCCTGCCTGGCGATCCCTGCTTGCCTGCGCCGCCGGTGTGTACTCCACGCCATTACAGCTTGCTATCCAAAATGCCAGGCATATAATGATTATCACATTGCATCGCCTTGCGGCTAGTGAGCAGGAAAACTTGTGTTGACGAGTGGAGCTGGTGGGAAGTGGGAACAGAGTCCAGACCATCCAAGTGAACCACACAGACGCCTAGCTGCAGCCTGGCGTCGTTGAGCGAACTCTCTCCTTTGTTCCAGCGGCCCCCTGTTCCTCATCGAATGCCTGGGCCTCGTCACAGAACCAGCAGCGTTCTTTCGACACCATTCGCAACCCCGCTGCCTCGATCGTCCGAGATCACGCGTTGAGCTGCAAGCTATCGGTTCATCGGCTGGATGATACGAGACCCCCAGGGTTGCACCCTTTTTTACAAGCTTCTCGGAGTGGGATGGGCCGTTATGCACCAAGAGGACTGAGATCTTCCTTTCTCTATCTCGATATCACTCGGTATGTCCTCCTCACATCCTACTCCGCACACCCTGGCCGTCCAAACAGACGAGATGCCACTCCACCCCCAGAAATACAATCCGGCCATCATCGCTCTTGCTCTCCCGTTTCGCGGCAGATAGAACCTCCCTATATCGGTCGTTTCCTTGGATCCCGACCGTGATTGATTCTAGCCCTTCTGGCATGCTCGGGAGGCCCGGATCAAATCTCAAACGCATATTGGTGAAGACTAGCTCGCCGTCGTGGCGTTCTACACCGAAAATCTCTTCCCATCTCTTAGCCGCGGATTCCGTATCCTGATTGCCGGGGGCTAGGCGGCAGGTCACCCGCAACAGCTGTAAATGAGACGTTCGAGCCATCGCCGTCGCGTAATGTCTATAATCAGGACCACAGGGGTACCAGGGACCGAACCTGTCCGTGGGCGAGCCATGGGAGTCCAACTCGGGCATCACGCCTCCTTTTTGTTTTTGCTCCCGTTAGCCCTCAGTAAACTTTATCATCACCTCAGTGTCGGTGGTTTTCGTAGGACGTACCCGGAATGCCTTTCGGGCTATACTGAACACAGCGCACGCCCTCTTCGGAGTGGCTCCAGGCGACCCTGGCCAGACCCTTGCTCTCAATCAGCCTTCTCCGAGCCTCCGCGTCGCCAGTCTGCATGATGATCATATAGCCACAATCTCCCCCTCGTTTCGTAAGAAACCTGCTCCCCGATGTCCCGTCTTTGACTGGCGAACAAACCTCGAGTATATCACCACCAAGAGGTACTGTCCATTTCATTAGAGCCGTCATGTATGGCTGGTAGAGTTTTCCTACCTAGAAAGTTTTGCAAGCCCCATTGCGCGACATGCGGGTCTCTGTATATGACTTCGGTCCCGAATACGGTGGTCTGATCATGCGCGTCGGAATATCAGCGGTTGGGAGGATTCTGCTTCGTGTCTGATGGAGATGTCACCTACCAGTGTCTTTTCTGCCGCCGAAAGATCACCGGCAAGGAAAGCGATCTGTCTCAGCCTGGTGGGAGGGAGAGTCATGGTAAATTGTAGCCTGGACGGGTGGAATGGTTGTGATATGGCCGTTCCTTTTCTCTCTAAATCAATGTAGTTATAGCAGTTCGTCTATGATGCGGGGTAATTGGGATCCTCCGAGGTCCGACAGGATAGGGAAAAAAAAAAAAAAACATATTTAAGGGGCGATTTCTACTCAGAGATCCAAGTGCGTTTCGTTATGTCCTCTATATTCTTGAATAATCAACACAGGTGCTCGAGCTCTAGGAGCCAACTTGTATGGAGGACTTCATTTTAACCAGCCAAAGCCTACACAACGGAATCCACAACGGTCAAGGGGGAAAAAAAAAAAAGGAAGAAGAAATCAAGGATATCTCAAAAAACAATAGACTAAAAACCTTGCACCTTGCCGCCCGGTGCAATGGCCCCCGTTCGGTCGATGAGCGCCCGCGCTCTGATATAGGGGTCCAGTTTCCAATAGTTGACCCGGAAGTCTTGAATCACCGCATCACGGCGCTGCTTCAGCGTGTCCACGGAGCTCTTCTCCTCATCGGTCTTTGCTGACGAGGCCGCCGCGATCCAGGTCGCGGTGGCAGCCACCAGCTTCAGGCCGATCATCATCCGCTCGATCATGATGGCGTCTGTCGTAGCTTTGTCGGCCATGGGGGTATTCTCCTCCGCCTCGGGCTCGAGGTACTTGTATTCGAACTCCTCATCACCCCCTAGCTCCTTGGGGATCCTGCTCCGCGGAATAAACTTGTCTAGGTCGTTGATGTTCTTGGTGAACTGCACCTTGGAGGCGACGACGGGGTCCATCCAGCCGTGGATGATCTTCCAGATGCCTGTTTTTTTTTTTTTTTTTGACGGTCAGTGTGGCTGTGCGGCAATATGAGAGGGTATGGAACCAACCTGAGAAGATCCACGGCGCGTTGTGGATCAGGAGACGGCCGAGGGATTCAGGGTAGTTTGCTTCAAAGCACTGGATAATGAACTTGACCGGCGAGTACTCCATGTTCGACAAGGAGAATCCGGTCATATCGAAGAGAATAGTCTATGGATGGGGTTAACGGAACTGCCTCTCAGCCCTGTCCGGGGGAGGAGGAAAGGGAGGGGAACATACTCCTGTCTCTACTGGGGGGGCGACCAGGATCCGGGTCGATTCAATGACATGCACGATGTATCGCTCGAGAGCCGCCTGGGTTTGCGCGCCCGGCTTGTGCAGACGCACACGGACAATATTGACCGGTCGTCCCTCGCGATCCAGCCCGTGGAGGTAGCTCTTGCCCATCTCGAGCTGGGCGATGAAGTCGCGACCCTCCTTGCGCTCGGCCTCGCTGAGCTTCTTGTCCTTGGACGTCTCCCAGGCATGCAGCTCACCATTGGGCACGATGTCGTCCTCCACCTCCATGTTCTTGCGCCAGAGGATGGCATTGGCCATCATGGCGAAGGCCTTGGGCACATCCCACTTGCGGGCGCGAAGGAAGCGCAGGAGCAGGGTGTCGGGATGCTCCTGCTTCACCATCTTCAGAACCGTGAAGCACATTTCCGCGGGGCTCATCTTCAGCAGGATCTTCTCCATGGATTTGGCCTCCGAATCCTGGACACCCGCCTTGCGAAGGTCCGCGAACAGCGTGCTCAGCTGCTGCTTGGTGACCTTCTCCTTGGACAGCTGGTCGAGGATACTTTTTCCATCGGCCCTATCCACCAGGGCCTCTGCCTTGTCGAGCGACTTCTCCGCACTGTGGCCATTCACGCCATTCTGACTTCCGGACGCGGTGGCGGGCCCGTCGACCGAGGGGGTTGCCTTGAGGACGTTGAGGATACCGTCGACCGAGGGCTCCTTGATGTTGTCGAGGAGCTTGAAGAGCTCGGTGGGCGAGCCCGAGGGCGCGGAGACGTTGTGAACAGCAGCGAGGAGGGAAGCGACCGTGGTGAAGAGCAGCGTCCAGAACTCGCGCAGTTTGGCTTCCTCGCTCGGGGTCAGGCTGCCCACGTATCCGGTGGCGGGCGGGACGGTCATGATGCAAGCAGCAGAAACGGAAAAAAAAAAAAAAAATGAATGGATGAGAAGGACACAAAAAGGCGTTAGAATACAGCGGTCAAGAACGGTAAGGAATCTCTATCACTTGCATCGATCCAGATCGTCTCGAGGGAGCCGCCTTATAAAAGCGAGCCTGCGCCGAGCTCAAGTTCCACATGGAATCCCCAAATTGCGTGCCTCGGTCTCCCCCGCCGGTCACAGAGCCACCTCGGAGATGCTCATGGGATGATCGCAGATTGATTGGCTGGCTCCTGAGTTTAGTGCTCGACTCGCCCGTTAGTGGGAGGCTGGTGGGGGTTTTAGCGCCCTGGGCGTGTGCGGGGAACCACTTGCGGTCATGGCTCAACCAGGGACCGCTCGAGGTTCGCGCGCTTTCCCCATGGAACACGTTCTTTAGCTACTCTGGGGAAGATGGAGAGACGAATCGAAGCAGCTGTGAATGTAAAATGCAGGGACAGGCTGTGCTGTGATATCATCCGGGCGATTTGCTTGTGACTGGACCCGGCAGAGCAGACTCGATCCCAGAAGGTATATACTCTCTAGTCATTCACACGACGGCCCTGGATAAAAAAGTTCCCATGTGCCTTTGAAAGCTTGTCAAAACGATCTCCGGTGCGACCTATAATACGCGAGCGACAGCCTCTGCTGTTGGAGACCTCGTGGCGCGGACTGGACCCTGGGCGGCCCCTGAAACATCTCCTGCGCATGTGAGGCTCTCTTGACGGTTTCAAGTACAGACAGGCACAGGTCTACGAGCGTTTAAATTGCCGGAAGAGGAGCTTTCACAAGAGATGCTGCAGATGGCATTATCGATGAGGTGGCGATGGCTGGGGTGGAGATGGGCATCATGGGATCCCAGGGCGACAACCTCAGGGCGAGAGACAGTCAGACAAGCCATGCGGGGCCCCAAACTGGGGAATCATGCAAAATGAGGAGGAGAATGCGAATGCAGATGGATGGATCGGAATCTCGCAACTCATGCTCCCTCTGGACGGAGAACCACGGCTTCCACCGGACTGCGTTCCTGACAGCGGCCGTGTTCGCAACTCCTTCCCGATGCAGTTACGCCGACTCAAGCCCGCGATCGTCCCGACTCATTCTGGGGCTGCAGAGGCCTTTGTTCGAAAAGAATCCCGGATAAGACATTAATTACATCACCAGGGGAGGTGCAAGCGATACAGCCAGCACCACGGCTACGCGAACGAGGCCCAGCGCGACCAGGACTGGATAGCCTCGGTCAGTCACATCTCGGATATATTGCATTGTCTAACGTGAACCGCCGGATCCACCGATCAGCTCTCCGCGATAAGCTGCTCGATAGCCAGCCTCAGTGACGAGGGCAGGACAATCGACGTGGCGCACCGTCCGATGCGCTGTCGATTTCCCAACACACCCCCCCCCCCCCCCCCCCTCTGGTGCCTCCACGCATGATGGCGCTGGTATCCGACGGAAAAGACCACCGGGACGTCAGGCTATTCATATGAGGCTATTCATATGAGGCTATTCTTGGATGGGTTTAGAGCAAGCGAGCTTTAGATCTAGAAAATCGATCAAATAAATATCACGAACCCAGTTACAGGCTTGGAAGAATAAATAGATTAATACTTATTTTATCCCAGGCTAGAGACTAGTTGCATTACGCCGCGTAGGTGGACCGTGCCCGAATCGCCGCCCCATACCTATAGAACAAGAACCGAGCCGGCAGGAAAAGCAGGGACAAAAAAACCCAGGATCGACGGCGCCCAGTAGATTCCCACGCGCCTGTACATGTACGGCACGGCTATAGGCAGCCCACCGCCAAATATTGAGCGGAGCACGGTGTTCGCAGCAAGAGCAGAAGCGGCATGACCGGTTTACGAATCGGTCAGGTAGTTCATAACCCCCAGCCAGATAACCAGCACACCGAATCCAAACGGGACCGTGGCCAGGGTGCTCACGATCCCTGGGGATGCCGGACCATTCGTCCATGCAAACGAGGCAGATGGCCGCGGGCATGCACAAGAGAAGTCTGGCCTCGGGCGGAGCTGCACCACCACAGCGATCCTGCACCTTCGTGTAGGGCCGGTGGGCGATGATGTTGCCAATAGTGCCGAGGAGCATGCCACCTACCAGGCCAATGAACGGCAGCCGACTGACTCCCTGCTCCCAGCCCCTGGCTGCCTCAAAGACAATCGGGAATGCGATAAAAAGCATATACAGCGTACTGTCCGTACACTAGCGCTATGTACATCGCAAGAAGGAGCACAATCAACTCCTGCAACAACAACAACAACCTCCAGGGCCGAGACAGCGATACCGGGAATAACTCGACCAGGGAGATATCCCCCCTCTTTGGCATCCGCCGCGCTTAAATACACCCGACCGGTGATGGATGCGAGACGCTGGGCACGCTTCCGCAGCAGGACCGGGGCGTACGGCTCTGCCACAGCCGGCGCCATCGTGATCCACGACAGCGCATTCAAACCGGCAACGAAGGCTTGGGCATACCTCCACCCCGCAGCGGGTGTGAAGAAACCACCGACGATGGGACCCAGGCAGGGGCTCAGGAGAGGGGCTACTCCGTACAGACTCATCGTGAGACCTCGTTGTCGTGGGATATAGAGGTCGGAGATTGTACCGCAGGCGTTCGGCAAGGGTGAAGAGCCGAATGCCCCGGCGGGGAAGGCGGACATCATGAGCAGACTGCAGAAGAAGGGTATCTGTCGCCCGTACATCTCACTAACCGGGGGCCCAGAGGAGAGGTCCCAGTCCAAAGCCCAAGACAAAGATTGGAAAGGCCAAGAGTCGCGACCTGCGTGCTGGTGGCAAAGCTTGTCGTGATCTGGTCGAGACTCCCCGTGTATGTCGAGGATGTGAGCGTCGCTACCATGGTGGAGAGAGCGACCACGGCCGTGATGCACATTTTCTGCCTCGACTAAACAGCAGCGGGGGGCGAGTGTCATTCGGGACCCAGTTCATCACGAAGGGGTCATCAGCCGTCCCAGTTCCGGGGTACGTGAAGTCCAGGACGTCGCGTGTCATGGCGGCCTGGTTGACCAGCATGCGCAAGTGTGGAATCCAATGTGCAAACACTCCTGGCGGGGGGAAAGAGACGAGGCTCTTTGAGGAGAGTGTTTGGTCGCTGCTGGTCGTGGTTCCCCTAGATGCAAAGATGTAAGGCCGCACTAATGATTTGCTTGCTGTGTTGTCGTACGAATCCCCCATGCATTCCAACCCAGCCCTGGATTCCGTGCTCAACCAGATCAACACAGTCCAAGGAGGGTGCGGATGGGATTATGGCCTTGTCGTGGGCACGCGAGATATTTTATGGATGCGTCACACCCGCTTTACGCGAAAAAAAAAAAAAAAAAAAAAAAGAAATATGCAGCCATACCTCGCCCTCGTCGCTTCAGCAGGCGTATACCAGCTTGGCGAAGAGCCCCCAACTGCCCAACGCAGCAAGGATTGGCCCTCGGAATTATCTGATTAGATGATCTCTGCAGCGATCAGCAGCCCGACTGGGAGGAAATGCAGAGACAAATACTCCTAGGGCTTCCGATCATTCCGGATAGGCGAGGATCTTACAAGCCGGAGTGACCAACCGACACAGTTTATTCTAGGCGTAAGATAAAATGGGGAAAAGGGAGTTTCCGTTGATAATCGTAGCCCCTATGAGCCCTTGGTCAGGAGGGTCCGGTGGTTAATAGTATGGTAAATGCAATTTATAATTATCGCAGGCGGCTTCCAGAGACATCCCAACCCTCAGATAAATCAATGCCCTCGACCTGCTCCCACCCCCGATTCTTCGACCGGTGCTCACGACCGATCTCGCTCGAGATTTCCTTCTTATCAAAGACGACTGCCATCTGCTCCAGCGAGTACCCCCGTGTCTCGGGATAGTAGAGGTATACGGTGGCCTCGTAGCACACGAGAAAGACGATGAAGACAAAGTAGTATTTCCACCCGATGGCGTCGAGGGCGATGGGGTTCACGAAAATATTGAACACGATGCCAACGACAACCGATAGCCAGGTGACGGTCATACCGCGCGCTCGAAGCTCAAAGGGCCAGATCTCGCAGGGGTACGCAGTCAACAATGGAGTCCTGTCGCGGTCGGGGTTAGCCCAGCTGCCAGGAGAGAGGAGAACGTTCTGGAAGGACCTACAGTGCGATCACATAGCCTCCAAAGTAGATGAAAAGAAACGGAATCACCGCCGTGCCAGCCGCCACGGATCCGGCCTCTGCAAAGGTCCCCGACAGCCCGGTGATGACGATGTAGCTGACAAGCATGATGGCCCCCGACAGCAAGAACAGGGCCCGGCGGCCAGCCCTTTCCACGGACAAGGCCCCGACGATGGCAAAGACCAGGTTCCAAATGCCGAGAAAGCCAGACACCAGCAGTTGGTCTCGCGTCTCGGTGATCCCCACGCTGTCCAGCACCATCGACAGATAATACGACACCACGCCATTGCCCACCCATTGAGCGTAGAACCCGAGCGAGACGGTGATGAGCAGACGATGGCGATTTCCCGGCGTGCGGATCATCTCGCGATAGCCCGACGCGTTGGGATTTTGCGTCTCGACGGCGAGGGTGGCCCGGATCTCTCGCATCTGCGACGTGACGACCGGAGAGTCAACCGCGCCGGCTGCATGCAGATCCGCCAGGACTGCCCGTGCCTCGGTGTGCCGGTTCACAGACATGAGCCAGCGAGGGCTCTCCGGGGCCATCAGCAGCGCCGGCAGCGCCAGCAGGGGACACCCCATGGCCATGAGCGAAGGGATCCGCCAGGACCACGACGAGCCCAACTCGCGGGTCGCAAAGGTGATCCAGGCCGCCGCGACGCCGCCCATGGTATGGCCGCACATGAACAGCGCATTTCCGACCGGGCGATGAGGCGGGTACGCGATCTCGTTCAACAGCAGCGGCGGGACGTTGCTGAGAAAGCCCGAGCTCATGCCCACGATGAAGCGCGCAAAGATAAAAACGGACGAGTGCCCTGCCAGGCCCTGCAGTGTAACGCCGGCCACGAGAATGCCAAAGCCCATCCAGATGCCTTTCCTCCGACCGTACTGGTTGGAGATGCGGGCGGCGGCGATGGACGCGGCAAAGGTGCCAATCCAGTAGGTCGCGTTGATGAACCCCAACCACGCCCCGGTCGGATGGCCCATGAACTGGTTCCAGGTGTCCAGGGCCTGCAGGCCATTGAGCAGACCGGCATCGTAGCCGCTCGCAGATGCTGTTTCCCGTTGTGAGTCTTCACGCGACCTGGATATTCAAGGGAGACGGACAGAACAGGGTCAAACCAAGCACGCAGAAACTGGCCCTCCAAAGATGCCGCGCTCTCCAGACAGAGACATCCGGGATCTGGTCGTCAATCGCCGCAGAATGGGGGGATTTCAGCCGGCCAGTCGGAGTGGTTGAGGGGAGAAGCTGGTCGATCTCGTCATCATCCCAACCACCCATTCTAATTTTTTTTTTTTTTTTTTTCTTTTTTCTTTTCAATTTTCTGCTGGGTCGCTTGTCAAGAGTATCCCCTCAGCGGTGGGCCTAATGACGAGATCGCAGGATTCCGTGGCGCGTGAGGTCGAGTTGACGGGTGCCCGGAGCCCCTGGAATGCGCCTATGTGGCCAGATGACATCCGGGGTGTAAGATTGAACCCGGAAAACAGCTGTGTTCCACAAAACCAACATCCTAACAGTATTCCATTGGTGGATTGCCCTTCCAATCCGGGTTGAAGCAGCGAGTCAGGGGGGATCATTTACGCTAATTCTGCTGCACTCGTACATGATTCGTTGAGGACAGAATTGATCGTAAATCCGGAGGAACGATCATCCCAAATCTTACCACTCGCGGGTGGCCTCGAAATTGAAGACGGTCCAAGTTCTATCCTCATTATGAGAGGCGAAAGCCTCAAGTGAGCGTGGACTCCGGAGTATGGATGTAATTTATAGAGAAAATGGGTTGAGAGCCCATCGATTCCGGGGTGAGTGAAATATCGATAGAGGTCCCGCTACACCAGGATATATACACGGCAAGTCATGCATCATGTTCAGGAGACCTAGTGCAGGTGCTAATTGTTCCATCTGGGTGCCCGTTTCTCTAAAAATGCGCCCACGCCCTCCACCTTATCGACCGTGCTGAACGAGGCGTAATACAGGGCTCTTTCGAATTCATCATCCCGCCGTAGGTCGTCCGCTGACACTCTGCCGTCAGTCGGATTCACAGCAGCTCATGAGAAGGAAGGTCGCTGATCCTGAGCCCACTCACCTCTACAGATTGCCTCCTTCGCCATTAGGAGTGCCGATGGGCTCTGGGCTCGTAGCTTCTCCGCAATTTCCAGTGCCCCTCTCAGCGCGTCACCCGGGTCAACTAGTCTGGCCACCAGCCCTAGATTAGATGCGTCGACCCCGGAAAGAGGCTCATTCAGGAGAATCATGTTCATGACCTGTGGTGTATCAATATCACTCGCTCGAGATAAACCAGGTAAAGACACGCAAAACTCACTCGATATTTCCCTACCGCGCTGGTCAGTCTCTGCGTGCCCCCTGCCCCGGGAATGAGACCGATTGTGACCTCGGGAAGCCTGAATTCAGCACTGGATGTAGCGACGATGAAATCGGCCTGGGGTCTGTTAGCGGCATAGGGCATTGCTGCGAGGACTATCCTAACCATCAATGCGAGTTCGAATCCCCCTCCCAGCTGTAGTGGTCCTATTAGTCGACGACGCTATGTTAGAATAAGAGGATGCCATACTGCTTTACCCTCCACTGCTGCGATAACGGGTTTGCGGACCGCTTTCATTCCATGGCAAAGGTCCTCGAGATATCGACATCGGCGAGCACCTTCACTGTCCAGTTGGGAGATCTCTTGAATATCGGCTCCAGCTTTGAAGATGTTAGCTGGCAAAGCTCTTCCCCCCCCCCCCCCCCCCGGGTTTAATTTTCCTAAGAGGTGGAATGGATTACCTGAAAACATCACCCCAGAACCAGTGAGGATGATCGAGCTCACGTGAGGATCCGAAGCCGCAGTATCAAGTTCTGTTAACAGAGCATTGATTAGCACTTGCGACAGAGCATTACGCTTTGCCGGACGGTTCAAGGTGAGTATTCGAATGCTCGAGTGTCGTGTCTCGACGAGCACAAGGTCGCCACCCTGCGTTAGGCCAGCCATGGTACCAGGCGCTCGAAGGGTGCGGAGTCCCAGTTCAAGGGCACAGCACCAGTAAAGTACCCATCTCCAGTCACCGCACTGGAAGTCGTTCCCTGCTCCCATGGTGGAACGGAGCCCCGGTCCGCGGCGTTCCCAGAACCCTAATTCAGCCGCCCAAAAAGCAGACTCTGCAACAGCATCACACACTAAACTTGGGTACATGGGAGTTTCCCTGATTTATAAGTATCAAATAAGCAGCTTGCAGGGGTGCACCCCTGCAATATAGACCGGGAATCCTGCTAAGTGACTTGGAATTGACAATTGTACAACACGGTGATCAAGCAGGATTCACACGAGGAGGGGGGTTGAAGAATACGGCAATAATGAAGCTGGTTCAGGCGTCCCGCCGAGTCACGAACAGGCTCGAACCACTGGAAAATCACCGATCTATAGGCCCGGAGCGGTTCCGGGTCTCCAGTCTGACTCGTGTATAGGTCATATATATTGGCAGATCCCTGGATCACTCTAGAACAAATGCAGTAAATACGCCAATATCACACCCCAGGCCCGACAGGGATTTTCTTCACCCTGCATCCCCACTCTCCCACAAGCAATGCCATCCCACCCTGAGTCCAGCAACCCCGCCTGCCAAGCGACAGCTTCGGACACCGATGTTTGCGAGTGTCTACGGATTGAACAAATTGCATGACGTAAAGGCCTCAGCTGTCCCCTCCGCTTGCGTTCTATATGTTACACTGCGATGCCGCATGCAGACCGGGGTGAGTGTGCTGAAGGTTGCATATAGATGAGGGACGAGTAATAGATACACCGTAGTGGGTCAACTGGCCAAACTATAGCTTTCTGTTCAACCGGACATTGTTCTCATGCGCCACCGGCTGAAGGTGGGAGGAGAGCGTGTGGATAATTCTTCCATGGCGAAAACAGATATAAAGCAAGATGTGGCGTGTCTGAGTGCGTGCCGCTCCACAATCCTCGTTGCTGATGCGATAGGAGTTGAAAAAAAAAAATCACTAATCCTTTCCTACATTATGCCGTCTCTTTCGTCCCCTGCAAGCGAACGGGATCTTTTCCGTCGGTTCGGGTTCGGATCACGAACAGAGATCCCCTTTGCAACTGTACATGAAGCATTCATGCACCATGCGGCCCGTACGCCTGATGCAGTGGCGATCTGTGATCTAGTCAAGGGTTCAACCCGGGAAGTCACCTACAAGGAGCTGCTGGGATATGCCCAATTCATTGGGGCTCGCCTCCAGGCCGATGGAGTGGCATCCGGCAGTAGGGTGGTCCTGTTGGTGAAACGTAGTGTCGAGATGGTTGCGGGAATTCTGGGAATCCTCATGTGTGGCGCTCAGTATGTGCCACTTGACGGTGCTGTGGTCCCAGACCAGACTCTGCACCGCGCCGTCACTGAGTCCAAGAGTACGACTGCACTGTGTCTTCGTCCATTTGAGAAGCGGCTTCAGTCGCTGGAAACGATAAGCTCGATCATTCTGCTAGAAGACCTACTCGAAGTCGTCGACTCGACCGGGTTTGCGGCTAGTCCACTGTCCGTTTGTGCAGGACATGCACACTCTGGGTGCTACGTTATATACACTTCCGGTATGTTGAGTCCGCTGGCCGATTATTGTAGCAAGCTTGTCTAATGGTGAGCTACAGGTACGACTGGGACGTCCAAAGGAGTCGATGTTACTCATCGTAATGTCACAAATATCCTGTGCCAAGCTCCGGGTAATTTAGGAATCTCTTGTGGCTCTAGGGTTGGGCAGGTCTTGTCCATTAGCTTTGACATGGGTTAGTACTGTTCCCTCGGCTTTCCCCAGAGCAAGCGAAAACCATGGACTGACATTTTGTGGTGAAGGCGCGTGGGAGATCCTCGGGAGTCTATGTAATGGCGCCACATTGATCCTTAGAGGATCGGACTGGCGAGCAGCACTCAAAATGGTAGCTTGGCCCATACCTACCGGGGATAAGAATGCGTTCATTGACGATGCAAGGTCGATATCTTGATCTGCACCCCTAGCATCCTGAACGAATATGAGCCCCAGGATTTTCCCAATATCAGGTGCATTGCCACCGCGGGGGAGCCGTGTTCGCAGAGGTATTCCAACCGCAGCGCGTTTATACGATATTATGCACTCCTGCTAATATTGTATAGTTTGGCAGACAAGTGGGTGGCTCGCGGAGCCAAGTTCTTCAACTGCTGTGGGCCAACAGAGGTCACCATCATCAACACCATGCACGATCATAAACCGGGTCAAGCCCTGACAATTGGCAAACCGACCCCCAACAACAACGTGTATATCCTAGACGACAACGTAAATCCAGTGGCTGTCGGTGAGGTCGGAATAATGTGGGCCGGGGGAGCTGGTATCTCCCGGGGATACGTTGGGCAACCGGACAAGACGGCAGAGAGATACCGGTACGACCAGTTCGTAAACGACGGGTAAGTCTCTTTCATATGATTTTGGTTGCATATTGCTAACCAGGACTGTAGCCAGTCGTTGATGTATAATACCGGAGATTTGGCTCGGTGGCTCCCTGATGGCAGCCTGGAGACTCTTGGGCGGAATGACGATCAAGTAAAGATCAAGGTATACCGCGTTGCTGAAAATTTCGATACTCTACAGTCACTGACGAGCATTCTTAGGGGTTTCGTGTAGAGCTAGACGGTGTCAGCGCATCTTTGGCCTCCTGTCCGGGGGTCACCCAGGGAGTCGCATTGCTCATCGAAGGGGAGCTGACAGGATTTGTGACACCAGAGACGTGCGATATTGAAGCCATGAAGGGCCAGATGAGGGCTGCTCTGCCCTACTACGCCATCCCATCCCAGTGGTGCATGCTCGCGTTCTTCCCGCTAACTTCGAACGGCAAAATCGACAAATTTGCGCTGGTGCAGCGATGTGCCCAACAGAGAGGCTCAATCTCCACCAGCACCACGGCGGTATCAACAAGTGAAAAGAAAGAGACTGGTTTCAAGCGCCACGAAATCACCGGCGCCTCGTTTGAATCCTCCGTGTCTTCTATCCCATCCCTCAAGAAGCCCGTTCCGCTAGCAGAGAAACGGCAGGGGAAAATTCCGCGCGGTCTCAGGTATCGCATTTTCATTGTGTATCGGCGATTATTCTCTCTCGTATGGCTGGCCAATATCGTAGCCCTGATCTGCATCCTGGCAATACCTTCCATTGGCCGTCAGAGTTTATCGACGGCGGCCTTTGCCAATCTCACGGTCGCAGTCCTAGCACGTCAGGATGTTGTGATCAACATCTTGTTTACAATCTGCTGCTCGGTGCCCAAATCGTGGCCCCTGGGAATCCGACAACGCTGCGCAAAGATTTACCACCTGGGGGGCGCGCATTCAGGCGCCGCAGTGGCTGCAGTGTCCTGGTATGCGGGTGCTATTGGGTATAACCTCAACTCTTTCGTCCACGGCAGCCCTATGTCCGGCAAACCTTCGGTTGCGGCTATCACGCTCTCATTTATGGCATTAGCACTCCTCGTCGCCATGATCGTTTTCGCCTACCCTTCCTTGCGAAAAAAAAATCACAATCGCTTTGAGCGCGTGCACCGGTTCTTTGGATGGACCGCCCTGGCCATCATTTGGGCCCAGACGGTGCTGGCGATTCGCGACCAGCAAACACCCACGCAAACGCTTGACAATGCTGTCGCACGGTCGCCGAATTTCTGGATGCTGGTCGTTATAACGCTGAGTATCGCAAGCTCGTGGTTCTTCCTGAAGAAAGTCCCCGTCGACGCTGAAGTCCTCTCGAATCACGCCGTGCGCCTGCACTTTGACTACACTGTCCCCGTCAACGGCACCTCTACGCGCCTCTCAGAGCGCCCACTGATCGAGTGGCACTCGTTTGCAACTGTGCCCGCGCCGGAAGCAACGGACGGTCGACTGAAGGGCTACTCTCTGGTCGTGTCGCGGGCAGGAGACTGGACGGGTCGCCAGATCAGCAAACCACCGACTCACATCTGGACACGGGGTGTTCCCAGTAAGTCTTTGCCAAGGTCCAAATTTCCTCGGGGATTGCTAACCTGAACATTTTCTCCAGCATGTGGTGTGATGCGGATTGCAACCCTGTTCAACCGGGTCGTTCTCGTTGGAACCGGCTCCGGGATTGGACCCCTTCTCGGTCACATTCAGGTCCCGACTTGTCCATTTCGACTGGTTTGGTCCACCCCGAAGCCCGCTGAAAACTTTGGAAAGGAGATCTTGGATGCGGTCTACAATGCGGACCCGGACGCGGTGGTGCACGATACGAAAACGCAAGGCCGGCCGGACCTCGTGCTGCTCACCTGGAACGCGGTGCAGGAGTTTGGAGCAGAGGCGGTCATTGTCATTTCGAATGAGAAGCTGACTAGAAAAGTGGTGTATGGGATGGAGACCCGGGGAGTTCCTGCATACGGAGCGATCTGGGATAGTTAAGGGGGCGGGGGGGTCACCACAGATAGCTGTCGAGACACAGCGGTGTCCTGCTTGATTAGTGTGTGTCGAAGATGTAGCCTGAGGTACATACGGCGCATTTAGCCTTGACTCAACCAAGGTGTGTGATTGGTCACCTTGGCTTTTCCGTTCTCAATCTACATCTTTGGCCGTGTACATAGGACAATTGTATAGGAAAGATACAACTTCCACCGAGTTGGGTATGCCTCGGGGTGTAAATGCTTATCTCATGAAATAAAGATTGACATTCCTGCTCCAGCAACTCCAGACCACAACCTGGGCGACTCAAGAGCGGGTGAGGGGATCCAAGCGTTGACAACCTGGGGCTAAACGGGCTTATCTCGGCATTTCTACCCTGCTTGATTAAGTGATAAGCCCACGACGCACTAGACGAGGTCTGCAGAGCGCTGGCTGGCTCGTTTCTGCCCGAAGGAGCTGACGTGCGCGCCACCTCTGCAATCGAGGCATCTGTTTGGCCCATGGCGTTGACTGCGTGATAATGCTCGTGATAAGACTCGAATGACAGGGTAGGTCCCGTGGATTGACTTGCTCTTATCGTTTCTTTCGGCGTTTTGGGAAAAAAATATTATCAGCCTATTAAAGGACCCTTGTCCCGTCCCAGATGTCATTGATTCATAGGCTAATAATCTCAAGGTCGGCTGTGACACACCGGAAACATGCCTGAGACAAAGACCGCCGTTGATATCCAGGATGAGAGTCGCCTGGCTGAGCTGGGCTACAAGCAGGAGCTGAGGCGTGATTGGACTTTAATGCACAACTTTGGCGTTTCTTTTTCCATCATTGTGAGCTCCATCTTGACCCTTTGTGGCCCATCTTCTTTTTAATGCGTTTTTGGTCTTTAGAGTGTCATCACCGGCATCACCACGCTGTTCAGGTATTTCCTTCGCCCTGGCGCCGACACTAAACCGGCCTAACGTTTCCTTTCCCAGCTATGGCCTCAACACCGGCGGCCCGGCCGTCATGACGGTAGGGTGGATCATTGTCTCATTCATGACGTTCTGCGTTGGGCTCAGCATGGCGGAGATTGTCTCTTCTATTCCCACCAGTGGAGGGCCCTACTACTGGGCGGCGACTCTGGCTCCAGCCAAGTACGGTCCATTCTTGTCTTGGTTGACCGGCTGGTTTAATTTTGTCGGACAGGTATTATTCCATCCTGTAGATGTGAAAGAGTACACTCCTAATGGAAGTACCTTGTTTCTAGTTTGCAGTGACGACCGGAATCACCTTCGGATGCGCCGGTCTCATCGCCACAGCAGCCACGATCAAGTCCGGATTCGAGCCAACCGCAGGCAAAACAATCGGCATATACGCGGCGATTCTGGTCAGCCATGGTCTGGTAAATACGTTTGGGGTGCAGGTTTTGCGCTATCTCAACAATACATCCATTATTCTGCACAGTCTGGGGGTCGGGAGTCTAGCGATTGCGGTCGTCGCAAAGGCACCGACGCATCGCAGCGCGGCTGAGGTGTTCCAGCATTTTTACGATGTACGGTGCAGACTCTATCACGGAATTGAGAATGTTTCTGACATTACTTCAGGGCACCGGAGACCCTGGCTGGTCTATACGAGCGTCGCCTGCGTACGTCGCCATCTGCGGCATCCTCCTGAGCCAGTATACCATCACGGGTGAGATGCTCTCTCAAGGCGCTGAACAAGCTACATACCACCAAGCTAACCATTCTCAATTTAATTCATAGGATTCGACGCCTCTGCCCATCTCTCCGAAGAAACCCACCGCGCGGACTGGAGCGCCCCCATCGGCGTCCTCATGTCCATCGGTGTCTCCGCCCTGTTTGGCTTCTTCCTCCTCCTCTG
Organism: Aspergillus conjunctus; assembly: GCA_027569095.1. Taxonomy (NCBI): domain Eukaryota; kingdom Fungi; phylum Ascomycota; class Eurotiomycetes; order Eurotiales; family Aspergillaceae; genus Aspergillus; species Aspergillus conjunctus. Next base: position 344,562 of record JAPDEL010000024.1, on the reverse strand, counting down.
CCTCCTCTTCTCAATCCAGGACTTCGACGCAACCATTGACCCGGAGCAGAACTACGGCCAGCCGGTCTTCAAGATCTTTGTTGACGTCTTCGGCGAGAACGGCGCCCTGGTCCTGATCAGCCTCATCATCATCTGCGTGTGGCACTGCGGCCTCTTCAGCCTGACGAGCAACAGTCGCATGATGTTCGCCTTTTCACGCGATGGCGCCCTCCCCAAATTCTTCGACCACGTCGACAAGCGCTTCCAGAGTCCCATCCGCACCGTGTGGCTCGCTGCCTTTCTGGCCTTTTGCCTGGCGCTACCGTCGCTAGGCAGTTCGGTCGCGTTTTCGGCCGCGACCAGCATTGCGACCATCGGGTTGTATCTGAGCTACGCCATGCCGGTTCTGATTGCGTTGATCTGGCCGAAGAATTTGAAACGGGGTCCCTTTGATTTGGGCAGGTTTTCGTGGCCTGTTGGTGCCATCACCTGTACTTGGGTACGTTTTCTTTTCCTTTTTTTTTTTTCTTTTTTTCTTCGACTATTGTATTTTTATCGTCGATCGCTCTTTAGTTGATTTGCTGACCACGATCGCACACATTAGGTCCTGTTCATCACCGTGGTATTCTGTCTTCCCACGGCGAATCCAGTCACAGACCAGACCCTCAATTACACCCCGGTCGCAGTGGGAATCGTCCTCATCGGTACGCTGGGAACATGGTTCCTCTGGGCTCATCGCTGGTTCACGGGACCCATCCGCCAGGTTGACGTGGATGGAATGGCCTCCACCATCGTCCAACCAACCAAATCGGAGCAGGCTAATCCACTAGAAGGGGGAAAGTCGTGAATAATAGCTTGACAGGGAAACGAGGCTTCAATGCATTGTCCTATGTGGTCCACCCGTGTACAAATTTTCATCTATCCCTGCAAATATCAACCAACGCCGTATTGTATGTGCAAGTCCGACTTGCGGAGCAACCCCTCCTATGTTCTTGGGGGGGGGGGGGGATCCATGTGTCTCCAATCTCCCGCCGAAGGGGTACTATAGTGTGAAGTTCTGTGCTTTTCGGAGACGCTCCCCGTACCGGTAGAAGATGATGGGGAGGGGGATCATTCCTATAGAAATAAAGCCCAGGAGCGAGTTCCCCCATCCCAGACCCAGCGATTCGTACATTGATGGCCCCGCGAGGGGAATGAATGCACCAGCCAGACTCCGGAAGACCATGTTCGCGGCGAGAGCGGACGCCGCATACACGGAATAGGAGTCCACGAGATAGGTCATGATAGGTAGGAAGATGCCCATGATTCCCACTGAGAATGGGATCAAAGACAGGACAGAGGATACCCAGTGCACTCGGTAATACGCGCTCCAACCGTACCAGAAGAATGTTATGGGTAAGAAGGAGCCAAAGACAACGACGATCGAGAGACGGTACTCGGGTCGAAATACCCCCCCGTTTGCTTGCGTCATGCGAACCACGGCTTTGTCAGACCACAGGGTAATATACGTCCAGCCAATCAAGTTGCCGACTCCAAGGGAAATGTAGACCAGCCCGGAGACCCCGATACTGAAGCCGTAGACGTCTTGGAAGAGAGTAGGGATAGTGGTGAAGAGGAGGTACAGCACGCCGTAGATGAACGCCATGTAAAGGGACAGAAATAAGACAATGGGGGAGAACATGAGGAGCTTTATCGGCCGGACGAGATTTCGTAGGATGATATCTTTCTTGCTGGCGGCCTGGGAGTCGTCGTCGTAACAGCTCTTCAGGTCGTCTCGCCCAAGCTCTTTCCGCAGACGAGCCACCTTGCGTTGGATGAGGATGCGATGGTTGGTCTCGCGGTTGAAGATCTCCATCGCGACCGTGATGGTGCCTCCCAAAATCAACACGATCCAAAAGTCCCACCGCCAGCCAATGGTCTCGACCAAGAATCCTCCAATCAGGGGTCCAAACATAGGACCTGTCCGGGCGTCGGTCAGTCAGTGGCTGCAGTACCTAGATAGTAACGGAGAAGCATCGAGGCAGTTACGAACCAAACAACGGCCCCAGTGACCAGAAGCCCATGGCAAATCCTCTCCGCTCGATGGGGAAAATGTCCGAAATAACCCCTCCCCCCAGAGTCTATGCTGCAGTTAGCGAGAGTCACCCGGAGAGGAATCTTGATGTGGAGCATACCAGGGCACCTGCACCCCCAAGCCCGGTCAGTAGGCGAAAGATAATCAGAGCCGGCATGTTCGGTGCCAGGGCACATCCTATCTGCCACACGCAGAAGCAGAAATTGGCCGACGTAAACACGATGCGCCGCCCATATATCTCCGAGAGAGGAGCCAGGAAGAGCGGCCCTATCACGTAGCCCACCAAATAGATGCTGACAGTCATCGCCCCGATGGTTTCGCTGTGGTTGTCGAATTCTTCGCTGACGGCCCCGATGGCGGGGGATAAGATCGAGGACGCGAAGGGAGTCGTGAGCGTCACCAGGGAAATCAGGGCCAACAGGAACCACTTCCTCCACGCAGGGAAGTTCATGGGATATGCGGGATCATCCTGCGACTCCCAGCCGATGACTCCCTTGTCGAGATCGGTGACGGGGATCGGCTGCCGGCGCAGCACTCCTTCTTTCGGTTTGCTGCTGGCTACGCTGAGGATGCGAGAGATCTTCGTTCGGACGCTGTCGCGCGTCTCGACCTTCTGGAACTCATGCGCAGCATCATCATTGTGTTGGATGGCGCCTTCCTCGGAAAGACGACTCGAATTGTGACTCGGTGGCGTCGAAGGGCGCTGCTCGATATCGGAATGCTCTCTCGGAGATCCTTTCTCCATGCTGCCGGCCAGAGCTCGATTGCAGTCGCAAGGGAGGTCGGTCGACGACAATAAAGAATCCGGGGAGGCATCTCGAAAAAAAAAAAAGCCCCAGAGATTCCAGCGACGCTAGGCCGGGTCCTCGTGATGGCAATGCTTAATCCCACTCTCCATTGTGCGGAGAGCCTGGTGGATAAGGGCCAGTTATGCACGACTGGCGCGGGGTTGAGCGGAGCCCATGGGCCTTTTCTCCACCTCTTAAAGACGCGTTTATTTGGAGTTGTCAACTTCCAATATGACTGGGGGATTATTGCGATTATGAGGGGAGGGCAGTGGCCAGTTCACCCCATGCCGTTGCTTCCGGGGCCAACACCGGCTCACGGGGGCATGGTCGTCGATGCCGACAATACTGGAGATATTGATTTCCACAGCATGATCGGTCTCGTCCTACTCGTATTAGGTGGGACTTTGTTGAGAGCCGTATCGGGTCAGCTTAGCTCTCTCAGCTCCCGAACCGAATAACCCCGAGCCACGGCTTACGATCCGCGAATCAGCAACCGCATTCGCCAGCTTAATAATGGGGAACCCTGCGCCGCGCCGGCACCAGCTGTATAGGGTGTCCGAGGGGAATACTGTCGCGACCATGGTTTCTGGACGGCTGTAGGAGTTGGATCTGGACAGCTGGAAGCACCAACCACTATGTCTTGCGGAAGGCCCAGGATCCAAGTGCAATTGTTATCGCGTCACTGGCCGCTATCATATACCAAGAGCCATGGCACAACTTACATACGCGGCATCCAAGGTGAGTCCTTTGGATGCCGGCTGGCTTTGAATAATACAGTGGCTCTATTAATGATGGGACTTGCATTCCCAAAGATAACTACCTATTCGTACTAAACTAAGTCCCATAAAGGCCTACAAATTTGTTTCGCTGCCAAATAACTTCTGTGAGATTTCGAGTTGGTTATTAACAATAAGATATCTAGAGAATGAATTTGCGGTCAATTTTAATTTTCTATTGTATTTGAGGGAAGTGCTTTCAGCGATGGTTAATAGTAGTGATGAAAAAGCGGAGGCAGACCATAACCAAGGTATACAATCCGTGACTTTCAGCAGTAGTACAGATCGCTGAAACCTAACTTGGCTTTACAGCCTTGAATTGAGCAGGCCGTTCTTTTATTCATTACCCTGCTGCCTGCATTCCTTGTGTTTTCCTTCGTCAATACCGCTCGTGGGCCCTATATAAGGCGATTTCAAATATGATGGGCATGGTCTCAGCATAATTTGATAAATTATCCCTGGGATCCGGGAGTGGTCCAATGATGATGTGTCATGTGGAGTGAATGCTCAAGAATTCGTATCTCCATACATTTACATTCACGCCAAGGAAATAGCTACAATTTTATTTTCAAGGAAAGACAAAGCCTACGAAGCACAGTATGTGAGTTTATGTGGATGTAAATCAATTGTTTCCCTAAGTACATGCGCCAGATCCCATATGATCTAAGTTCCAATATACCTCCCAGGTATCATGAGTACATTTCATCGTGAGTCGTCAAAGAAGATAGGGCCGGACAAGCCCCGGTCTTGGTCCAGGCTCGAGAAATGTGCAAAAAGAGCGAGTGACATGATAAGGAAGATGTCGTTCCCCAATGTTCCGTGGGTCACTTAACCATCAACCTCCTTTCGGCCCTTTAACCCAGAGTAAGGGTGAAGGCGGCACCAGCAGAGCAGGCGCGGGTGTTGTGGTCGTCGGGGAACTGGTAGGATTGCGAGCAGTTGACATCACCAGCCACACAGGTAACGGTAGGGCAGCTGGTATCGTCGATGGTGACGGCGAATCCGGCAGCGCCAAAGAGAGAGTCCTTGGCCAAGTTGATGCTGGACATATCCCAGTAGAGGGCGTCAGAAGCCAGAGTGTACTCGAACTGGAGGACGTTGCCCAGGTCCGCAGCGGAAGTGGCCATCTTGATGGAGACACCGCCACCGTTGGGGTTGATCTGCCAGTTCTCGCTGTAGCTGCTGCCAGCGGGGACGGTGAACAGGCCGCTGGACTGGGCGGAGACGGACCAGAGGTAGACATCCTGGCCGAGGTTGTTGATGATCTCAACACCACCAGGGATGCCACGGCGGACAGGAGCAGCGGAGGCAGTCATGGCCAGCGCGGCGACAGCAGTAAAGATGTTGCGGAAGTTCATTTTGAGTGTATTCGAAAAGACAGTGGTTGGTATTCTTGTGAAGGAATGAAGATCTGATCAACAGACAATGATTGGTTTGGAAGTGGGATAAAGGACTGTCAGAGGTTCAACCTCGAAGCAAAGTGCCGTAAAGGAATGAAGGAGATGAAAGAATGGATGTCTGAAATGAGATGGAGATACGAAGGAGAGAAAAAAAGAGGGACTGGGGAAGGTGATATTTATAATTGTCATCTGCCAACTCGCAAGTGAATGCCACTGTGGGCAGTGACAGCCAGGCCCAGAACATGCCCTACCTTATTTTTTTTTTTTTTTTCCCCACTCTTCACAGTTCTCTCTCATTCTCATTTCAGGTGGACCTCCCAGAGTGAGGCATCACAAAGTGGGCGTGAAAGACGTTGCAAGGTGCCTTACCAGTGGGCCGGAACTCCGATTCATTGTTTAGTTTGGGATTAACCCAGTTCGAGGATAGTACTTTGCGCTAGTCCCAAGGGCGCTTAACGTTCTTCAGGAACAGGCAAACACCGTGATGTCCAGCCAGTCAGCGGCCGAGTTGCTGCCCGACAAGGTTCGGTACCTGAAGGCACAGCCAATCAGGATACAAGTCGGGCCCGCAGCAATTTCAACCAAAACGCCTCCCACGATCAATCATCGACCGCCAATTCTTCTTTCAAAGAGTCTTGACTCTTGACTCGCTCTCAGCCACATGGCCACGTCAGGTCTCGACCGCTCGAATAAAAATGACGCACGTCAGCGGTCTCGTATTTTCCTCATTTCTCTCTATCACTTTAGGCTACGTAGGAAGACAACAATCTCAACCGCAATCTTAGCAAATGTCACGAGCACAACTCCATTCGAATCCAGGGCGACAAAACTTGAGACTGGCACCCACGCGACAAGAAACGTTCCATGGTCTGTCCCTGAAGACAGTTTCCTGCATGGATTTCCAGTGGATGCCGCTCAAGAATTGTATCATCCCGAACGGTGAGCCTTTCGGGGGCATCGGGTGGCGCCCCAATCAGCACTAATGCCCTGAATGGATCCATCTCTGGTGTCTGGATCTCATGAATAATAAGTTTGTGATGAAAAAGACAAGAACCTAGTCAAAAGTGTAAAGCCAAACTAAAGTTTCAACACATCCTTGGGTGGCGATCCAGTGTCGCCAGCAAGTGAACGGTGGATGCTTCATCCAACTGGCCTCAGACTGGGCCCTCATCCACACTTGGCTGTTGCAACTCTGGAAATCAGCACTGCCCTGACCATCATTTCACCAACTCCGGTACCGCGACAGTTCACGAGCCAGCCGCTCGTAGGGACAAGTTCTGTGACTCTCCCTTACGCTGATGTCGTTGGCCGCTGGTCTCCGGCCTGCCAGTCACTTAGGGCTCGAACGGCCACCAAAACCAATCAAGGCGGCATTCAAGGACCGGTCAGGTCGGCAGAACTTGTCAGATTTCTCGAAGATCACGACGAGGGAATCGAGCGCAATATTAACTTTATGGCCACCGTCCCCCGGCAACCTAGAACTATAATCCCCTTCTACCAAATGAATGCCTGGAGCACAACCTTTTACTCTGTGGGGAAATCCACGAAAAATATGCTGGTAAAAAGGTGAGGGTATTGGCGAACACAGAGTTTGTGTTGTTTAAATTTTCTCCAAGAGTAGTGGTTTTCCCTGTGTACCTCGTCGGAAGCGTCTGGATCGACATATATATTTCGATTGGGTTGCTATCCACAACGTACTGCTGACCAAAAACTAGGGGGAAAAATTGAAAAAAAAAAAAAGAAAAAAAAAAATTCATAGGACGAAGTATCCAAACATCATCATTTGCAAAATTAAATGTAGGCAACAATGATTCGTTTCAGCCTGTGTTTCATCCCAATGGTGAGCTGCTCTGCCACGTGACGACAGAACACTCCCGGAACAACATCGGCCCGATATTGGCCGGAGCGGAATAACAAATGCTCCAACCGAGGACTATTCCGCAAAATTCTCCCAGCTGTGGCCCAGAAGGGAAAGGTCTGATTCGGCTTTGCACCACGGCATCGGAATTATCAACAGTTGGTACAATGGATGGAAGTGAGTTTGACACTTGATCCTGGTGGACCGTTTCTTTTGGATAGCTTCATTCGTCCCGATTCTAGGTATTTATGAAGGTCCAGCGTCGAGTCCCTGCCTCATTGACGAAGTGAGTACCTGCGAGTAGCTTACCCTCCTGTTCAGGACCACAAGTGAGATGAATGTCCGTGTGAATTATGCATGTAATAGGCATGTTGTCGGGACCCCTTTGTAAGCAGTGGACGAATAATCCTGCAGAACAAGAACAAGGTCTACCAATCACCGTCTTGGCAGCTCCAGTACAGTCAGCCCCCGCAGTTGCCATTTCAAAAACAACCTGGGTTTGTACAGATCGTCTTCTCAACTGTGACCGGGATAGTTCGGCCATATGGTAGTGTCGCTGAATATCCATCTGGTGGCAGATTTCCATGTTAGGTCGGGTCGCCCTTGCGATAGAGTTTTGCGAGGGCTCTGAAGTGTCAGCCTCACCATTCCTAAGGTATCGAGCCTGATAGGGTATGTGTTGGGCCCATGTAAGCTCACCGACAGGGTAAGCACTGTCTCGTTTATTGGAAAAGTGCTCCGACAGGCACATTTCGGCCGATGCTCGATCTGGATACTAGGTCAGCGTGCGGGATTATATTGCACGCAGCCACCGAGAATGGGCGCCTCTCGGCGGGAACTCCGCGTTGATCGGGGTTGATCTCTGCTGTCAGCCGAGAGTAAGCCTCTGTATTTGCCGATCTCAAAGGATATAGCCCAATGCCCGCTCGCGCAGGCACGGACACTGGCGTTATGCCGAGCAAAACCACAGTTTGCATCTCTCCCACGTAATTGAATAGCGTAAGACCCCAATTTCATGCACGGGAGGAAGAGGATTCACCTGTGCGAGGGTTCTGCGATTTGTTAGTTTTGGGCAAACTGGGAATATTCGATGTTGGTCAGACGTCCATTTGTAAGCTGTGTAATAGTGTCTGCTGTATAATGGGTGTGTATAGCCCAACCGACGTCAAGTTGGAAAACTTGACAACGTAGAATGGCCTCGGATGTCCCTGGCATAATTGCTAGTCTGGAAGGTATATGGGGGTTTGGGGGAATAAATGCTATCGCGGCAATTGCGATTCTCATAAGCTTCTTTCAACCCAATCAACCCACTCCAATCTGAGACAGAAGATCAGCCTCAATCATGAAGCTTATCTCTGTCCCAGCTGTTCTTGTTATCTCTCTTGCTACCGCAGTAATCAGTTCTCCTGCAGCGAGTGTGAAGAGGGACTGTTTCCCTTGGGGTAAACGAAGGTGAGCCGATTACCAACTTCTCGTTCGACAAGCCTTGATAACTCATGGCTGCATAGTAACGTTCTGATTTCGAGTGGGCGACAGTGGATCAGCCTGATTCGACTCTGAACGAAGAATTGGCAATGGGTATGGATAGAAACTGCTATCTGGGAAGAATTGAGGCAATCATTTTGGTGTTGCCATTTGACCTGGAGATGGGCTCGGGGACCCTGAAATGAAAACCCTGTGTGGGAACAACACAACTTTCCCAACTTTATGAGATCTATTGCTTATACATCATTATTTCAGAGCCCCTATACATTGTTTTAAGAGCTATAGCTCTGTTTTCAAGTCCCTTGCGTCGTGCCAATCCACCCACGCTTGAGGTGTTAGGCGGTCTCCATTCTCGGGGTTCAAGGGGCCGATGCAGTATGCCACTCCTGAACAAGGCTTCCATCACAGCTAGAACAGGGGGTTGAAGTGGGTTTTCCTTATATATGCCAAGTTCAGGAGTGATGAATAACAGGATCAGGTGAGCCATCACCCATGTCTCCACGCCCGAGGGAATCAACACTTGAGCGGGGTGCTGACAAGCCGAGGCGTGCCTCGGCTTTGCAGCAGCTGGCAAAAACCACTCTATTTGCGACGATAAGCCTATTCATTTTCATCTGATTTGCTCATAGAGCTGACCGCCCAAGCTGCTGAATCTATTTTACCAATAATACGAGAAACAAAAGTGATCCCTGTCGAGGTAAGCAACCCTGAAGACCTGGAGCTGAGCGGGAACCAGCAAGGACATAATAAAAGGCTGCGCATGGTAGCAAATTAACTCGGCGTCAAGAAATTACTTATCCTGCAGAAATCATGTCTTCCTACCAGTACACCGACATCACGGTCGAGATAAAGGGCAAGATTGGGGTTATCAAAGTCAGTCCGGCGGCCGTTATTATTTGCTCATTGTCTCCAGGTTAACAAGCGGTAGTTCAATCGCCCAAAATTCCTCAACTCGTTCGGCGGTAATATCCTACTCGACACCATCCATGCTATCCGCGAGCTCGATGCGAATCCCACGACTGTCTTCACGGTTTTAACCGGTGAAGGGCGCTTCTTCTCAGCCGGTGCCGACGTGAAAGGTGAGCTGTCGCTTTTGCGAGCGATGTCACTTCGTCAGGCTAATTTTGACCCTCGCCATCAGCCTTTGGAAGAGATGAACTTCCCGTAAATTCGACCGCGTCGCAGGTGAAGCTCGCCAATATGGTCCGGTTCACGCCAGGTAAGCCATGGCCCTTTTTCTTTTTCTTTTTTTTTTTTTTTTTTCTATAGAGCCACGAGTGACAGTGAATAGTGCTCGAGTTAGTGCGGCTTATCATCGACCACACTAAGATCTTCGTCCTGGCCATGAACGGTCCCGCCGTGGGAGGCGGCGCTGCATGGTTCCAGGGCGTCGCTGATATTGTCATCGCCGCAGACAATGCGTATCTCCAAGTCCCTTTCAGTGCTCTGGGGCTAGTCCCTGAGGCCGGAGGATCTACCAATTTCGCCAGACACATCGGTGTCCACCGGTCAAATGACTTCTTCATGTTTGGTCGGAAATTGACGGCACAGGAGATGGAGCGATGGGGCATGATCAATTATATTTTCCCCGTTCAAGGCTTTCACAACTCGGTCGTCGAGTTTCTCGAGAAGCAGCTCCAGGAAAACGATGGGAAGAGCATGATGGAGACAAAGCGTCTCCAGAACATTCCTCTCAGAGACGAGCGGATCCTCGCCGTCTATAACGCGACCGAAGCCCTTTCTGAAAGGTTCGTTGACGGGGCACCAATCGCGAGATTCCAAGCCAAGAAGGCGGAGCTTGAAGGTACGACCATTCCACTCGTGAAGGAGGCCATGAGCTGATTGAAAATATAGCAAAATCTAAATCCCGACTCTGAGCCTGCCCACGCCGGCTACAACCGATTAGCAGGTGGAGAGATTCAGCGAGTAGGAATCGATCAGAGGCGGCGATATATCACAGACAGGGCAATGGCTCAAAATTTGTTCTTGATTTGGACTGGTAGCGTTAGCTCTATCAATCACTGACCAGGACACCACTTATCACCACCTATCTTCGATATACCCCATTCTCTTCGCGAAAAGCACATAATACGACATGAAGTGGAAAATAGGGCTTCTTGACCGTTGTATGTATTCTATTCACTTTTTCGCTCGTAGTTGGTTGGATTTTGTGCTCTCACTGTCTGGAATGAAATGGGTGATTGCGTCTCCCTGCGCAACTCTCCCTTACAGAGGGGAGAGCCTGTAACTCGAATTGACTTTGCTTAATGATCCTTAGTATAGGTTTCCGCATCCTAGATATGCTTGTAGATTTAAGGATTGGGTTGCTTTTACCTGACATGTCACATGGCCAAAGACCCCTTATTATGGCAGGACGTCCTCCCATTGTTCCTCACTCCTCAGGCAAACTAGGGTTGTATCCGGGCCGTACACTGCGCAAACTGAAAGACGCACACCCTGCGGTTTCGAGAGAAAACTATTCATGTAAGCTGAGAAGCGACCATGCAACCGCAGGAGTTAGTAGAAGGGTAATCATGGAACAGATTTAAAGTAATGTAGCTTCTCGGGCGTCTTCTATTATACAAAACACGAACTGGATTTACTAATAAGGCCTACTAGAGTGCAAGGAGCCATGAGAGTTGCTGACATCGTCCTGGAAGTACTCGCTGCCGGACACAGGCCCTGCCAGGTAGACATAATCCTAACTGTTTAGCCGGACAGACTTCTGTTACTTACTCTACAGCAACAGGGCTCTGCTACTAAACCCCCTCTACCTTGGGTAACTCTGTCCAGAGAAAATGAAGGTACGGGGTAAGGAAGCCCTTTTGGTCAAAAATACCATTCCTCATGGGCCCGGACCTGCGCCGGTTGGGGCGGATTTGGGGCGGGTTTGCGGTGCAGATTCTGCAACTCTAGACACCAAGAGTATTGGAAAGCTAATATGATGTAAAATAGCACATCGAATGGGAACCAAGAGTGGGTCTTAAAAAGTAAAGTGCGGACCATTGTGCGATTGGGTGGAGGTATTCGCCATGCATCTTGAAGCTTGATTTCCGAAAACGGCCTTCAGCCAGAATCCAAACCCACTGCAACCAAAAAAACCATTCTTTTACTTCCCTATCATATTCGTAAACTTAATTCAAGTATTTAAACTTTATCCCTTAGTTCTTTCGTTCATCTCAATTGATAGCACGAAGCATTTAACTCTAATTTATGCGGTGTTTTTCTGATACGCTCTCTTGTCAGCTGAACTGACACCCATGTATACTACCTCATGACGCCACACAGTGTCTGACGACAATTTGTGTAATATCCAGAGAAATGCTATAGTCGGTGGTCCTCTGGTGCCTTCAGCGATTCATATTCATAGCGGATCCCGCGGCAGGAAGCGCTTCAATTTCCTCTCCCAATCATCCAATGAAAGACATTCGAAATATTCGTTTATTTTTGAAGCCTGGAGTGACTACTCTCAACTTTCTCAACAAGATATAATAGACCAGGGTCTAACAGAATAAACCCGCTTGCTTGTGATTAGAGGCCAGGGTTTTATCTTTTACGTCTTTTTTTGAAGAAACTTACCGGCAGAATGGTACGGCTTTTATCAAGATATACAAAAGCCCTCCCAATCTCTTTTACAATTCTCCTTTTCTGGTACTGGGTGATATCTATATCTGAGTTGAAAAGGCCATTATACGTGAGTTATCTCTTGTTTAAGACTATACACTCATATTTCTAACGTAACTTCCCAGGCCTTTCATGCAGAATATGCTCATAAAGCAAGCAAAATTAAGGAAGGGCTATTCAACACCCTTCACATGGCTGGATTCTGCAACCAGGGAATTCCCATGACCGCTGAATGCCCTGGTCTAGAATGGAATGGAACTATTGGAGTACAGCAGAGCTTCCATCTCCATGATAATCTTACTCATCTTGCAAATATCCACAAATATCATGGTATCATTCACTATGATGAGAAAGAGGCCGGCAATGGATGGGTTAATGAAAAATGGGTAAATAAAAAATGGGCATCATTAGCTGGATCAAGTGTCTGGCTGCCTGAACAAAGAGTCTATCTTGCAGTGACCCGTGTGATACACACTCCATCAGGCGTGCTGCATTGGCCCAGCATTAGCTTCCTCCGCGGTCGTATATTCGACCAGCAGTGGAATGAGATTGAAGGCTATACAATTTCCTGGGATGGGGACGAGGTTACCTTTCCAATCACCTTTGATATCCCAGCTCCCTGGCTCGAGGGAGGATCAGGACTTTATGGACCTGAAGACCCTCGGATAATCCTCGAAGACGGTGTGTCTGGTGCAGAGCCGGTGATTATCTTTAATATGAAGATGAATGATACAAGATGGTCCCGCGCGATGTGGATACACCGGCCGTTCTCCAACTTCACAACCGCCCTCAGCATCCGCAACGAGGAAAGAAGACTGATTGAGAAGAACTGGTCTCCTTTCTTCTACTCTGAGCCTGGCACTACCAGATCACACCAGAGTGATAAACCTAGCCACCACCTCCACCTTGTCTATAGCCATCGTCCCCTCAGCATCCTCCGCTGTCATCTCCTCAATGGCTACTGTGACAGGGTCTTTGAAGAGGATCTTCCCTCTTACTTGACTTGGCCCAAGGAGGACCGTCCAAATGGTAAAATGCATGGCGGGACCAACTTTGTTCCTGTGCCAATTAGCTCCACACAACACTCCGGCTACCCTCGCCTGTATGTGGGCTTCCCACGAACGCACATCGATGGTGGCTGCGGCGAAAACACAACCTACCGACCGGAGCTGATCCTCCTCGCCAGCCTCGGCCCTGAAATGTTCCACATCGCCTACGCCAGCGGGCCACTCGACTTTGGGGATGCCGCTCTTGACCCAACCACCAGTACGGTCTGCGACGATGAGGGCCGGATTATAATCGTGAACGGGATATCCCGCTGGGAGACGGAGAAGCAGGCTGATATAATGACGTTGTCGCTTACTGTGGCGAATCGGACCACGCAGATTATGCGCCTGCTTGGGGTGATGGCTTTTATTAAGCGTCTACCATACTTTGAGATGTTTCGAAAGCAGATGGGGGGGCAGGACCAGGAGACTGTGGAGGGCCTAGAGGGGTTAAGGTGGTTTGCTGCGGGGAGTGACGCACTGTCGTGTTCCGTCCAGGCGGCGGTGAAACATCAGCGGTTGGGGGCAATTGAGGCTGAGGAGAGGAGGAATGGGACGAAAGCTGGGAAATTAGGTGAAAAATCAATACAGTCTACGCAGTGATTATAGCGGAGTAGTCGCAAGTCATTTATTGGGGAGTGCTTCTTCAGGTGCTGAGTATTATTGACAGGGTTGGCGTGGGCAGACACCAAGTCCTGGTTGAAGACTATCTAATCCTGAGAACCGATTATTCTTTTTCTTTTCAATGAGATTGGGAACGATAAGCATGAATAGGAAAGATTCGAGGGCCCCCTGGTTTTTCCTGGGGGCCATGTCGTCGCCCCCCCTGGTGTAGACCGCAGTTGAGAAGGGCACGTAGTTGTTCAACACGGCCGACGCCAGTGTTCCGCACAGTTTGCAATTTGCGTTGGAGATGTATGCAGGGCCCAGTTAGAGCGATCGATCATGAGTCTATGAGTGAGATGAGCGGCAAGGTTGGGTGGCCCGTGGCTTCGTAAATGATCGTATGATCGCGCATCTCGCTCATTTGAGATCGAGGACACAGGTTGTTGATTGTATTGGTGTAGGTAAGCGGGTCGACCATTTGCATGCATGCCCATGCGATTTACACATTCAGTACCTGCTTCATCTTTTGTTTGTTCCGTCTATCGTGACCTCACATCGTCTTAGCCCATATTCCTCGGGCACTTCTTGTCGATAAGTTGACCAGCTCTTACCTACGTCGAGGTAATTTTACATGGAACTCATTGTTATCCAAGGCCCATGCGCACTGAGCCTAGATTCTCTAGACTCCTGGCTGTGAGGGCGTCCTAGAGCTGAGCAGAAAGACGTGGCACAACCAAAAAATCTGAAAAGTTTGTTTAAGGTTGGTGGCTTCCAAGTTCTCTTAACCCTAACCTTTTTTTTTTTTTGTGGCGGGCGGTTCTAGATTCCGCAGCACCCAGGGGTTAAGAACCTCGATTGAGGCTCTCCCAAGAATGAGCAACCTGCGCTGTAATTCCCACGCCATTGTTGGTGGAGCCAATCTCACGTCATAGATTGCTTCAGTCTCGACTGGGTTGAAAGTCTATCAGACAGGGAGTGGTCAACAAACCAGCCTCACCCTCAAGAGATAGTTTTATAAATCGAAGTGTCTGTCCCCAGCAGACGGTTGAATCCTTTGGATTTAAACCGTTTAATATATAAACTATATCTTTGAGTTTGATTCTAGGGAGATTCCGTGTCTGTAGAGCACCCCCAAGATGTCTTCTGCTACGCCTGAAAAGGACCTGGAGGTTGGAGATTCGCCTCTACCAGACGACCTCCAACGGTCAAGGGGCGACCGCGGCTCTGGAAAGCACCTATATCTGTGGATTGCTGCAAATGTGGTAGCGGTGGCAGCAATAGTGAGTCCCAAAATGCTCGAGACAAGGGAGATTCTGAATGCTTTGGTCGGATCCTCTAACCACGGAGTAGACGCACATCAACAAAGCAATTCTCTCAAACTCTTCCTTCTCCAACTGTGATCTCAGTTTCATTGCTTTCCACTTTGCCCTGAGCAGCCTCGTGCTCTATATCGCGAAACAGCTTTTTCTGGAAATGTCCACCCCTGTTGAAATCTCCGTTACGAGTGTTGTACCGCTATCAGTTGTTATGTGTTTGAATGTTATCCTGGTCAATCGCTCACTTTCATCCTGTTCAGTCATCTTCTACCAGATTTGTCGTGCCCTCCTCACCCCTCTGACGGCTCTTATTAATCTGATACTTTATCATTCTAAGCTTCCATTGAATGCCGTCCTGTCCTTCATCCCGCTCTGTGCTGGTGTAGGACTTGTGACTTACCCCGATGTGACTTTACCACCCCCTGCAAGTCCAGCAGAGGAGCCCGTGGCCGCAGACCCCAATCCCTATCTTGGAGTCATGTATGCATTTAGTGGCGTGGCATGCTCCTCTCTCTACACAGTCTGGGTGGCCAACTATCATTCTCGGCTGAATGTTTCCAGCATGCAACTTTTATACACCCAACTTCCGTTGAGTGCAGGCTGCATCGGGGTTCTCTCGCTCTTTGTGGATCACTTCCCGACCTGGAGCAGGGTTACCATTCACCAGTGGTGCCTCCTGCTGCTGAGCGGCCTGTGCGCGTGTATCATCAACCTTTCCTCGTTTGTGATCATTCACAGGGCTGGGCCAGTAACGAGTACTGTTATTGGACAGCTAAAAACTTGCCTCATCGTGGCACTGAGTTGGGCAAGGTCACCGGGCACGATGGGCAAGGACAATGTCATTGGTGTCCTCCTCACCCTATCAGGGATGATCCTGTATACCGTTGCTGTACATAAGAAACGAGTTGACTGATTGGGCCGGGGGGGTTATTTGAATTCTCGTGATGATGTATCTCGCGTATTTTCTATTATTCTGTGATGAAACTCTAAAAACGAAGATTACATACATACATACACAGAGAATCTTTGGGTGCATCAATTGTAATTCCCGCTCCTGTGTATGCATGGTGGACAGCGTCCAGAATTTTCGTTGTTTCATGGTACTCTAGACGGGTGGCTATTTTTCACATACCAGAGGGACGCACAGTTTGGAACGGCCCACAGAGCAACCTGCCAGGGTTTTGAAGGCAACCCTTCTTGGCATAGATGCGAGACCCACGGAAAACTTGAACAGTCTTGAAAATTGGACTCGGGTGGTAATCCCGAAAACTCAATTGGCCTGAGCTGCCACATGGCCGGTGCGATGCGACTGATCCGTGCACTCGCGTTGAGTTTGTCTCCAGCTCGGACTCATTGGCTGTGGGTGCTCCCCCCCACCTCAGAAATGGCACCCACGAAGACGTTGGGACTGCAAGAGTATATTTTGACGTCATCCAACATCCAGTTGTTGGTTTCGAAATTTTCTTGGGTGTTTGTACTGACCGGCAATGTTTGGTTTGCGCTTGATCTCCCGGCTCTTGCGCACCGTGGATGCATGTTCTTCAACTGTGGCCCACGCTATATCCTCAGGTGGGATACAATGTTGGATTGTGATTTCACCACTCTTCGAGACGGTGGTATAGGCGCCCCCTGTAAGCAGGCCCGGAGAGTAAAAAAAAGAACAAGCCGATCCGCTACACGGACGTGTATTGATTGTGATTGACAAACTGCACCCAGAACGATGCTCTACAGGAAGATGCTACAACGGCAGCTACAGCAGGCTGCCTTAGCCTTGATTCTTATAGTATGCATATGCACCGTCTACAAGTTAGACGCCCTTCTTTCTTCATCCCGATTTCCATCCAGCACGTATGCTAGTCCCGAGTCTGGACGCATCCCGCCGCGCCATAAGATGCTCTCCGAGGGAGAGGCATCATCGCTTTGCGCTTCATACGATCTCGAACCATATACCGGTCCTACTCACCGGCGCAAAGTCTACGATCTGATTCCAATAAGTACCGAGCTGGACTGGCTCGAAATCCGACTGCATGAACTCGACCGCGAGGTCGATTACTTTGTCATCGTGGAGGCCACCGAAACCTTCACCGGCCAGAAGAAGCCCCTCCATTTCAAGGAAAACTTCTCCAATTTTTCACGGTTCTCCGATAAGATTCTATACCATGCACTTGATCTTTCGCCGCTAAGAGACAAGAGCACATGGGAACGAGAGGCGTACACCCGCAACGCGCTTTTCACCTCGATATTCCCGTCCCTCCTGCCTCCCGTCGCGCCGAGCCTCAACGATGTGATCCTCGTCTCCGACACCGACGAGATCCCTCGGCCTGAAACCCTCACCATGCTGCGACATTGCGATTTCCCGGACCGCGTGACCCTCCGGAGCAGATTCTATTACTACTCCTTTCAATGGCACCACATCGGCAACGACTGGCATCACCCGCAGGCTACATTCTACGCCGGCCCGACAGACACCGTCCTGCCTGAAGATTTACGGATGCATGGCGGGAAGGACATCTGGAACGCGAGCTGGCATTGTAGTTCGTGCTTCTCCACTGTTTCCGAGCTGGTGGGCAAGATCCAGAGTTTCTCACACACAGAGTACAACAAGCCGGAATTCCGCGACCCCAAGGAGGTTGTTCGGAGGGTTCGCAATGGACTGGATTTGTTTGACAGGGGCGGTGAGAAGTATGAGAAGATCAAGGCCACTGATGTGCCGAATTATGTGCGGGATCATGCAGAGGAGTTTGCATTTCTCTTGGATCGAGACCCCGAGAACGCAAATTTCCAGGACTACCCGATGTGAGCGAGCCATTTTGCAATCTCAGGTACCCACCTGGTGGAGAAAGACGTGGAATTGAGTTGGTGGGCTGATTTCTACATCTTCCCTTATCTTAACTTAATCAATATGTATTACCTGTGCTCTCGCCGTGTGTAAAGAAGTGGGGCGTGTATCCTCCTCCTGGAACCGATCAAAAATCGCGCGGTTGGGGGACTGGCTCCAAGCCTTCTCTTGGTAGACGTACGTGGCGCAGGGTCCCAGCCAGATCTCCGGGCTGTGGAGACACCACCAGAATAGTTGAAGCCTCTACATGGACCGTGGATTAGTTGGGTCGGATATGACAGCCGACAGACGGCGCTTCGCTCTGGTTCACTCTCGGGATGTAAACGTCAAGGCGTTCAAACTCTAACTTTAATAACTCTGCGTTCCCGCCTACTGGGGTTCCTTGGGTGGGAGACGTGTCGCTTTTCTAGCAAGTAGATTACAAGATGTGGTAGTTTTGGACCCTCACGTCTCAACCGTGTCCCGCCAAATATCAATGGTCATCTGGAGCGCATCCTTCTCGGAGTCCCTGAACTCGAAGACATAATCTGACGTCAGGCAGCATATATTGTTGCTTCGGAGCTTCCAGACGTCGGGATCCTTATCTGTCCGTGGCTCCCTGATGTAGGCTTCGAAGTTTACGGGCTCGAACTTCTGGTCCTTGGAAAACTTGTTGGGGAGCAACCAGCCATTGAACCAGAGCGGCCGGTCATTGGGATCAAGGTGCAGGAGCTGAGGCCCACAAATCGTGGTTTTGTTGGCCGGAGCTTGATCCTGCTCGTCGGCGCCAGCGACCTGGCCTAGAATCCCAGTGCCGCCGCGATGGAAAGCATAATCCGTGTCGCCAACGAGTTCCCATCCGACCCAGTAGGTTTCCTTGTCTCCTGGAGAGTGGTCAGCAAAGTGGAGCGTGCACCACAGGTCGATCCCCGTAACTCACCGTATACCATGTTATACACCCCCGTCCGGTCATCGTTGCCATCGCGGTCTGGACCGTTCATCCTGGCGACCATGAGCAGGCCGATGAAATGCTTCCATTTGTCCACCACCACAACGCCTGACTCTTGCATGTGGACTCCTTCCCCCGTCCAAAACCGAGTTTCCCGGACTTTGGACGATATGGGTCGGGGCAGGATCTCCTGCAGCCATTTCTTTTTAGAGCCTGACATCATGAACCGGTCTTTGAAAAACAACGCTCCCTTCTCCTGGTAGTCCTTGTCATCAAAGAGGACCTCTGGGTTCTGCACGAAGAGCGAATCGGCGTCAATCAGGATAGTATGGCGGAAACTAGAGTAGAGGATGGAAAAGGGCTTTGCCGCCCATCCGGCCAAAGCCCAATCCTTGTCGTTGACCATGGGCCGTAGGTCGCGTGTCGTGACTCCCGGGAGCAGCTCCAACTCCGCCCGTAGGTCCTCGCCCAGATCGTTGTCCCCGAGATACATCACCTCGATGGGCAAAGTACAGCCGAGGTTGCGAATGGCAGGAATCATCGTGAGAAGGTACGGTGCTTGGCCGTTTCCGGCTGTTATGACGATTCCTCTGTGATCGGGGTAAAACTGTGCATGTAAGGAGACCGGATCAGAATAGGGCGATATCCATGGGAACAGTTGGGAGGTCAGCTCGACCAGAATGCTATGCACCGCATCATAGGAATGGATGACTTCCGCATAGCTCCTCCCGTACTTGGACAACTCAGCCTCGTTGCTGTATAGAGACTGTATCGTGTCGCGCGAGAGGATTCCATCGGCCATGGGGATTTGATGCAAGTCCTCCCAGGCCGCAAAAATGGCTTTGAAACTGCGAACCCGTAGGCCAATCTCGCGAATTCTCTCCGGACCAGTCCCCTCTAGTGGCTTGAGCAGGTTCCGGGACTGGAGCTCATCGGGGGCTAATGATATGAGGCGACTGAGGGCCTTGCTTGCGTCTTCCCCAGTAGTGAGAGGAATAGCGCCCCTCACTGGAATTTGAAGTTGTTGCTGTCCGCCCGGGGATCCTTTAAGGCTATCAAACGGATGAACTGTGCCGGAGTACCACGTATCTGGGGCACCTTGTGATTTCCCTTTTCCGTAACTGTGATAGCTATCGGTTGGTGCAGACCTTGAGTATCTAGAGGAACAGAGCTGGAGTCTGGGGCCGGTGAAACAAAGAAAAAGAATTAAAATTAGGAGCAAAGTCCTCAGGACAATAGCTGCTCGTCGTTGCTGCCGGTGTTTAAGAAAGGATGCCATCTTGAACATGCCACTTTCAATGACCGAGTGCAGCTCGTGATAGTACACATGTGCTCCTGCTTTTCCTTTTATCTATCCGTTTACCTTGGGCCGGAAAGCCGGTATACATCGTCGACGAATCCGGCCGCCGGTACGTGGTCGAGACTGGGGGGAGAAGAACTTACTACAAACCCTAATATCATACGATTTAGCCAGTGACGGATTATTCTACTCAGCCCCACAGGAAAGTAACATGAAATGTGTAAGGCGTAATATAAGAAGGTGCTGCATTACGAGTCAATGCATGCGTCACAAATAAGCTGTCTGGCGCGGACCACCGATTCTGCCTGTCGCCATCTCGCGGAGCCTTGGAACAAAGCCTAGCAAGTAGGGCCCAATGTGATTGGAAACCACTACCACGCGTCCAGAAGATGGAATTGTTCTAGGCGAATCCTATGTAATTGGGTCTACATCCAGCCCACAGTATTGTTATCCTTGTCAAAATGACGTGGTGGGATTGACTGGAGATCCTGAGTAGTGTGATCGATGAATTTCCATGGCAATCAAATGGTCTAGACCTTGTCAAATAGAGATATAGGGATAGTTTATGAGGCAGAAAGGAATATATAAAGGCCAAAGAGACCCGAGCTCTCTTGGGCATTGGGAGAAACCTCAGCCCCTCAGTTTTCTGTATCAGAATCTTCCTTTCCTGCGTGCAAAACCTGCAAGAACCCCTACAATGAAGGCCTATCAGACCCTGCAGCTCCTGGTAGTGCTGCTTATTGTTGGGTTGATTAAATCGGAACCCGTCCCAAGGAAATTTTGGCCGCGATTCAGTCACCACAAATTTTTTCAGAGAGACCTGACCCCCACTGGAATAGCAGAGCCACACTGCGCACCATTTCTAATTGGACAGGTTGACCACAATACCCAAGTATGCTTGAGTGTTTCGGGAGATAATTTGATTGTGGACTATCCAAACACGCCTGGTTACACGTACACAGATGCCCATGTCTGGCTCGGGACCAGCCCGCCCACATCTACATCCCCAGGCCAATACCCTTACTCAGTGGCAAGCGGAAATTGTGTTATCAATGGTGGAGGGAGTACAGTGCAATGCACTATCCCATTGAGTGACTTCACAAACCCAACTCAGGCTTGCTCCAATATTCCATTTTATATTGTTACCCATGCAGCGGTGACAGGACCCGGCAGTGATGGCACAGGAACTGCCGGAACAACCTGCATCAAAGCAAACTGTAACCCCTGGTTCCGATACTTCTCCTTTAAGTTTACTTGCGAGGACATCACCACCACGACAACCACCACCACCACTGCAGAGACTACCACGACTACAGAAGAAACAACCACTACTACAGAAGAGACAACTACTACTACAGAAGAGACAACTACGACTACAGAAGAGACTACCACTACTACAGAGGAGACTACCACTACAGAAGAGACTACAACTACAGAAGAGACTACTACTACTACAGAGGAGACTACCACGACCACAGAAGAAACAACCACTACTACAGAAGAAACCACTACCACTGCAGAGACTACAACTACTGAAGAGACTACAACCACAGAAGAAACCACCACCACTGCAGAGACTACTACTACTGAAGAGACTACTACCACTGCAGAGACTACAACAACGGAGGAAACCACCACTACTGCAGAGACTACGACTACAGAGGAGACAACAACTACTGCAGAGACTACGACTACTGAAGAGACTACAACCACAGAAGAAACCACCACCACTGCAGAGACTACGACCACAGAAGAGACCACCACCACTGCAGAGACTACGACTACAGAGGAGACAACAACTACTGCAGAGACTACTACTACTGCAGAGACTACTACTACTGCAGAGACTACGACCACAGAGGAAACCACCACTGCAGAGACTACTACTACTGAAGAGACTACTACCACTGCAGAGACTACAACAACGGAGGAAACCACCACTACTGCAGAGACTACGACCACAGAAGAGACCACTACCACTACAGAGACTACGACTACAGAGGAAACCACCACTGCAGAGACTACTACTACTGAAGAGACTACTACCACTGCAGAGACTACAACAACGGAGGAAACCACCACTACTGCAGAGACTACGACCACAGAGGAGACAACAACTACTGCAGAGACTACGACTACTGAAGAGACTACAACCACAGAAGAAACCACCACCACTGCAGAGACTACGACCACAGAGGAAACCACCACTGCAGAGACTACGACCACAGAAGAAACCACCACCACTGCAGAGACTACGACCACAGAAGAAACCACCACCACTGCAGAGACTACGACCACAGAAGAGACCACCACCACTGCAGAGACCACCACAGAGGAAACCACCACCACTGCAGAGACCACAACCACCGCAGAGACTACCACCACTGCAGAGACCACCACAGAGGAAACCACCACTACTGCAGAGACTACTACCAGAACCACTACTACCCAGCCAACTACCACCACTGCAGAGACTACTACCAGAACCACTACTACCCAGCCAACTACTACCACTACCAAGACCACTACTACTAAGCCAACAACTACAACTAAGCAGACTACTACTACTACTAAGCCAACAACCACAACTAAGCAGACTACTACTACTAAGCCAACTACTACTACTACTAAGCCGACTACCACCACTACCAGAACAACTACTACTAAGCAGACTACTACTAAGCCAACTACCACGACCTCCAGAACCACTACCACAAAGCCAACTACCAGCACTAGCAGAACCACCACAAAGCCAACTACCAGCACTAGCAGGACCACCACAAAGCCAACTACCAGCACTAGCAGGACCACCTCAAAGCCAACTACCAGCACTAGCAGAACCACCACAAAGCCAACTACCAGTACCAGCCGAACCACCTCAAAGCCAACAACCAGCACCAGCCGAACCACCACAAAGCCAACTACCAGCACCAGCCGAACCACCACAAAGCCAACTACCAGCACCAGCCGAACCACCACAAAGCCAACTACCAGCACCAGCCGAACCACCACAAAGCCAACTACCAGCACCAGCAGAACCACCACAAAGCCAACAACCACATGCCATACCATTACTGTTTGTGATGATAATAAGGGTTGGAAGAGAGACTCATGGACTAAGACTTGGTAATCATGTCTAGAGGGGATGAGAAAGTGGCCCTAATAACAAACCTGGCCATTAATCAACAGCCTTCCTACAGGGGCTCTTAATTTATCTAAAAGTTCTGGATTTTGTGATTAATTATGATAGTATTTAATGCTTTTTAATAATATTGATTTTCAATGCCTTGATTTCTTGCTCCCAATACTACTAGTACCTTCAAGAGATAAATGTAATGATTATGCCCTATCAACTATACTGTGACAAGGCTTTTATTTATGACCACTTTTCATGCTTTTAGCAAGCTGCCAAGTGATTAGTCGCATGCCAGAAGACACTTAGCACTAATCAGGTGCTAGAAGTACGTACCTTAACCTGTGAGGTGGTAAGCACGTGACTTGAGCCCCAGGCAAGGATGGTGCCTCAGGCACAAAGATAGTACCATGGAGAGAGTTTTAATTAGCGTATTCAGCCGAGTTCACGTCGTCAATGCCGGATTGGAGATAATCTGGGGGTTCTTTGTACTAGTGATCTTGGATAAATCTAGATAGGCTGTACGGATATCCGTTCAAACTACGCACCGTTAATCATCCGCCATGGTCATCAACCCGAGGTTTCCAGCAGCCAAGCCGAGGGGCGCGAGCGGGGTTCACACTAACGCTTTGTTAATGATCGCTAAAAACCCCCTGCGATTGGAGTTTTCTATCATGAAATCCATAGCAGAATAGCTTTGGAGTACTTTTTTTCGGAGCCAGGAGGTTGAGAAGCGCATCATGGCCGGCCCCGTCAGACAGCCCATTGACGTGGTTGCCCTAGAGAACTACATTGGGAGACACAACCTGGGCATATCGCGACCACTTGATCTGAAACAGGTACGCCGCTGCCCCATCTGTCCTCGAGCCTTTATACACGGTGTTCTTCCAGGGTTCACAGAAATTAAATGATATTTCTATCTGGGCTGTAGTTCGGATTTGGCCAGTCCAACCCGACATATCTGATCACCGATGCGAAATCCCAACGATATGTGCTGCGAAAGAAGCCACCAGGGGAGATCATGTCCAAAACAGCGCATCAAGTAGAGCGAGAATATCGTATTCTGCATGCACTCGAGAAGACCGAATTTCCAGTGCCCAAAGTCTATATTCTGTGCGAAGATCCGACCGTAATCGGCAGCGCGTTCTACATTATGGAGTTCCTCGATGGGCGGTTTATCACTGATCCCTACATGCCAGGAGTGACAGCTGAGCATCGAAAGGAGATGTGAGGATGCAATTCTCTTAAGATTTTCTCGCAGAGACTGACTGAAAATAGGTGGCGCGATGCGGTGAGAACCCTGATCAAACTGCATACCCTCGACTATAATGCGGTCGGTCTAGGGGGGCTGGGCAAACACGATAACTTCTATGACCGCCAAATTCGAACCTTTACGGGGATATCAAAAGGCCAGTCAAAGGCAGTGAATGTCAAAACAAATGTCCCCATTGGAGACCTTCCGCACCTGGAGGAAATAGCCGTCTTTTTCAAAACGAATCAGCCCAAGGATCGGTCTACGATCGTTCACGGGGACTTCAAGATTGATAATATAGTCTTCCACAAAACAGAGCCAAAGGTAATCGGTGTTTTAGACTGGGAGATGGCAACCATCGGGCATCCTCTATCAGATATCGTTCATCTTCTCTCACCCATCTTCCAAGAATTCGGGCCGGGTGCACCGGTCTTTCGTGATGAAACCAGCAACTCTTTACCGGGGTTTCCAGCTCTAGATGAGGCTCTAAGATGGTATCAGGGATCGGGATATGACGCGAAGCCGGACCTCGACTGGGGTATTGCCTTTGCCCATTTTCGAGGCTGTGTGATCGCTCAAGGAATTGCAGCGAGATATGTGACAGGACAATCGAAGAGCCCTGGCGCGAAGGAATGGACTGAGAGCCTTGATGCGAGAGCACAGATCATGTGGAAAACGGTCAGGAAGCTGCGCGAGAGCTATATCCGAGAGAAGAAGCTGTAGATATCGCCATTTTATCCTTTCTAGACTCCCCATGGAGCAAAGAGCGATTGTGTTTGGAGAAGGAGGCTTCATCCGAGTAGCTACCAGTTCCATAGATCCAAGAATTCACTCGAAAGGTCCATAGATCCATCCAGCGCGGCGGCCGTAAACGCAGACAATGTTGAACCGACCATTGCATCCCACCACGTCCTCATATATTGTAGCTTCATTTTGATTACACTGAAGTAATCTTGGCCCTGAGACCGATCGAGGTCCAGACCAGCCGCCGCCGCCGCCTCGGAAAACTTCCTTTGCGTCTCGTCCAAGACCCATGACACATCGATAGTTTCATGTAAGAGTTTGGGGTCCCATTCGGGGTGTGCACAGGCTGCTAGGCGGTAGAGTCCCACAAAACACCGTATCATGCTGCTGTATGTTAATTCAGAAAACCCCATGTACTCGGTGAGTGGGATGGTGAAGAATATATCAAGAGAGGACTTGGTAGCTTGTAGGCAGGCGTACACGCATTCAAAGCGCTGCTTCGACTGCCCAGGAAAGACGTGGGGTGCTTGTGAGAAGCCAATACTGTGGATAAGCAACTTTACGTTGTCAATCTCCAGGAGCAGGTTTTCTATCGGCTTATATCAGCTAATGAGGGTCGAGGGATTTGACCGACCACCTACTATTGTTGGTAAGCTCTGGGGGGATATTCTGCTGGAAATTTTGAAGCTGCGCCTGGAGAGATTTGAGGTAGACAGGCCCATGGAGGTATGTGGAATCCCCCCCCTCAACGTCACTTGGCCAGGGATGATCCATCACGTTGTCTATTATTTGGCGACTTTTAACCAGTTGAGCGAGAAGGAGGTCAGATGGGCATTCTTTCTGCTCCTCAAGGACGCGAAGACATCGGTCGTAGTAGGTCGTCCATCTGAGACTCTCGCCTTTACCTAAGAAAGAGGGACTATCTCGATCGGCCAAAGAAGTAAAGTCAAGACATTCTAACTTACAATATACTGACTATAAAGCACCCGAGCAAGGCCCTTCGTTCCTCAAGCGTTGCGGACCGTGAAAACCTGGGTGGCCTAGCCCTGCCCTTTAAGTCGTAGGGCAGCAGCAGACCAGGGTCTTGCGACGGCGGCTTATCAAGTCCGAGGTCGTATACAATGGTGATGGCAAGCTGGACGAGGCCCGTCGAAATGGGTTTGTCCATACAGTGTCGCTTGTCCCTAGAGCATGAAATGGCGTGAGCTTTGGATTTTGCTATGTTGCACAAGCTAATTCGGGCAACACTCAAATTCAAACTTACCAGGTGGTGCACACGAGAACGGCGAGTAAGAAGTCCATCGTTCTTGCTCCCTCGACAAATGCCTTTTGTCCAAAAATGGCCCGGAGTTCATTGGACAAAGCAATCTGCTCTGTGGATCGCGTAGACGTCACTGTCACGATACTGAGCCAAAGCAGTGGCTTTTGCTGGTGTAGTTCCTGGGCGGTTATCGATGGAGAAAGCACGAAGAAAGGGAGATGCAATAAATGTTTGTCCCGGAACATCTTAAGACGCGTCTCAGCCTGCTCTGAGGTAAGACTGAGGGATGGATCAGAAAGGGTCAAGTGCGGGTTGACCGAGTCTGTCCCGGACGAGGAGGTTGCTGGAGTATGCGTTCCATTCCTTGAAAGTTCTGTTGCATGATAGATGGCATTATTAGCAGTAAGCGAGCTAGATATGGTTCCAGCACCTGAAGAAATGGGTTCGTCCGTTGCAGATAGAGATGATGAGTTGGAAGGTCCGGGCGGGCCTTGGGTGGCCGATTTGAGCAGCACGACGAGTCCATCCAGCTTCTCTTCAATATGATCAACACGATTACGAGGCATCCTGGACGCTTTCCGACGCTTACGCATTGGTGGCGAGGGTTGACAGTGTTTGTTCATCCGATGACATCTGCTAGATATTAGTAATAGTTAGGAAGAGGGGCACTGGACAGACTACCTTTCACACTTTCCGGACATCACAATGATAGGCGAGCATTTTGCCTTTGCTCGCACGCAGTTTATGCATGCGCGTAAGGGCTTCTCCAAGGCAGATGGTGTATTCCTAGCCGGGTTAACGTCCGTGTCCGGTTCCGCATGACTCGGGTTATAAGGGGCGGTTTGTTGCTCCATCGCCATGTCGCAGGGCCATCCATTCAAACACGGAGATCGGATAGTTTTTCTCTATGGAAGAGTCCGTAGAATGGTTCCAGTGGTCGGTGGTATTGATATCTGGGTTTTCTTAGATCGGACTTTAGAGGTCGATATCGGAGTCGGAGGTAAAGCCCAAAGTCCGGTCCGATGCACTAAGCCTATCTGAGTTGGCTCACATGAGATACACTAATCGGTTTTGGGTCGACCTAGGGTATGCCAGGGCTGTTCTCATCATGCTGAGTCTCGACTCTATGCTCCGATCCGACGGACCTTTAAGGAGACACTCCGCTCCTGTTATTTGTAGCCAACAGTCAAGTTGATATGTGGCTCATATATAAATATCACGCAAGATGGTCTATCCCCACGTATCTCTCTCTCACTCACACTCGGCGACCACGGTTCGACATCTTGAAAATGGAAGATTTAGACGCAAGATCTCGCCGCGAACTAGGGAATGTATCATCAGAAGACAGACCTTCCAAAGCGTTAGCAGAGAAGGATGTCACAGAGAATGAGCCCGAGTACTTGGGAGGCCTCCAGCTGGTGGCTGGTATGGCATCAATCACTCTGGTAGCATTCCTTATGCTGCTTGACACCTCTATTGTCTCCACTGTTAGTGCCAGTGAGACACTTCGTTCTATTGGACCGCTACTAATATCGTCGGAAACCTAAGGCCATTCCGATGATCACGACCCATTTCCATTCTCTGAATGACGTTGGCTGGTATGGAACAGCTTATTTGGCGTCCAAGTAGGTTCTTCGGATCAAGAGCTTTTAACGAGCCTCTCTCTCATACTGTATGGCAGTTGTGCTTTGCAACCACTGACCGGGAAAATGTACACATATTTTAATATCAAGGTACGGCCTGTGCAAATGCGCCCCTGGCCGCATGTTAACTTGTCATTGCACCGCAGTGGACATTTCTAGCCTTCTTCACCGTCTTCGAACTTGGGTCTGCAATATGTGGTGCGGCCACGACCTCGAATATGCTGATAGTCGGACGAGCATTTGCCGGGATGGGCACTTCTGGTATCCTGAATGGTGCATACACAATGATTCATGCGGCCGTCTCAGAAGGAAGGCGAACTTGTACGCTTGTCTCCACGAACCGTCTGATCGAAATGTTATGCTGATCGATTTTAAGCCCTGACTGGCATCCTCATAGGAATATCTCAGCTTGGGGTGCTATCTGGGCCCCTAGTTGGAGGCGCATTAACCCAACATGCATCCTGGCGATGGTGTAAATCTGCCCTTCCTACATTAGAAAATAGGCATCTACTAACATCTGGTCAACAGGCTTCTACATCAACCTTCCATGTGCAGCTGTTGTGGCACCCCTCTTGCTCTTTATTACGATTCCCGATCACCGAAGCAAGGAGATCAGAGGCCAGAAATTAGCCACTTCCTTCCGCAAGCTGGACTTCTTTGGCTTCATCGTATTTGCCGGGTCCGCCCTGCAGCTTTTTCTAGCGTTGAACTGGGGAGGCACATCCTACTCATGGAATAGTGCCACGATCATCGGACTTTTCTGTGGCTCGGGAGGCACCTTGCTCGCCTTTCTGAAATGGGAGCATTACATGGGCGAAGACGCCATGATCCCATTTTCTATCATTCGGCGACGCGTGATATGGACAAGCTGTATCAACTATGCATTTTTCATGGGCAACATGTTGACTTCGACCTACTACCTACCCATGTACTTCCAGGCTGTCCGCGGCGCCTCTCCCACCATGAGCGGTGTCGACCTCCTACCGGTCATCATAGCAAACATAATTGTTGGCATGGCGAGTGGAGTATTGGGTAAGTATTTTACAACACTATTTTATGAATAACGACTGACGGGACTGGCAGTGGCTCGTGTGGGATACTATCTTCCCTTTGCAATAGCTAGCGGGGTCTTTACTGCTCTCGGGACTGGCCTCCTTATCACCTTAACCCCGAGAATCCCCACCGGAAATTGGATCGGCTTTCAAATCTTGCAAGGAGTCGGGCGTGGTCTGGGGGTCCAAATGCCGCTTCTTGCCGTCCAGCACAACACCCCAAGGAGGCTATTTCCACCGGGACCGCGCTCGTTACCTTTTCACAGAACTTTGGCGGCGCGGTTTTCCTGTCCATAGCCCAGGTTATTTTCAGCAGCGGACTAAAAGCAAACTTGGCGGTATATTCACCGCAGATCAGTGCGGAGAGGATCGTTGCCGCTGGAGCTGCTGCTGTCCGGAGTATCGTGTCCGCTGAGGATCTTCCTGGTGTGTTGACGGCTTACAGCAAATCCGTCGTGGAGGTGATGTACCTTGGCACAGGTGCTGCGGGGGGTGCATTGATCTTTGCGTTTGGAATGGGGCGGGTGGGCATCAAAAAGGAGAAGTAGAGGCAGCAATTGACTCGCATAATGACATAATGACCGGAGCTTTTCCAGAGCTACTGCTTAGATTGTGACTATCGGAGTTTACATAATGAGTATATAGTACAATAGACCACAGTGGAACCTCTCCCTTCACAATATCATATCTCCAACGACTTGCCATGGGGATTCTGGGGAGAGTAAGATATACCGTTTTTGACAACACACATTTCCCGAGTGCAGAAGTATGAAAATCCCTAGAGCTAGTAGTGCGATCCAAGGGACCAAACTTCCATCACCTCTAAGTCGGGTGGAGGTGCTGGCGAGACTCACACCCTGCCTAGACCGAGCGT
The DNA here is from genome assembly GCA_027569095.1 of Aspergillus conjunctus. Lineage (NCBI taxonomy): Eukaryota > Fungi > Ascomycota > Eurotiomycetes > Eurotiales > Aspergillaceae > Aspergillus > Aspergillus conjunctus. The sequence continues at coordinate 314,584 of JAPDEL010000024.1, read as the reverse complement.
CTTTCCGTGCTGGAGAGAAGGTTGTGCCATTTGTGGAATACGTTTTGTGGGTCATATCGTCTTTTTAATTCTTGGAGACGGGGTAAATTGTCTCCGAATATGTATCGTGCACCTATATCGTGCCCTGGGGATGACCGAGGGGATTAGCAAATGGGATCCACACATTGTGACCAGGACTAGAACATACCGGCATAATTCGCATACGCGTCAACATCATCACCCTCAGCAGGGTGCTGAAGGCGCTCTGCCAATCGAATCTTCTCCATGATGGCACGCTGATTCATCCTCATTTGCGAGTCCAGTTGCGGGTCATGCCAGCATAATAGCAAGCCAACACTGTAGAATCGACCCCGTGCGGCACATGCGGTGGCCTCCACGGGTACAGACATAACTTTCGCATACGGTATGAGCTCGAACGCGAGAACGCTATGGCCCATCCGCGGATGTGCTTCCATGATGACGTCGAAGTGTTTCCAAAGATCGTATACCAGGCTGGCATCCAGCGGTAGGGAAATCCTCGCACCACTCATGGCTTTGCGGCCCTCTGGGACGGGGTCGATATTTCCCCTCTTATTGAGCTCTGCGTAGGAGATCATGCCCAGCCTGTTGACTACCGGGTGCAAGGCCAGCAAGGGGGCGAAAAAGGTCTCTGCTTTGGTGAGGGATCCATAGTAAAACAAGGACACCAGGATCAGGGTCTGCTCCGCCGCCGAGGGTGCGGAGAAGCCAAAGAAAAGGCCGCTGTCGGGGTCCTGCTGCTCGCTGAACCAATTGGCAAAGTTGATAATCCTCTGAAGTTTATCAACGGTGAAATATAGCTGGCCTCCGTACACATCGCCAGGGAGATCATGCGCCGTGAAGACAAACTCGGTCACCACGCCAAAGGCCTGTCCAGCACCGCGGATCGCCCAGAATAGATCGCGATGTTCGTTATCCGCGGACGCCTCCACAATACTACCGTCCGCGAGGACCATCTTCGCGCTGACAAGGTTATCAATGATTAGGCCGTAGCGGCCAGTGAGCCACCCAAAGCCCCCTCCCAGAGTCGAACCGCCAACGCCGGCATGACTTGCGGTCGGCCCTACCACCGCAAGCGAGTGCGGCGCGGTGGACCGATTCACCTCTCCCCAGTTGGCGCCTCCTTGAACGCAGACAGTCTTCGAGGCGGGATCGGTCAGGACATGCCGCATGCGATTCAGGCTGATTATGATCCCGCCGTGGGAGGCTGATGCTCCCGTTGTCGAATGGCCACCACCCTTCACTACGAACTCGATACGATATTTGCGAGCGAACTGGACGACTATGGACGCTTCCGCAGTGGATGTAGGGAGAACTATGGCACCCTGATGATTGAGAAGGGTTTGATCAGCTTCCTGTCTGACATGGCTCAAAAGAGAGCCAGGGAATAGGCGATACTCACAGCTTCTTTCTCGCATACGTCACTCCAACTGCTGATGTTCTCCGTATAACCTTCGGACCCTAGGCATATCACCTCCGCCCTTGTCCCCTCTAGTTCCCTGCGCAACTCCAGCGCTTGCGAATATGTTAAGAAGGGCATAGTAAGAAACTATTTCTGCTCGGTTGAGAAATGGAGAATACCACGTGAGGGTAGGTATGCATGTGCCGTGCGTCGGTTGGGGGGTGTATATTTATTAAAAGGTTATGGGTGTGGTAGGACTTCGGTGATATACTTTGGGTGAGCACCTTCTGATGAGCGTCTGGGGCGTTCGGCCGATTCTCCAAAACTTTACCTTTGCTGTATCCAGAATCTCTAACTGTGGCCGGGCGATGGGATTGATGGTTCTGATGTCCGTGGCGTGGTTCCGCCTGTGCGAGCCACGGTTGGAAGTCCGGTTTGATCAGGCAACACCTCAGCTAGTAGCGTGAGGCCATGCGGGCGCTGAGAATATTATCGTAATATTATCGGATTTATGGTAGGCGATATCTATACTTCCTAAGGAATATTGATATCAGGTTGGTCAACCCTTCGATAGCTTCTCTGGACACTACAATATAGCCCCAAAGCTCAAACTACCAAACAGCCGTGACTTGCAATGCTACCAAAGGACCTTTCCCTTGTATTTTCTGGTTGTCTACGATGCAGATGAAGTTACGCTGACTAACTAGTCTGATAGCAGTTTCTTCACATTCTTGGCTCTAGCCAAGCTGCGCAGGTGAGGAGTAACATCTAGATACATGGTCCACCGGATTTTCAAGAATTAATGGTCGCCCAGGATTTCGCGCAGTGCGCTTTGCGCCAAGTCTGGGTGCTGTTTGATGGAGTAAAAGTCCCCCCCCCCTTATTCGCAAGCGCCCACGCCATCGATGGGCGAAATGGGCGGATTGATTGCGAAAGATCGTCGTACCGGAAAAAGCGGACCCTCCCCCCCAACCGCCAGGATGCCGTAGACGGACGGACGACTTCGGGCTGGTCGTGTCTCTGAAAGGTATGGAAGTTGGCGAATCCCCGCCTGCCGCCGTATGTGGTGTGCATTGCCTGAGGACGGGATGATATATGGGTATAAGTTATGGAATGGACAATGAATAGTCAATGACCTTATGATAAAGTGTGAATTGATACCTCAATTAGCTAGCCGACTTTAAATTGTCTAGCGTACATATCCTCCTTCAGTCAGACTACAAAACGGTCTTTGATTCCTCGAAGCACCTTCAATATTCGCTTCCTATTGTTCAGACCACTAGCACAATACCAGTCATCATCCAGGAGTAGTCCTTCGAGGCCTAAACAGAACTCCACCCAATCAACTACAATGTCGGTCCTTTTGAGAAGATCATTAGCCTCAAAAACCAGCTCGGGGTTGCAACGCTTCCACCAGTACGTCCTAGGCAGCTGCCATCCGAATGCCTCGAGCATGTTTCGGGTATCCTCGATCCTTCCTTGACAATGGGATTGGCTGTGGTAGATGCAGTCGACAATCATCACTTTGATCTCCACCAGAAGTGCTGTGAAACCGGGACGATTTTGGCAACAACGCGAGCGAGAATCATCACTTGGCGTCGAAGTCACCCTTGCGATCAGCTCCTGTATCTCTAGAATTCTCAGCGGGCTCTTGGACATATGGCCACCTCCTAGCCGCACCTCCTCGCCCCTGTTCAACCAGTGCATCCCCCTTTCGTAGCAGGAATTGTCCTTAGCGGTGAAATGCAACATGAAACCCCCCCATCCAGTCCTGTTTGCCCTCCAGTACCGTTCCACTGCACGCACAAACGAGCAGAGATTCTTCTGGACAAGTTCATGCCCTACGACGCGACCGACGAGCACCCAGCAGTGGGCATGGATGGGGTATCCGATCCGCTGCCCGGCCGCCCTATTCCAATGCCGTCCAAGCATATTGACCATGCGGAACTCGACGTTCCAGCGGTTTGCGTGGTCGACGTAGCCAAATAGGCGAGCTCTCTGGGGGTCCCTTGGCACCGGGCCGGGCATGGGGTCGAGAAAGACACCAGGACATATTCCCGACACGCAGATGTCCTTTGTTTTGGGGTCATCGAGGACTACTATCGCAGTTAGTAACCGTTTCGCGCTCCCAGGAGTGTCACCCACTCGTCCGGTAATAGCTGCCCCATAATTCGGGGGTCTCTTTAAAATCCGTGACCTCCACCTCGGCGGAGGGCACCACGACAGTGCGCAAATTTTTCCGCTCCACTAGCTTCTTCCAGTCTTCTCGTTCCTCGCCGACATCTCCTGAGTATACGGGAACGCATTCCCCGCAGGCGACGCAGCAGAGCTCAGGGTCAGGCCTCGGAAGAAGCCTCTTTTCACGGTGTTTGGGTAACATTGTGGGCCTTGGGTTGATGCTGGTTTGACGCTTGGAGGGTGAAAGGAGTGCACATTTTGTATCTGGGAGGTGAGTTTCCCTTTCGTAGTGATGTCATGTTGAGCTGTCACCGGAACCGTTAACCAAAGGCTCCTCGTCGAGCAACACCACTTCTTACGCTCTGAGTTTCCAACACCGAGTAGTCTCGCATGACTACCTCTGATTCCGGACATGGATAATCAGGCGTGACCTTCACCACCTCGGCTTGATAGAGGGGAGCCGTTCGTGGCGGATGTAGATTACCTTCAGCTGATCAGCTCTTTGGTGTAATTTTTTTGATCTGGTGAGTCTGCGGGCCTTACTTCCAGAGATGTCTTTTTTTTAGCTGGGCAGAATACCACTTGGCAGCTACATTCCACACTGAATGCTGGATTTGTATTGATATTGCTTTGTATTATGACGAAGATCCGCAGTGGCAACTCCTTCGTGGATTTCTGCTCATTGCCAACAGTTTTACTATGGTTATTTGACCTGCGTAGCACCGTCGCAGCGCGCCTGCAGTTGTAGTACTAAGTAATGGTTTCATCTTGAGCTACTACGAGACAACAACACAAACAGCATAGCCAACCCACAGTGACCTACAACTGGAGCCGATATCCGGATTCAGCTTATACAGCTGCACAAACGTGACCCGGAGCTCGGTCCCAATGGCAGCGCAAGATCCCCCTTCAGGGGCAGTATACTATAGGAGTTGCAGTTAGTAGCGATGCTAGTCTGAGCAGGAGCCGGCGGACTTGTCAGGCCCGTTGCTGTGGTAGACACGGGGACTTCTACGCAGTATGCATACCCGAGCCAGAGACAGTCGCAATTACTTCCAACTACACAGAACAAAGCAATGATGCTGTGGAGACAATGTCGTTGATCAAGAATCTGAAGCTCCATCTCAAGGTCTTGGCTTCGATATTTGCCCAAATTAAGCATTCAGCTGCGGCTATAGGCGTATACCAGGAAAGGTATTGAACAGATCAAAGCTTGGCGAATGTATTCTGACAACTGGGCATCTTCGGAGAGCATCACACGCAGGGACACGAAGGTGAGCGAGCGCCATGACGAACGCATCGCCCTGATCGACACTCAGCTCTTGTTAGCGCCATTGGGGATCGGCCCCTCGAACTTTTTTGCCCCAGCTAAGTAGAGAGGGACATTTCCTGCGTTGCTTAACTTGATATTAATGATGGGCCCCGGCGTTCGCCCCGACCGAGGGCTACAAAGGCCCTCTTATGACTGTGGAGTGACCAACAGAAAAAGAAATTTCTGTAACCGAGTTTATTTCTGAATGCAAACCTGAATCTAAACAAATCCACTCCGTGTAGAAGGCGGAGGTTCATAACTCCAAGAACCTCAACGTAGTATCCTACCAACTCGTCCACCCCCTCTCCCTCGCCATGTAGAACCCCCCCTGCGCTTCCTCCCGGAAATGCGCCGCAAACTCCCACATCCACTGATCCAGCGAAGTGTCCACCTCATCATCCTCGCCATGCCCCGGACTCTCCTTCGTGAGACCCCGCCACTCTGTAATAACCGGCGCGGGGGACTCAAACTCAGGCTCAAACAGCACACAGCACATCCGCTGCTCGCCCTCGCGCCAGTCCCGCTGGGGGTTGATGCACAGGACCCCCCCCAACCGGGCCCCGTCATCCGATTGAAACACGTCGATCATCCCGGGCAGTCGCGGCGGAGAGGGCGCGGGCTGACCCTGATTGACCCTTTCCTCGGCTTCCTGGAGCATACGCATGGAATCGCCGCGAACCGCCTTCTCGGCTTGATAGTGCGCGATACACTCCGCGTCGGTGGCCCCCGGGAGGAAATAGACATCAAGGCGGAAGTGGAAGTCGTCCATCAAGGCGCGGATGGTATCATGGAGACCGGGGAGATCGGTCGCTTCGGGATTGGCCGGGGTCTCCGGATGAGTGAAGTAGATGGCGAATTGTACCAGCGGTGGGAGAGGAGTGGAGCTCTCAAAGACCATGAAGGAGTCGGTTCCGCTGTGGTCTGTAAATGGAACGACGTGCGTTGTTAGATCCCTGGCCGTCGCTGGTTCAGGGTCAGACTCGGCTTCAGATTCGGGCTCGGATGGTTCCGAGAGACCGGCTTCTATCTGTGCCGCGCGCCTCTTGGCCGTGAGGCGTCTCATAATGCCCTCGGCGCGCAGGTTGTAAGTCTTCCGCCAGACTCGCACACAGCGTGCGCCCGCGGGGAACGGGCAGTTAGGGAGAATTACTACGGAATTGCAGGCAAGGCGGATATCGAAGCGGACGCCGGTCCGGGCGCAGGTTTCCTCTACCGGTTGATATTTTTCCGGGGTGACGTCCGGGGGTCGATAGATATTCACTGCCGCCCCGTCGCTGAGATGCAGGGATTTAAAATGAGGTCGTTGGCCTGATACGACCTCCTGGAGCTGGGATGGGAGGTCCGGGATGGTTTCGGCGGAGATGCCCACGCTGAGAACGAGGGATTCGAGGTTAGGCGGGAGAGCGTCGTTCAGCCGGAATGGAGCAATGGACTGGTCGGAGTAGCCGCCGATGAGCACCTCGGAAAGCGTAGAAAGATATCGTAGTTTGGAGAATTGGGTGAGGGGCTTGAAGTGGTTTGTAGTCCGGTTCTGGTGGGATCCTGGCTCTGTCTCGTGAAAGACATCGAGATACTCCAGCGTGTCCTGGTACTTTTGGAGGGCGGTCCACACCTCGTGGTTGGAGATTTTCCAGATATTGCGTTTCTTGCCGCTGATTTTGTCCTTGACTTTGGATTTGTCGCCGGACCAGCTGAGTGAGAGACTGGTCAAGGCTTGTGGGAGGGTGAGAAGGGCCGTGACGTCCTCGGGGGTACATGTGGCAGTTTGCTTTGTGGCGATGTGCAGCTGCTGGATGTGACATTCATGTGTCCCTTTTTCCTGAAGCAGGGATGCCGCGCCGTCTGTATCGAGATTATACAGATACAGCGTACGAAGCTGCTCAAGATAAAAGACCGGCCAGACATCGTCCAGACGCAAGGGGGGCTCCGTGATGTCCTCATCTGGCAGTGCGGGCTCCTCTGGGGTGAAACCAGGGACCTCACTGAGAAGGTAGAGTTCCTTCATGCAGCCCAGGACCGACGACGATCCACAACTCGATCGCTGCTGATCCAAAGCCACATTCAAGACAGCCCGTAGAAACGGATCTGACGCCGGGACGTGAGCATACACCGTCGAGACATTCGACAAACATGTGAGAAGAAGGGTCACCAACGGCCGCCGGTCGCATTTGTCAGAAACGCCCTCGAGAATATCCGATTCAAGGTGGCTAATTCCTGCCTGGTGGATCGCCTTGGAGACAAGCTCTCGGTCCTGTGGTGAAAATCGCAATTTCTTGTCCTCGAGGCCTATATGTTGCTGCAGATAGGTCGGAGGACAGACGCCCCAGTTACCAATGTTCAACACTCGGACGGTCGCTGCCAGCTCTGGGCTGGTGAGGACCGCCCGGAGGAATTTCCACAGGGAACTATATGAGTGTCGTGCCCCGTTATAGGTCCATTTGGAGTACACCCTGGTCAGCAGAGCGTGGCGCCATCTTCGGCTGACGAGGAGCAGGCGACTGAGCGGTTTAACGTCCAGGGTATCCAGGACACCGTGATCCCAGTCGTACTGCGGGGTGATGCCAAAGGCGAGATTGAGAATATGGTCGAGTAATTCTGGTGGGAGGTCTGCGAGATCTGGCATAGTGAGGGAGTGCTGGTGTTGTTGGTCTTGATTTGGATGTTGATGAGAAACGGAGGAAAAGAACGCAGGGAGGCTAAACCAGGCCGGGTTTTGGCCCCGAAAGCCTGGAATGACGCACTCTTGGCGCTGCTGATCTTTATTTTCTTCAATACATTAAAAATATGGACTGATTTACGAAAGAATTGGTTACAATCTGAATTGAATTACAGCAGTCAAGAAAATAATATAGAAAGAGAACGAAAAATCTACGCCGCCACGCCGACACAGTAGGCGTTGCCCTTCCAGAATCCATCCGCACAGTCATTCTCCACCGCAGGATTCCTATCATCGTTAGCACTAATGATTCCGCAGGATTGAGGTAGATTGACTCGTACCATTTGTAGAATTGATCCAGGGTGATGTCGTATTCCTGAGCCACGGAGTAGCAGTTTTCATCCTCGCCTAGTTGTTCAGATTAGATCAGATCCCATGACTATAGACTGTTGGAGACTCACTCTCCACCAAATGCCACTTGTTGCAATTATCGGGAATGCCGGACTGGGTCGGGCCCGGGGCTCCTCCGCTCGTGGTCGTGGTCGCAGCGCTGGTCGACGTGGTGCCGGTGGGAGGGGGCGTTGTCGACGGCGCAGGAGACGAGGTGCTTGGTGGAGCTGTGGTCGGCGCAGAACCCTCGGTGTCGGTGGGTTTATACGGATCCATGCAGTATCGGTATTTGGTGTCGAAAGTGCAGGTTCCGTTGGCATCGAGGGATGGATTCCTATGTCCATGTTAACCTACCCCTTCCTCTTCAGCACAGAGGTAGCCTCACCAGCTCGTCAACTCCTCCAAGGTCTTGCTCCACGCCTCAGCGACCGCCTCGCAGGTCGAGGTGTAAAACGTCCCCGACACGTCGATCTGGAGGTTGGGGCCGCCCACGTAGGCATAGCAGTCCCGGCGAGTTCCCGGGGCCATGGGTAGGAGCGTCGTCGTTTCGTTGCCATTCGCAGGAGGGGTATAGGTGGCCTTGGGGTAGTCGGTAAAGGGCACGTCCGAGTAGCTCTCTCCCGGGGTGATGTAGCCAGGCGCCCCAGGGTACTGGTCGATGGAACCAACCGGGGCCACACAGTAGGTTTCGTTGGCGTAGAGGTTCGTGCAGTTCTGGTTGACCCCTTTGTTCAAGAAGAGGAAATCCTCGAGCGAAATGCTGTACTTGAGAAGGATCTTGTTGCAAAAGTCCCCCTTCTCCACGAGGTAGTACTCTGCACAGCGTTCCACGGTGCCGTTGGCAATGTCTGTGGGCACGGGGGCTGCGGTGGCGCTCCCGGTGGTTGACGCGGTTGTCGATGGGATTGTGATGGGAGTCCAGTCGTCGTAGCCAGGCGGGGAGACGCAGATACTGTTCCCGACGGACCGGTCAATGTGTCGGCAGTTCTTGCCCAGGATGGGGTTCCAGCCGGCGAGTTGAACGGTCGTGAGGAGATACTTCCGGCCAATGTCGCGGCAGGTCTCATTGGCTCCCACGGTGTAGGTAGTGCAGGTGCTCTTGACGCACAGGTTGCCGCTCGTCGGGAAGTTGTTGCAGTACGCATCCAGGCCATTGTCGAGGAGCAGTTGGGCCGTGCCAATGCCCTGGGACTTGGAGATCGACTGGCAGGTGTCTCCCTCCTTGATGGTGTAGGTTTTGCGGCAGGACCCCGAGGTTGGGGTTGGGGTTGCGCTGCCGGGAGTGCTCGACCTGTTCCGACATCAGTGTCGCTTGCTTTAAGATCAATAAATCAGAATTGGACCATACACGGGAACGCTCATAGAGGAAGTCGGGGCCAGAGGGAAGCCGGTCTTGGAGCAGCTCTTGGTCAAGGACGTATAGTCATCCCGCAGCTGCTGTCCAGCGTTGGCCGCCCCGGCGACGAACTGGTATTGTTTAATGACACAGTTGTCGCAGCCTAAACAATGAGTCAACGGACAGTCTGGTTGTCGGGAATGCGCACTCACGGTCTTCATCTTTACCCCCCTCGAGCATATCCTGCGCAAAAATGTGACACCAGCGCTCACCATCCTGGATACACGTCTTGTTGTACGCATACCGGTAACGACTGGGAATCAAGGACGCCGGTGCAGTGCCTGTTTCCGAGTTCCTGTAGACATCGGCCTTGCCACAGGAAGACGAAACGTCCTTCTCATAGGCGGCCAGGCCCTCGGAACACGACGAGGTGCAGGCATCTTTCAGAGAGTCCACAGGATAGTAACGATCCTGGGGGAACGTGGCTACCTGGTACGGGCAGGAAATATTGGCAATGAGGGCGTTGGCGCATCCCTCCGACAGAGTTCCTTCGGGCAGCGTCTCCTCGGTCATGAACTGGGTTGCAACACAGCAGGTCGCGGCGAGAGACACCGCGACCGCTTGGACGAGACGGTACGCCATCTCGCCGATTACAGAAGAATCCAACGAACGACAGGGAAAGTCCAGAGAATGGAAGGGGGTTGAGAGATCGCTCAGCCAGCGACGGCGACGGGGAATCCCTAAAAGCAACACCTCTACGTCGGACAAAGACAAACCGGGAAGTTATCCCCCAGGCCAGCCCGGCATCCAGCGAATCCTAGCCGATGCAACATGACCCCAGTTTTCCGGTTTGCTGGCAGTGTGCCTGGCCTGACCCGGGTGGTATCCTGGGGGCCAAAGGGTGGGAAATCGTTACAAATTCCCGCGCCGGTCCGCCCAGTCAAGCAATGAGGCTTGCAGCCACCTGGTGCGTGCATGTTGGATACCCACATTTCCAGCCCCAGTCCCTAACATGCCAAGAGCGCTACTGGAGCTGGAAGGCATTTGGGGGGCGCTTCTTCCTCCAACCGAAGCCCTCACAGCTAGGGTCCGCCCCGCCGAGCTCCAACCAGAAGCCCCCATGCCACCAACGCAGCCGATCCAAATCTCACTGCCGACCCGGAAAGAAGAGGAAAGTTCCGCTCCCTGCTGCCCCTCTGCAAATCTCATGCACATTCCTCGGCTGTCAGGGCTCAGGGCTGGCGTGAATGTAACCATCTTGCAGCCAGCCCGCGTCGCGCTAGAACAACCAACAGTCGCTCGCTTGTCCGGTTCGCTCGTGTAGATTGGGAAAAGCATGGGATTGATCACTCACTGGGTCAAGTCAGACCAACGTCCAGCCAGGGAGCACTCATGGGGGCCGACTACCTCCGTCGGGGAGAAGAATCTGCTCTGAGAATGGCAATCCCGGGAAAGGAGAACTGGGGCATCCAGTGTCCCCCAACTTGTGCCAGGAAATTTACTCCGTGGATACTCATCGGAGTCACCAGTGGATTATAATAAGCTATCGGTTGGCACTCGCCCAAGACATCTGCTAACCCTCATCGACCGTGTCTGGTCCTCCCATTCTTTACATAGCATTCCCTACTTTCTGCTCTGTTTCTTTCTTCCTTTCCTTCGCTTATCGTCACTCTTTTCTTGTATAATTTGCCCGGGACGCATGGGAGATGTCTCGGCAGAAGCTCTCCCTCGTCCTGCACGCCCTGCTCGGGGTGGTTGCGGTAGTCAATGCCATCCCCCACGACTCCAGGCTGCACCACCACCGCGACGCCGGGAACCAACCCGTCTGCGTGCCCATCTCCCCAGTGCTGCGCGATGCGAGCGATCTCGCGGCCAAAACCCGCCCTGCACCGGGTGTCTGCGCGGCCAATGAGGTCGTCCAGTCGCCCAACAGCAACACCCGCACCCTGCTCGTCGCCGCCGACGGGGGCGACGACCACACCTGTACCAAGGACAAGCCCTGCGACAACGGTGCCTGCTGTGCAAAGTCCGGCTACTGCGGGTTCGGCCCCAAGTACTGTGGCAAGACCGGTAAATCCCCCAACGATAAATGCTGGAGTAACTGCGACGCGCACGCCGAGTGCGGTGTATACGCCGATCCCAAGGGTAAGGAGTGTCCCCTGAACGTCTGTTGCAGTCAGTTTGGATTCTGCGGTATGACCGAGGAGTTCTGTGACAAGGGCGACGATGGCGGCGATGACGGTGGTGACGACGATGACGACGAGCCGACAGGATGCCAGAGCAACTGTGATCAGCCTGGGTCGGGCAAGTCTGGCAGCGAGGTCCGCAACCGGGTCATTGGATACTACGAAGTCTGGAATCATAAGAAAAAGTGCATCAACATGGGCATCGACGACGTGCCCGTCGAAAGTCTCACCCACTTGTACTACTCCTTTGGATACATCGACCCCGACGACTTCACCATCGTCCCCATGGATGACGGCAAGAACGGGGACAACGATCCCCTCAGCGAGTTCACCTTTGCTGCAGTGTCGGGGTTGAAGAAGAAGAACCCGGATCTCAAGGTCGTCCTGGCCGTGGGAGGATGGACCTTCAATGACAACCACACCGTCTGGCAACCCGTCTTCAGCAACATGGTCTCCTCGAAGGAGAACCGGGAGAAGTTCATCCTCGGCCTCGCTGTATTCAACTGGATCTACGAATTCGATGGAATTGACTTTGACTGGGAGTATCCCGGTGCGGGAGATCGCGGTGGCCATCCCGACGACGGTGAAAACTTCACCAAGTTCCTCGAGGAGCTGAAAGAGGCCTTCTCCGTGGACGACAACTTTGAGATTTCGTTTACTGCCCCCACGAGCTACTGGGTAGGTCCCTTGCCTCCACGTTTGCGTACGAATACCAAGGCTAACCCCAACAGTACCTCCGCCACTTCGACTTGAAAAAGAGCGCCGACGCCGTGGACTTTGTCAATCTCATGTCCTACGATTTACACGGGATATGGGATTCAAACAATCCAATCGGATCGCACGTCCTGGCGCATACAAACCTCACAGAGATCGATCGGGCGCTGGATCTGCTCTGGCGTAACGACGTGGATCCCTCCAAGGTGAACATGGGACTGGGATTCTACGGCCGCTCGTACCAATTGGCAGACCCCGCGTGTTCCAAGCCAGGCTGCCTCTTCAAGGGAGGTGGCACGCCGGGTTCCTGTACGGATCAGTCAGGGATTCTGTCCTATAACGAAATCATGGAGATCAAGGACAAGTACAACCTCAGCCCCGTCCATGATGAGGACAACGCGGTCAAATACCTTACCTGGAACGAGGACCAGTGGGTGTCCTACGACGACAAGGACACCATTCAGGCCAAGATCACGTTCGCGAACAACCGTGGTCTCGGAGGTGTGTTGATCTGGGCCGTGGACCTGGATACCCCCGAGTTGGACGCCCTGGCCGCCGTCATCTACCCCAAGCAGATCGGGTTCCGGGGTGATCGCAGCAAGGGAGCCGACAACTGGGAGGAGCTCTCCGAGGGAACTTGCTATGCAAGCGACTGCGTCAAAAAGCCCAGCTGCAAGACGGGCTACATCAAAGTGGACAGACTGAACTGTGGTAATAATGATTGGCCTCTCAACCGGCCGGACGGAGAGCAAGCCCTCTGCTGTCCCGTTGCGTCTGCTCCGGACGTTAGTAAATGGTATTTGCCCTCCCCTCCCTCTCATCCCCAGCAAATCCTAGAACTGGATACTAACGGTCGTGCACAGTACATGGCGCGGTGGCCCCGACTTTTGCAACGGTCAATGCCACACGGGCGAAGTCGCCGTCATCTCGTCCAAATGGGGTAGCTCAGGCGCCTACTGCCTCGACGGCCGCAAGTTCTTCTGCTGCCCCACAGAGGTTCAGCAGCCCATCTGTCGCTGGACCGACTGCGACGAAGACTGCGACGACAATGAAGACGAGATGACCTGGCGAGCGAGCGTGTGCGGGCCTCTTCTGCCTGGGCCCAACGGTATCCCATTGCCCCCCGCCGCCAATGGCCGGGAGAAATTCTGCTGTAACAAAGCCCAGAAATGGAAGAACTGCGACTGGCACGGCAAACCCGGCAGTTGCTTCGACAATCACTGCGACACCGGCGGGCAGGTCGCCCTGACCACCTCCTACGACGGTGCAGGCAAGGACTGCGGCATCAACGACCGCAAGCGCACCTACTGCTGTGACCTGCCCGATGATGTCTCGCCCTTCCTCCCCGTGCCCTTGGACTACCTCTTCCCCAATGCTCCCGACGAGGACGAGGTCAACACGGACTTTAAACTGAAGGTGGATCCCACTTGGGGTGGTTCGGAGCCGGAGGAGAATATGCTCAAGGATGAAGGGCCCGACGAGGCGCCCTTTGGCTTCATCGTGATGACCAGTCCCCCCGCGGTCCAGCAGTCGTTGGATAAGCGGGATGGTTCCCACTGGGAGGTGTTTGACTGCTTCGACGCCATCACCATCGGGGAGCACAAGGTCCGGATGACTTGTACGGATCAGTCGGAAGAGTCCAACTGCGGCAACATACACTGGGGACACGGTGCCCCTGGAACCATCATCCAAATGCCCGAGGGCTGCGGACCCGGTAAATACGCCGTCCTCAAGACCCTCACGCCGAGTGAGAACCAGACCATGCCGGGCCATCTCGCTCGTCGGGGCCTCCAGGATACCGTGTACGACTTGACCTTTGACTACGACTTCAAGCGAGTTCCCAGGGACCTGGGAGACACCGACCTGCGCATCGATTACAGTAACGACGTGGACTACTGGGACAACATCGTCGACAAGGCCGCCGACAGCAGCAAGAAGCGCAAGCGCAGTCTGCACGAGGTCAACGGTAACCACCGCCGCTGGCTGGAGGAGGAATGGCGAGACGACGTTCACTTCGGGGGCGTGTCCCACGACGATCTCCACAAGCGCTGGTTCGGCAAAAGCATTCTCGAGTGGCTGAAGAATATCGTCGGAACGGTGGAAAAAACCGTGGAGTTCGGCCACCACTTCGAGGAGGACTATATCCTGAAACTCGTTGACCAGACCGTCGATTGTCCCAGCATTGAGGCCTTCCTGGATATCCACGCCGAGACCCACGTGGAGGCGCATGTGAGCTACGGCTTCACGGTGATCGCGAAGCTCGGCAAGCCCATCGACCTCAGCGACTCCTACCTGTACTTCCGGACCAAGGGTGAGGTGACGGCCGCGTTCGTGGTCGACGCCGCGGTAACGTATAAATTCGACACCGAGGACGTGAAACTCTTCTCCGCCGACCGATTCGGAGCCGCGTTCACCGTCCCTGGTATTGTCACCATCGGGCCCAACTTCGAGGTCTTCGGGCAGATCGAGGGTCAGGCCACGCTGGGAGTCAACTTTGAGAGCAGGGTCAAGCTTGCGGATTGGGATGTCGAGCAGACCTACCCCATCCCCGACAACAACGAGGACTACGAACCGGAGCTGGAAAAGAAAGCGAACAAGGACGGCTTCCAGACCCCCCTGAAGCCAGATATCCAATGGTCCGTGGGCATCAACGGCCACGTCACGGCCCACATCAAGCCCGCCATCACCTTTGGAATCGTGTGGGACGACCTCTTCTTCAAGATTGACAGCTGTGCGGTGCGGTTGGTCGCCGACGGCCACGTCCGGTTCCACGCCTCCGCCGAGACGGGCAGCTCAGGGTCCCAGATCTGCTACGGCATCGACGCCGGTGCGGACCTCTACGCGGACATCGAGGCCCCCAGTGCCATCGACTGGGCCCTCCCCGAGACACCGTACTACCTCGTCTCGCCCGACGACGTCGATCTCTTCTCGAAATGCCACACGCCCTCCAAGCGGAGCGAGATCCACGACTCCCCGCACAAGGCCACCCCCATCAAGCGCCGCAACTACATCGAAGTCGGCGAGGACGGCACAGCCCACGGCAAGCACCTCGGCAAGCGCGCCCAGGTTTGGGGCCCGCTCCTGCCCGAACTCCCGCTCGGCTGTCCCAATGGTGAGGAGGCGGAAGAGGACGCCTGCCCGCCATGCAAGTATGGCGATTACGACGATAAGAGGCGCGGCCTCTTTGCGCGAGTCGATGGCCCGGTCTGCGATTACGACCCCGACGGACAATCCGACGAGGAAGCCTGCCCGATCGACGAGCAGGGCGTCACCAAGCGCGACATGGAGGAAGATGATAGCGGACTCGAGCGGCGCGACCTCGTCAAACGCACCTCGAAATCGATCATCTGGGAATACAAAGGCAAGCGAAAGGAGATCGTGGTGGTCAACTACCCGTCGTGCGGTAAGGCTGTCAAGCAGTCGCAGATCGAGAAGTGGTACGGATACCACCCGAACAAGTGCAGCCCCAGGGTCATCCTCCTCAACCAGGCCCAGGTAACCTCTGGTGGCGACGAATACGTCAGTAAGTATTTCCTGGAATGACCCCCCCCCCCCCCCCCCCCTCCCCGGCGTGGAGTGCGTGATCGATAGCTAACCAACCGTCCTCCAGCCGAGCACATCTACGAGGCACAGACCGTCAAGATGTTCCTGGAGTTCCTGATCAACGGCCCTCTACCCAATGGATACTCCAAGGCCGACAGGGACTGGGTGTCGGAGGTCATCATCGGTCTCGACAAGAATGCCCGAGCGCCGTTCAAGGCTTCCGGCTGGAAGGGCTCGAACCTCTGGGAACAGATGTACACCAACGTCGGCAGCGACTCGAAGAAGGACGGCCTAGTGATCGCCGAGAAGGAGATGAATTCCAAGAAGGAGAATTTCTTCGGTCTCAAGAACCCCAGCAAGGCCAATGCCCAGAACGAGGATTTCACCAAAAAGCGACACAGCCGAGTAAGTCCCTCACTTTCATCCCTGATCCTCTAATCCCTATTCTACTCCACATACTAATAATGAATTCCAGACGGCGGGTGTCTTCTGGTACATGAAAACCCCCAAGGTCTGGGCCAAATTCGTCGACGCCTCGCAGGGAATCGAGAAGGCCCTCGACGATTTCGACAAGGGCTACAAATGGGGCTCTTCGAAGGATGAGCTCGGCCGCCCGACTGGCAACGCCTCCCCGGGTCTCCGTGAACTGTACTGCTACTGGATCGACAAGTATCTGGCGCAGATGGAGGCCAAAGCCGCGACGTGGCAGTCGGCTGCCCGGGCCAATTACGTGAAGAAGTGGCCGAATACGAACTGGGTCAAGCAGTTCGACAAGGGAGACATGCAGACGTCGAGACTCAAGTTCCCCAAGGGCACGGGCGGCCATGGAGGCAGTGGCACGTGGTCGGCCAGTAACTATAAGAACCTGTGGACGGGCCCGGTGGGACCGTTTTAGATTTAGATGTATTTCTTTTTAATCGGGGCTGGAAATGTGCATAAGCATCGGATATACGGGGGGGTCTAGGATAGTTTTGGAAATTTACACCGTTATATACGCCTAATTCCTCCTAAGCACCCAATCCACCAGACCAGATGTTTACCTACGCTAAATTAGGGTTTCTTACAGACTCCACCTGTTTTCTATAGTAAAGTGAACACTTCTATACAATTTATTAAGTTATTCAGAGCTATATAATATGAAATATAGAGCTTTCAAGATGTCGAGTTTCAAGCTTGATCACAACAGAGTAAACAAGCCAGATGATTACTGATAATTAAAAGGTTGAAGACGAAGGTTAAAGACCAGGTAAAAAAATGTCATAAATTAGCTAGTCTCTTTAAAATATTATGATACAAAACATGTGAAGACCTATTCAACTTAAAAAGATGAGGGTGCAGCCCATTTGCATATCTAGTGGGTTGATTGCGAGGGGTGAGGCGGTTATATATAAGCTCCAGTCACGAGACTCAATGTGGTTGGCCTGATTGTTAACGCTCAGACCAAATGTAGGATTTGCCAACCTGAGGATTAATCTACGTATATGATTCATCTTGATCTTGAGAAACATACTGACCTTGTTCTAGATTTTATCTTAACTCCTTGATACTGATAAGCTCGATTAAACTCGTTGAGGGTGTTATCCTCCGCCCGTCTTGGCGAAAAGCTGCGCCTCCACCCTTTCGACGTCATAACTCGGGGCTGAATGTTGTTCGTGCCAGAATCGGGCAAGAATCACCGCCAGATGCACGGGCCGTGTCAGTATCCAGCCAATAGCAGCACGCAAAGCTCACGTGATGGGGCTGGCGGCTCATTCCACCTTATTAGGTTTAGAGAGATATATTAATGCCTTCCTATCCTGCTCTAGCGACCCTTGTTAAGGCTAGTCTCTCCATCAAAATAACTCCTCATCCGGGAGTGATCTGCAGAAACTCCCCACCACAGGGGCCGTGGCTGAGAGCCAGCTTGTCATCCAAGTATCACTATCGCGATCGTCATCGGACACACGCAGGTATATAACCCAAGGGGAGATTTTCTCTTCTCGCCGAGTCTGATGATCCAGTTCTCATAATACCCACCCGATCACCTTGTACCAACCACATTCATTCCTCCCCCAAACCTTTTGATCCTTTCACTTCCTCATGGCTGCTCCAACCACCGCCGCCCCTAACTCGCACACCCTGCAGGTGGACTTCTCTTGGAAGAAGTTCAAGGGTCTCATTACAAACGCCAATGACCCCACGGCAAGGCCACTCTACATCGTTGATTGGAATGCCATCAGGTCACCCCACCTCATCTTCAAACGCGCCGCGGACGATCACACCGTCGGCAGCGGCACCCTCCACGCCATCAAGATCAACGCCGAGTACGAGGTCGCCGGCCGAAAGGGAACCCTCACGGCCCAGAAACGCTTCAAGACCCTGTACACCCACCAGTCATACGCCTACTCCACCACGGACGAGCCCGTCACCCTGACCTGGACCAGCGACAGTGGCTTCACGACCTGGGACTTTGTCTGCGTGGACGAGCAGCTCCGGCCCGTGGCCAAGTACTCGGCCAAGATCTGGGGCATCAAGAAAATCGGCATGATTGAGTTTATGGATGACCGACCGCTGACCAACGAGGCGCGCGACGAGATTGTGGTCACCGGAATGACGCTTTTCTACTGCATGTGGCTCCGGGTTAACAATATTTTCAATCTGTTTGGGGCGGTCTTTCATCGCTCGCCCAATGATAAGGGCGAGAAGACCGACAAGATTACACCTAACGAGATCAAGTAGCTTGCGTTGTTAGTTACTGTGAGTATTCCGAATCCTTTGTCCAATCATTGACCCTCCGCTAACCTGCTCATGCGCAGCAGTATCTCAACAAGTACCAAGGGCAGCGAGTTTTGGAGCATTGAGCGGCAGCGGGTTTGTTTTGCGGATACCTGGTCTCTGAGTTTACCATGTAGATAATTCAGTTAATTTCAATTTATGTATCGATCTAAGCTCTCCTTAGTATCCAAAAGTACATGTTTTTTTTTTTTTTTTTTTTTTTTTTTCGCTTCAAGGGTACTCCACTGTCGTCACTATTAACCTCCATGAGAATACCGAAGATGGTCAAAGGTATGTAGGAAACATGTATCATTCGAATCAAAAGCTGGGGCTACCTGGACCGCTTAGCGGTAGGCGTGTTATCCGTGGAGGAGCTTGCGATACGTTTTTGATGGGAGTGCGAGTGCCGCTCGGCAGGGCGTGATGCAACGTCGATCAGCCTGCTCGGACTTGGAAGGCGTGAGAGGAAAAACTTACAATAGGCTGCAGCGGTAGCTGCAGCGTATTCTTGCCATTGCTTATTCTTGTGGCTGTCTGCATAGTCGCATATGCCGCGGATAACGAGGCACTGCGCTGTTTCAAATACCCCTGCGGCCTCCATTTCGAAACATAGTACCTGAAGCCTTTTCCCTAGGTAGTCCCGGAATACAGTATCCTTGACAACTTGGTTGCTGGACGCGACGAGGCCATAGTGGACTTGAGCAGACTCTGCCCGAGGGTCCCTTTTGACTGTTTCTCCAGTGCACTTTGCGCAGGTTGCCTCGTTCAACTTATGCAGGCTGCTGGCGGCAAAGAGAACGTCGTCTCTGCTAGGTCGTGCAAATTCTGGTTTTAACTCGACAATATTGGAAATATATTCACCGAGAGGGTTTGGAGGAAGATGGGGATCTGACGCTATCTCACTTAGAACAGACCTTAGGAAGACGTCAGGCTGTTGGATACACCCTGTCATTTCGAGATCATCCAGGCTCTGAATGACCTTTCCCAAATCACTTTGGATCACACTGGTACTGACCACGACATCACCTAGACGGATGTCATGATCGGGTGAGGGTGCTCCACCACCAATTCCGACAACAAAGTACCATTTGACGGCCGGAAAACTTCTTTTCATGTTTGATGCCACCATGGCAGCCGTGTTAGTACCGTACACACCCAATGGTAGACAGGCCGCCACCACATTGTGGCCATTCATGCCGCCCAGGGCATAGCAATTGCTATCGTTGTCGTCGACTGGTAGTGAGGAATATCTTTGATCCAGAAGCGCCCGAACCGCCAGTAGCTCTTTCTCCAGGGCGCAGACAATACCTATCTTATAGCTATGGTGCCCCCGAGATGGATTCCGACTGCTAGCGCCCAGTTCAGCACCGGGGTTCTTCGACCTCGAAGGAGAACGAATGCTGGATCCCGGTCCGCTGTCATCATCGTCCGACAAGCTATCTGAGTCCCCGTCTGACAGCAGAAGAGATTTTTCTGGCCTCCCATGATCTGGCCAGCGCCACGCAAAGCCCTTGTTATAACCAAAGACAACAGCACTCATACCCTCACGCATGGATGGGTCATCTGGGGGTGCGGCGCTGGATATTGAAGAAGGCAACATGACCTGGGCCAGATTACAGCAGTTATCCACGGTCAGGGATTTGCACATCAACCTCGGGTTCAAGGCCCTTGGATACCACACGATTGACTCCGTGACCCGCGGTTGTCTCCAATCGGGTGGACCAAAGCGGTCTATTATTTTCTGCAGGTCTTCTATGGCAACTGCCAAATAATAACTCTTCGAAGGAAGTGTGCTCCAGTCACTGCAGAGAGCAGCATCAACGCTGGGGTGGATGATCTCGCCAAACCCGTGGCCAAACAATGTAACCGCGTGAATAGATCTGGCAAAATCGACCCAGCCCTTTGCCATTGGCTTGAGGCGCTCCGTTCGGGGATAGATTGGATCCTCACGGGTTGCCATGTCTTTGAAGTCCCATCCCTCTAGGTACCTGCGTGGCACCGATTCGAAGCCTTCGCCGTTGCGCCCCGCTATCTCGATCTGGTGATCAATGAGTTTCTCTAACATCGTAAGGAGTTCCACTACGCGATCACGGATTGTGAGATACTTTTCTTGCCCCCCTTCATCCGGTCCTTCGTCGTAAATCGCGAGGTTAAGGTTCATGTAGTCCATCAGTACACTCAGGGGTGAATTGGCTTTATATGGCTCGGCAGCTTCCCGGAAGGCTTCCGGAGCGAACAAAAAGGCAAATTTCATGTCACCGGTCCTGTCGTACTCTAGGGATGCGCGGAGAAGGTGAAGTAGCGCGCTGGCGCCATTGACCAGCCACCCTCGTTTCTCTCCTACATCCCATAGAATGACGTATTTCGTGGAAATCCAGGAGAGTCTTTTCCGATACGGGTTTCTGGAGAGATCTACTGGTCTGTCGTTTGTCCTATGGATCATAGGAGATTCCGGTTTGATTAGCCTCCCCTGTGACAGACGTACTCTGTTCAATTTACCCTTCTGATGCGGGCCTCGGAGCGATGACCTGTCAATATTATAGTTTGAGCATTCGGATCCTAGGAAGTATTAGCGAAGGGATGTTGAAAGGACCTGTTGCAGGGACGGCACTCTTACCAGCGCGGTACCGAGAGCCTGAACACCAACCCACAATGTGGCGTCGGCTGGACAGTTCATCAAAGCTAATATCCCCAATATCGGTTTCGGGCATGTCGAAATAAGAAATGCGTTGTCCTTGCTGGGTTTGAACGAGGTGCCAGACTACCGTGTCTCCGATTAACCGGGTTGGCACAAGCAGGGTGCAGAACCCTTTGATCACGATCCTGCTATTGAAGACGTCGATATAGTCGGATTGGGCCAGTCGGGCAATGATTCCCAGTGGGGCTTCGAGGCCCGAATTGTACACTGGTCTTCGTGGGATGGGATATCCCTTGACTAGCACTGGGCTCCTGAAGAGCTGGTGCCAGCATTGACCGTATGCGGCTTGACTGGCTCCAGAGACAGCTGCACCTCGTTCGAATTCGAACTGGACAGCGAAGTCCCCAACGGGTGGGGGTGGGGTTGTTGAACGACTTGAACGACCATCTTCATCCTCGTCATCATCTTCATCACTATTATCCTCCCCCTCCTCGTCACTATCACCATGAGTGATGCGAATGATCGGCGTACAGATAGCGATACCATCGTCATACGGAGAGGGATGACAAGTTCCCACTATCCAAGTAAGTTGTTCCCCAACCTCAGCAATGGACTCTATCGACCCGGCAACTCTGACCACCAGATCATTGCTACTTAGGGTGGCTTCAACACTTGTGCTGTCGAATAGGACACCTAAGGATGTGAGTGGCCATAGTTCCCACATTCAAGGGGAGTTGATCGCAATCACATACAAGAGCAATCTTCTGTAATCTCCTGCATCATGGAAAGAATAGGCTCCCACGTTAATGGCCACACTTGCGACAAGTAATCTCTCGTGGTCGCCGTGTATGCGTCTGTGATGGACCCTGTGATGGCAAGCAGTTCGTCAAAGACTCTCTTTTGGTCCAATCCAATGTCCTGGCAAAATTCACCGGGCTCCCACGGGAACTCAAAGTACGCCTCTCGAATATCGGGGGCATCCTTAGTACTGACAGCCGCGCTGGGGGTGAACGAATCCAAGATAGTCTGTCGTATCGTAGA
The DNA here is from genome assembly GCA_027569095.1 of Aspergillus conjunctus. Classification (NCBI taxonomy): domain Eukaryota; kingdom Fungi; phylum Ascomycota; class Eurotiomycetes; order Eurotiales; family Aspergillaceae; genus Aspergillus; species Aspergillus conjunctus. The sequence continues at coordinate 292,416 of JAPDEL010000024.1, read as the reverse complement.
AGGGAAACTGCTTCCCATCGTTGTAAATTCAGCCCCCCGACGAATTCGATTCCGTTGCCACCCGTATGCATGCGACTGCAAAAAAAGCTCCTCGTAAACATCTACCTCCATACTTCTACTCTCACCTTCCTCTTCCTCTACCTCAACGCGCGCACTATCCCCTGCCAATTCACGCGACGGCGAGGTATTCGACTCACTGCCCGGCGCGTCGGGGTTCGGTTCCGGCATCCCCCCAAAGTTTGAGAACACATCCGATTGAATCTCTCCTGGATAATGCTGAGCTTGGCCGGAAAGCTGAGCCGATTTCACTTTCTGCAGCAATTGATTGGCCGAGGCGTCGATTGCGGTTAGCTTTTGGCCTCCGGGTATCCTGGGCATCCCACTCGGTTCACCCGGGGGATTCCAGTCCGTCCCAGCAGGGGGCCGCTTCGAATTTTACGTTTCGTAAGCCTTTATTTATTCTCTCGCATTGCCCTTGATATACAGAGATTGAAAGAGATGAACTAACCGAAGACCGACGATAAAGAATCTCAAAAATCTCAAAAATAGGGTTGTTCTTGCGGCCAATGGCGAGGGTGTCGTGCCACAGTTGCTGGAAGATAAAAACTTCATGTTTCTGAAATATTTGGAGAGCAGAGGCGACGTCCTCGCACAGGCCATGGGTATAATCCACAAACTAAACCATTCTCGCATTAGATGGGAGAGCAAAGGTGGACCGCTAGAGTGGTTGAAGATGGGAGTGGGCCCTACCGAGCGACAAAGAGTCTCGATCTTCCTAAACGATGCCTTCTGGTACACCTCAAAGCTTGCTTCGCGCGCGAAGAAGTATAAGAGGTCAACGCCTTCCGTGAGGTTGTGGAATATCTGTCGATATTCCTGTGCTGGCCGGAGACGAAACCAGCCTGCTTGGCCAAGGACGCAGATTTGAATGTCACCAGCAGGAGCACGCCAATAAGACCAGCGGCGTATGCGGTCGATTGCGATTCGCCTCGTGATCAGATTCGAGTCCAAAACTGCACCGCATCAGTACAAACGATGATCACTCACTGCGGCGCTAGATCTGCAAGAATGCTGGGAGATATTCAGGGAGGGGAACAGGGACTGAGATTAGCGTACCAAGATGTTGTTGCTCTGGCTCTACTCGTTCCAGATAACCCGTCACCTGCAGCCCATGGAGGTCAAATACATCCAGCAGGCTGGCGCGCTGTCCTTGGGATAAGACTTCCGCCTGCCTTAGGCTGAATTCCGGCAGGTCGACTTCTAGGAGGTCCATTGGTGCCAGATCCATTGCGGGGGTTCTGGTGAGAACCAACTCCTCCGCAACAGGGGACTGCCGGCTTGCATCAGGATGAGGAACTGAGGGCAGGGGAGGCTTTAGACCCCGTGTGGGAAGGGACCCGGGCATTGCAGTGGTATGATGTACATCATCCGAATTTGCTTGTATAGGGGGGTATTCGCACAATCGAGCCAACCGACGGCACGCGGTACAAGCTGGCCGCGTCTGATCGCACTATTGGCATCGAGTCAGTGAGCTCTCAGGAGTGAAGAGAAAGTATGAGGTTTACATGAAGTTCCCACTCCGCACATGCTTTACAGCTGAAAATATTTCGCTCCATCCCGCGAGTTTCCTGGCTGACTGGAATGGTATCGTGAAGGATACGGCTTCAGCCCAGCTCAGGGGATCTCAGTGGTTTATTGCTGTCGTTGGACCAGTGCAGCCTTTGGCGCGGGTTGGCCTTCGCGTTCCAGCCTAGCCGGACATGTATCGAGTGGACAAGGCTACCCTGGCAAAACTAGTGCGGGGCTGATGACTAGAGAATTCACAGGGCGCACAAGCCGGATAGGGATTAGAAAGTAGCCCTCATCTCGCACAGGTTAGGAGAAGCCCTGGGCCAAGCCACTATGATTGCTTAGGCGCCGAGGGTAACGAGGGTTAGTTTACTCCTATCACCCACCTCCAAACTACCAGCCTCAACAAATTAAATCCCTATTATTATAGACTCGTTCGTTTCCAATAGCCGCGCGACTAACCGTCCTCCTAGGAATAGCACCACATTCCACCCAGGCAGTGTGCTCGCAGGCCCCTCGCCCTCAAAACTCTACGGTTCTGGGACTTAAAGTGTTATATAACCCGTCTGTCCATATTCTTCGCGTCCATTCCTCACCAAATTACCAACAACCATGACCTCGGAGCCAACCTCAGATGCACCCAAATCTAAACCTCTGGGCGGGCAGTCGCCGTCCTATCCACTGTCTCCAGTTCGCATCTTGGTCCAGACACTAACACACTTAGTCCCAACAGATAGGGTTACTACGGACTCCAGGGATTCGCACGACAACAAACTCTTTGCTATGCTTGATCGCATCTGCCAATTCTACTGGGGCTATGACTTTGGAAAAAAGGCATCGCCGGACTACAGTGGGTGACGACTTCGGTTATAATAATCGACTTTGCTTCTTTCTCGTCGATCACGGAACTTCCTCTAATGATAATGAAGTGCCGGTCTTGAGCTTCCACTGGACCGGGGAGACTTTGTACATATTATATCTTCCGAATGTGCCTGGCTAGACACTAGAGCTTATAAATAAACAACTATGGCTATAATACAGTCCCCCTGGCATTCTAGGCCACCCCTCCCACTCTAGACAAAGCAACGGAATCAGGCAACCTCTCCCTTCCATTATCTCGAATTAAACTGCATTTCAGCCAGGATAGGTGCTGGAAAAACACAACAGGCTACCAGATGGTCACCCAGCAGCCTTCAGTTTGGAGCAAGCTACCACCCACCGAGTGAAGTCCCGTGGGCCACATGGTGGAAAGATCAGCGGTCCAGGTCATCTAGATCTGCTTTCGCCGCATGCAGCCTGTTTCCGCCCGGGTCCCCGGTGTTCCACGGTACTGTCAAGCGGGCAGCTGACAGGCAAATTTTAACCCCGGTACTCACCATATTGGCTGGTCTCGCAATTATTATATTTGCTAGTAATTTCCTTGGCTACCCATAGCTATCCTGTTAGGCGGGGCCATTACATCACGTTAAATATGACAATGTAGTCTTTCATTAAAAACAAACAGTGCTGGGCCTCTCAAGATCTAGCCAGTAATTTCCATGGAACCACTTTTAACCTGCTGTTTATCCTGTCCAGATTCTTGGTTATAAATAAATCAGTCAGTTTCACACCGATCCATTTTGTTTTGCTCAATAGTTCATACTATAGCTACTACTTCTAAGGAAACTGTACAATGTCTCAACCAACCTACGCAATCGAAGGTATCCCACTGCCAGGAGGACAAGGGAATCCGCCACCTCGAAGGGAGGTCACATCTTGGATCGAGAGCCCTGAAAATGCGCGCCAGGTGTCTCTGTTTATCAGAGCTCTTACCGAGTTTCAGAATCTATCTCCAACTCACGACCCACTTTCATATTATCGAATTGCAGGTTCGTCATATTGCCTCATTAGCCTTGCTACCAGAATGCTCACCACACCTTTGCGCAGGTATCCACGGTAACCCCGACGTAAGCTGGGATGGGGTTGGCAACCCTCCTGGAACCCGCCGTCCTGGACCCGGCGAACCTGCCACCTGGTGGTGTGCACATAATCTGGAGACTTTTGTCAGCTGGCATCGCCCATATCTCGTGTTATTCGAGGTTTGTAATGCGCTCCGTGACTTTGCTTACCAGATAATGATTCAGTTGTATCTGCAGCAACGGATTTACGCTCTAATGGTAACGACTATCGCAAAAAACGTCCCCGCCGAGCGTCGGAAACTCTGGGAAGATGCTGCTCGGGAATGGCGCCTGCCTTACTGGGACTGGGCGTTAAACCAGCCATACATCAATAATCTCGGAGTGCCAGAAGTGTTTACGAAGGATACAATTGATATCGTGGACTTTGCTGACAGTAACCCTCCTACTATGGAGAATGTCGCCAATCCACTCGCAAAATATTCCAACCCTACTGGAACTGCGATGGGCGATCAATCAATGGGCGAATTCGCGCTTCCTGCGGACCCGGTTCGTAGAGCCTGTCACTTGAACTCAAGTCTAGCAGCAAATGGCTGATGGCGAGAAGTGGAGCAAGGCAATCGCAACCAGCCGGCATGGTATTGACCTCGCAGATGCCACGGCATCGTGGGTCGGTGGCGTGAACAATTGGAAGAAGTCCAACGAGGCTATGCAAGGGGGTATTAAAGGACTCTCAATTCCAGACCAAATTTACAGATTGTTTGCCACCAACTTAAGTTCGTGGGAATCCTTTTCGTCGACCAGATCCCAGCCGCCTCCAACACCGCCTGACTTCATGTCCCTGGAGGCTATTCATAATACAATTCACGTTAGTCCCACATCTGAGGGCTGTTACTAACCATGATTGTCCTCAGGACCTGGCTAATACACACTAGGGGCACACTGGTGGTAAGGACACTGGATTGATCGGGCACATGGGTGAAACTTCTGTTGCCGCTTTTGACCCAATATTTTGGTTCCATCATTGGTGAATATTCGTTGTTTCAATCTAAAAAAGGGTGGATCTGACAGCATTTAGCAATGTAGACCATCTTGCAGCGACATTCCAGACACTGCACCCGGATATGTGGTACGACCCTTCGACTGACCTGGCAGCAACAAAGCTCGAACCTTTCCACCGCGACACGATAAACACACCGTGGACTGCCGATGCAACTAGAGACTGGAAAACAAATCTCAGGTACACCTATGACAATTTAGAAGCACCACGCCCACGAGGCCCATTTGCTGCTTTCCGTCGCCTCGCAGTCAGAAGGGGCAAACCTGACCTCTCGCTTATTAGACGGAGAATCAACGAGAAATATGGGACTGTGCGAAGACAGATTAGAGATTCTCCTAATATCCGGGGAAGGGAGAATGACTATGTGCTTAATATCATATACGACCGGTAATCCTCCTCCATATCCACCCCGTGCAAATAAGCTGATGCTACTGGGCAGCTATGCTTTAGACGGCGCACCGTACTACATCCACTTCTTCCTTGGCAGTCTCCCACGCGACACAGATTCATTCACACAGACAGACAGCTACGTCGGCAGTATATACACATTCAGCAGTACTCTAGAAGGAAACGCAAACGCCGCACAGTGCCATAATTGCCTTGAGCAAAGATCAGAAGGTGTCTTATCTACCTCCCAGGTACCGCTCACAAGTGCAATATTAGATTTTGCCAAAAACCCTGGCAAACTGGATCTGCACACTATGGAACCAGATGAAGTGGAAACCTTTTTAAAAGCAAATTTGGTCTGGCGGGCCAATATTGCGATTCAGGTAAGCAAAGATATTGCGCATACTCTCTTTATTTATGCAACCACCATTCGCCTCCTTGACTCTTCGGTGCTTAATATACATGTTTTTTGAAAAGGACCCTGGAGACCCTGCACGATCAAGTGTCGTCGATATGTCACGCCTTCCCAAGACCAAGATCTTTGCCATGAAGGGGAGAGTCCATTATCCTGAGAGCGACTCCGAGCTGGCATCGTATAGTAATTACACGACTATGTGGAGAGCTACCGCGGGTAAGCTAGGCGGTGCTGTTGAGTCTGACGCGTAGTAAATTGATTTCGCCTCGTGCTTTAATACGATTTTGCCGCGCTGCTTTACCTTTACTGCTTTGCCTACTGAGTATCCCCATTCTCTTGCGCAGTTTCTGGATGCAGACTCCATAGGGAAGTTCTGTAAAAGCACATGAAGTAGGAGCCCGCCAAATGAAGTTGTTAATGGAACATAGGTGGTTTTCGTTGAGAACCTTGGGGCGGAAATCGACTTTTGCAACTAACCCACGACGAGACTTGCTAAAATCCTAATTGAACCATGTGGCTACACATCACGTGGGATCTTGTTGTCTCATAATTCGTGAACTATTCAGTTCAACCAATCCTAATTGATTTTTTTTTCTTTGAAAGGATCTTTGACCAAAACGGACTTACACTATCCTCTTTCACCTATACGCCTGCACCCCTCCCTTAATATTCTTCCCCGTCTTACTGAAAGACCCTCTCAAGATCCCAGTTTCCTATCCTAGTGCACTGTGCCACTACTGTATGAGCATCACGGCATCAATCCTAAGTGCCGACTCATGGACTCATGGCACGTAATATTCAAAAAATCTACCATAGCTCTATTAAATCATCAGTTGCATCACTGTTTATAGCAGTTCAAAGCTTATAACCCCAAACTTAAATTATTCCACATTTATATAGGCCAGATCGACGTCTGAACTGCCTATTTCCAGATTATATTCCTAAACATGCACAGAAACTGTGGTACTCAGGAAGGTCCGAAGAAGTTCAACTAGGGACCTAGCAAGATATGCTTTAGTATGTTGTTGCTTCTGCGGGGTTAATAATGCTGTCAGGACCAGGTATCATGATGCTCTCATGTCCATCTGGGCCTCGCACCTATGTCATAGTTCTACCTGATTAATCCAAGTCCAAGTATTTTCTCGACCGACAGAAAGATGTAATAATGTACCCTGTAGGGAGGGTTTCTATCAGACCCTGAAACTTCTAGAATTTTAACAACATAGTCTGCTTGGCCGATAACTTATCCAGGGAATTAACAGGTTTATATGGAATGAATAACTTGGAAATAGGCACTCGAGGTCATCCGGCCTGGTTAAATATGTTTTCTGATGCCCTTCGAATTGTATTGGATAGGCGCCCTGGGCCTGCGCAAGCTATAGATAGGTTCGTACCGACGCCCGACCTCTATTTCCACTGAGGCTATCATAGTCGTCCGTAATGGTAGTAGCTAAGGATTCTGTAACATGGTAACCAACGGATCAGTCGTCGGACCATGTATCTGGGGCATTTCTTTGCTGGTAGTTTTGCTCTAAGCACCTCGGTGCATAACTCGGCGTTTATGGGTGACTTCTAAGTGGTAATTGCAGGATAGGAACGTTCATATTCTGGTCAATCTATAAAAGGAAAGCATCGAAGATGATGGGTAGGGCTCGGGGATGAGACTGCGTGTAGTCCAGCGCTTAATCATAGGAAGGTATTTAGCCACCAAAGAATAGGGTGTGGACGACCAAACAAAGAAATGTTTACTTGGGCGGTTATACCCCCATCTTTTCTGGCACTGAAAAAGGTCTAGGCTTACCTCCCGGGAGCCTTTCAATGACAACCAATTAAGAGTACGAACTGCACGCTTACTTTGTTTGGGGGGCTCGAGGTTCATGATATAGTCTCTATACCGCGTACTCCCCGCCTCCTAGTGTGTGGCTTAAGTACGGCTGAGTACACAGTAGATGGGAAACCCTGCGCTGCACACCGAAGGGAATCTGGTTATGCAGGGATAAGGCTCGAAATTGCTATGGAGCTGAGTCCGCTAGCAAGGGTCTTTGACGCTAAGAAACAAAGCGCGCGAGCAGCGGCAGCCTTGAAATTCCAACGATAGCACGACAGGAAACCTGGAGTCCGTTTCAAAATTATGTTTAAATTGTCCCTTTATGCGTTAGATTGTAAGTGAATCATTCCAGAGTCAAGCAAAAGGCACGCGTGAGTCTTGACAGTGAAGAGGACCCGCTGCCTGGCCAGCGTAGTCCAAATCCACGCTGGAACAGCTGCAAGAAGTCCCCCAGGCTCCACAATCCTCGATGATCTGAAATTACAGTAAAACACCGTTATAAGCACTTTTATATGGGAAATGATCAAAATCTAAGCACTGTGCTAGAAATGGAGTAATAAGCACCTTTTGGTGGTGAAATAAAAAGGACACCATGTTCAAATGCGTATGTTGGAGTAATGCTTATATCGGAGTTTCTTATATCCGTGTTTTACTGTACATAGTAGTTTGTCGCTGTCGTGCAGCTAAAGCGGGCCGTCGCGCATTCCCCGAACCAATCCGGTCGTGGGAATGACTCGCCGCAGCACCTGGGGTAGGGATGGAGATCCTGCAGATGTGACGGTCTGAGAGCGGGGTTTATCAGCTGTGCCGCAGGCCCAGGTGCCTGAGCGTTCCTGGGCGAGGGGGCTGGAGGCTGAACCCTTGGGTCTTGATATATTCCCCCTGGATGGTTTGTGGTCGGCCAGGAAGTTTGAGTGGCAGCGTACTCCGCAGGTAAGTTGGGTAAGTCAGGTAAGTACTGCTACAAGTATTAGAATGTCGGAGGCACGTTTTATCGAATTGCGCCGCACAGAACTCGAGTGCTCCTCGCAGAAGAGCCGGGAATGCGCTTTCCTCTCACGCTGCGACACGCGAATTTCACGGCGTGACTCGACCCTACAGGAGCTACAGGAACTCCACGACAAGCTCCAGGACGAAGATTTCCACAATGAAGAAGATCGAGCAGCCATTCTGGAGAAAATCGCCACACTCTGTGTCTGCCCTAGGCATGATGAGGACGACGATATACAGGCTGCCGTAGTTCAGTGGGAGACTGAGATCCAGTCTGGAGTTTCCACTGCCCAACCCAAGACCCCCGCGAAGAATAGGCGATGTCACAAGCCGATCAAGTTCGAACCCTACACCCCCAAGTCCAAGGGGAACCCGGAGAACAGAGAAGATATTGATCGGGAAGTACGCCGAGTCCTCGCCGGGAAGATTGAAATCCAGCGCACACCATCGAAGTACTTGTACATCTTTAGCGACAAGCGCGCCCCCGATGCTTACAAGGTCGGTCGGGGTAGCTGCATCAAGCGAGCAACGAAAGAGTGGGAGGAGTGCTACCCAGGGCATGAATTGCTCTGCTTCATTGACTGTCCGAATGCCGACCTCTTTGAAAAGGTGGTCCACGCGGAGCTTGCTAAATATCGGCGTACCCATGTATGTGATGGTACGAAGCACAAGGGCAAACAGGTCAGGCACCAGGAATGGTTTGATGCCCCCTACCAAGACATCCTAGACAGCGTCAGGGCCTGGTCTTTCTATGCGATCATGCTATATCGATCGGGTCTTTCGATTAATGGAATTTACCAGGCAATTCCGCTGGGTGGGTTTTCCACCCGCCATGACAGATGGCGCAGATGGGCTCTGGAAGAGGCTATGCGATGGATGAACGGGGGGTCGAGTTCGGCGACCGTCTCGCCGGAGATCTCCATGCCCAAGAAAGTCAATGAGACGCAGCGGGTCTACGAATCCGATTCCGAGACCGTATCCAGCCTCTCAAGCCCTGCAAGCCCCTCAGAGACCCCGGGCACAACTCCCGCGACGACTCCTGGATCCTTCGACAAAAAAAACTATGGTTTTTCTATCTCACCGACTCCGATAAGGATACGTAATAATGGAAACAAACCTCTGAAGATACCCGACCGGGATGATGATGGCGCCCAGAATCGACCCACGCAACCTGTTGAGAGAGCCTTGTTCACTAAATCTAAGCGGAGCTCGTCTGGGATCTGGGGCGACCAGTTGCCTTCCATTAGGGCAGAGACGCCCCAGTCGACCACAACGAGTAGCGCAGCCTCCTCGGACGCAGACCCCATTTCTAAAGCCGCCTCAATGGACACACCCTCGGAGACTTCCACCAATCGCAAGATGCAAAAAGTTCTCGAACAAATTGCCAAAAATCCCTATCATGGTGGCACGGTGTACCTCTCACCCTACGACCCGGAAAGGGAGTCCTATAAGATTTATTACCGTGGGCGAGGGTCCGCCCGGAAGAAGGACTGCTATAGCAAGGAGCCACCGTATTTTTCGATTGAATGTGAAAATGCAAAGGCAATTCAAAGTCTGGTTCTGGAGGAGTTCAGGGGCCATACACATACTGGTACATGCGGGACTCCCATATGCAAAACGGAGCATAGAAACTGGATTAATGCCCCGGGTAAAGATATCCAGGCGAGCCTTCGGGATTGGACAGCACTCTTGGAGTTGGGGTATAACGATGCGAATACTGGCTCTTCGAAGGATGAAGATGGCCAGAGGAACAGCGTAGACACAACGGCGGAAAATCGCCAGCAGAAAGAGGCGAGAGAAGTGCCCCGGCCGTCTGACGTGGCCAGAGCACCTGTCCTAATTCCGCGACGGATTGTACGCGCCGCGACCGACCTTTTCTCCGAATACGACACTAAAGAGGGCGGCCGTAGGGCAATGAGGATGGTTCGACGGGTATCGACCTTTATCAAGAAACCTGGCAAGTCAAGAGGTCGGCGGGCGTCTGGTTGAGAGAATTGTTTATGTGTTTGCACGTATCTTCTAAGTGTTTTTGGCTTATATGTATGATGATATCTGGGTAAAGTTGACCTTTTCAATGAGTCTATGGAATTTGAATTATGCATAACACGGCCGTCCCTTTAAGCTAAAGGGTTACTCACTGCCCAGGGGTATCTGGCTATCGACATTACCCATGTGGATTTACATTGATCGGAATGCTGTATAGTGTAGGTTAGCGTAGGCATAGCGGTCTCTGGTCTATTGAGTCATTACTCCTGTCTAGATTGGAGCAATCAACCCGTCTTTTCCCAACGGGGGATACTAAATAATACTACCATCACTACAGGCTGAGAATATATACGCTAGTTTCTTGAGTGAGACGGTCAAAAACCTGGACCGCCCAAGTGTGTGTACGTGTATTGTGTGGGTTTACCTGGTCCTTAACAGACCCGAGACTAGCCGAACAGAAAGACTCAAGAGAAGGGAAGGCAGAAAAGAAGTTATGCCTTGTCCCAATTTGCGTCCACACTCTCACCCACAGGAACAATATCCTGCTCCTTAGGTTGACCAGGGGTGGTCTCCTCAGTCCCCTCGCTTCGACGATCGGGGGGAATAAACACATCATAGTATCGGGGCAGAACAAGTCCCAGCAAGATCGCAAGGAGGCAGAAATGCGATAGAATGAATCCGGCGATCATCATTGGGTCATACCGGAGCGTATGAAACTCGGGATAGGCGAAACTAAAGATGATGGCCAGGATCGGGGCACTGATGTAGCGAATGAGGGGGGGCCAGAAACGAGGGATGTTCCAGTTTCCATTTCCGCCGACGACGCCGTTGAGGTCTCGTCGCAGCTGGTTGCCCTATGGTGGATGTTAGGACACAAACATTGAAAGAGGGGACGGAAACAAGTGGTGAACTCACGGAGTAGCAGGCCAGGTACCAAAATCGGCGCGAGATGACATTCTTATTCCAGATACTGGGGGCATCGATATCGGGGTTGTCGGCAATGAGCACCGATACGATAGTGCAGAAGATAAAAACTCCGAAGCCTGCTCCGGCCCCGACATCTGGCGATTTGGCATGCGCGACGGAGACGCCGACGATCTGGCCACCAAAATAGCCGAGATTATAGATTAGGAACGCGGGCAGGCCTGCCTGACTGACGACATCTGCCCAGCGATAGGCCGTAGTCGCACCCGCAAGCTCCGACCAGACCACGAAGATCAGGCAAATGTTGTTGATCCATCGGTCGATGCCGTCCAGTAGGTAGTATCCAAACTCGGTGCAGTATGGCAGGCACATGAGGAAAGATATCAACGTCAAGGCCGTCACGATGACAGGGCGCGAGAACTTCGACCCCGAGTCAACGATGAGTGTAGCCACGGCGTCGAGCATGACGAATGCGGAGCTGAATCCCAAGACCACAAGGGTGAAGAAAAGCAGGATAGCCCACCAATTGGAGCCGGGCATGTGCAGCACGGCCTCGGGGAGAGTGAGAAATCCGACAACGAAGGCTCCGAGTCTCTCTCCGTTCTCGGGCCATCGCCGGAGGTAGCCAACGATGCCGAACACGGCGAATGCCGCAAAGTTCTCGAACAGGACGTTGCTCCCACAGATAAGAATGGCATCCATGACCGCGTTGGAGTGCTTGGCGTTGTAGGAGGCGTAGGAGGTGAAGTAGCCAAAGCCGATTCCCGTGGAGAAGAAGACCTGGCCCACGGCTGTCTGCCAGACTGTCCCCGAGGCGAGCTGGCCGCCTCGCCAGGTAGCCCAGAGGAGACGCACTCCCTCGCGGGCATTTTCAAGCGACAAGGCACGACCGACGATAATAATCGTCGTAACGATCGGCAGGCCCATGGTCCAGTATACGACCCGTCCGGTGAGACCGACTCCGCGGAAAATGGAGATCCAGATCAGGAACCAGATAAACGCGCTCCAGCCCACGGTCTCTCCCAGTAGTGCCACTCCCGGGTATTTTGTGTAGGCTACAACATCACCGTTGCCCTCCGTCAGACTGCCTGGAATTGGGTCGACATTGTGGATGACGTCGCCCATGTAGAACTCCTCGATCCGCCCTTCCCAGGGCAGCGGGCTCGTGAACGAGTTGCGGAAATAGTTCATGATCCAGGCCAGATTCACCGTGAAGTACTGAACCACGATGAAACTGACCAGGATTGGGCCTATTCCCACCCCCTTCAGCCGACGGTTGACGTTGTTGAATGCGATGACCGATCCACCACGATAGGCCTGCCCGATCGCAATCTCGAGGATGAGGGCGGGGATGGCGACGACGAAGACGGCCAGGAGATATGGAATAAACCACTGGAGCCCGTAGTTGTTGTAGACGACGGATGGGTATCGCAGCAGGTTTCCCTGACCGGCGCAACCGCCCATGGCAGCGAGCAGAAACGCGGCTCGCGACGGCCACTGATCGCGGCCATCTTCGGACTTTTTGGGAGGAGGCGCCAGCCAGGCGACTACCTTTTTGACGTACTTAACCAGCACCATGATGGGTGCGAGTTAGGTCGGAGGAAAGAGTAACAAAATGCGACTGAAACGACAACATTCGCTCGCGCAGAGAACAGGGACAAGCAGGGGGGGGCGTCTCAGGTGGAACAACGGGGGACCTCGAAGATTAAGCAAGTTCAACCAACCCAACGGTGTTTGAAATTTCCAGGCTTTTGTAGGCTGCCAAGGGACTGGGAACGCCATCCGGTATACGGTCGCCCCGTAAGGCGAAGCCCTTGGCCAGGTGGGACTGACCTGTCTGCGCTCTCCATCGTGCCTCCGCACCCACTTAGAGCACGCTTGGCGCACCACCGGAGCCTCCAATACAGCGCGTGCCAAGGGTTGGCCAAGAAAGGACCAAGCAATGCCAGGGGTGGTGTGATTGCCTGCAGGGAAGGCGTGACTGGCGCAGAATTGACATCTTATCGGTCTGATGGAGAATAATTAAAAAACGCCATGCAGGGGTGAAGTACCAAGCTCCGGGTGGTCAGCTTGTCTCTTACCCCTGCCGCCACGGGGTTCTCTGATCCACTTAAACGGATTCAACGCCCAGAATTTCTGGAACACGATCTTTCTAATCCAATCTCCTTCCCTAACTCGTCTTCTCTTCGAAATATCTGCGTAGTTTTTGCTGGATACTGGACAGCACTGTGGTGGAGTTAGGGTTAAAATCTGTGAATGAATCCAGATCTAGATTGTCGGAATACAGCCATCGGGGGGGTGGGGACTTGGTTAAGTTGCTTTGCGATCATGGAGTTGAGCCTAATTCAGCATGCGGTCACAATACCATGCACGCATTTTTCTCCCTGTTGGATTCCGTTTTCATGTGCAGTGTCATATTATACGATGTGAGGAAGGTATGGAGCTCTTGGGTGCAAAATTTCGACGACAACCAGCTCAACGTCTTTCGGCGCCACCCGATTTCACAGTGATCAATTACTTGGAAGGAAAAGGGATAGCGAGACACTAATCGCCGAGGGCAGCTTTTGTGAGACGGCAGGTTTCCATCGACCAGCATCAGACTCCCCTCGCGAGGTGTGTGGCCCAATTGCCCGCAGTAGTGTTTAAAGCCAGTATGTTGGAAAGTATGCATGTTAGCACTTAATATAAGGAGGCGCAAGGTTCAGATTATCCAGGTGATATGCTGAGATTACAGACATGAGGGAGTACTCGTGTTCAAATAGGAACATGCGTCATGATGCGGCTCTGAAACTAATGTACATTGTAGAAATAGAAACAGATCTTTCATATTTTTGACCACCATAATGGCCATCGGGGCAAGAAAGGTCAATGCGACGGCTTAGTTGATTTCGTCCTTATAAGCAAGAATATACCTCTTTCCAACGTGCTCAGTCAGTGTGTACCACTCACCCTTGGCCTCATTGTAGCTGAAATCCTCATTGCCAGGTGGGAACCAGCCAGAGGACTTTGACGCAACCGCACCAGGAGACCACTTGAACAAATCGCCGCCATTGTCACCATTGCTCCGTCCGACATAGATCTTGTCACCACGCGAAAAGCCGCCCTGCATGCGCAAAATGTCCAGACAGTGCGCCCACGTCGCGGTCACCACTCCCTTGGTATTCTTGAGACGTCGGCTGGTATAATCAAGCGGATACTTGACGAGCCGGATGGGAGTGTTGACATCCGTGGTCTGATACTCTCCCACCAACAGGGTATCCGGCGAGTCCTTGCGGTCAAGCGCCACCCACGAATGGCGGAACTTGGAGTCCGGCTGGAGAGCAGACCAGCTATACGTTCTATCACCCATCACCAGGTCAGCCCTGCCTTGCCCCCCTCCAAATCCACAATCCGGGTCAAGAAAACTGGAGGAGAAATACTCACCTGCTCTGAGGAATCACATAGGCATAGTTCGCCGCCGAGTAGCCACCCCCAGACTTCTTCCCCACGCCATCGCCACTCCCCACCTTCCAGATATTATCCAGATCAAACACCCGCAGCCCACCCCATGTATCGACCACATACAGCGCGTTCCCGTACCAGGCGATGCCACCAGCATGCGCAATAACCGGCTTGAAGTTATCCGCCGCACTCGGCTCAACGAGCAGAACATGCCGATACTTGTGATTCGCCCGGTCGACAAAACTCACCCGCACGTGGCTGTCCCCTTCAGCCTGGTACCAGCTCGCCAGCCACACGTTGCGGCCCTCCCAGGTCCCCTTGCTCAGGGCGTCACCAGAGCTTGTCATCCCCTGCGGGACCCATTTGGTGGTGTCATCGTCGCCGTTGTTCCAGTGCCAGAGCTCGGAGGGGTTCCCGGCCGCGGAGCCTTTGACGAGGGCGCGGTTGGCGGAGTCGAGGACGTCCGAGACGGTGGCGACGTTGCCGGCCTCGTGGAAGATATCCGAGAGGTCCTCGAGGTAGGTATTGTTGGATTCTTTCAGGGTGAATTTAGATTCATCGAGGGCCCTGGAGGTGCCGTCGCAAACCCGGGGGTCGGCGGCGTGGACCAGGTGGAGGGTGCAGAGGAGGAGGAGAGAGGACAGGATAGTTCGAGCCATGGTTGGAGTGAAAGGGATACTTTGGATGATTTACTTTCCATTACGACGGAGATGGCTGCTCTATTTATATGTTTTCAATGCGTTGGTTTATTTTCAGAGACTGCTCCGATATACCTACCGACGTAGCTATGATTACCTCGTGTCTGGCCTTTACTATCCTTGAACAGAAAGCGACGTTACATGGTGGATTTGCTATACGCAGTCCAGCACATCCAGGGTAGGTAGATCGGTTCGAATTGTACACAGAGAGGTAGATCAAGCTTCACGAGTGCATCCAATTGGGTCCAAGGGTCTTCTTCACACACTTTGCTCCAGGATTCGGCTCGTATTGGCGGGTTATAAATAGCGTCGGTCATGTGTCAGATGTTCGGGAAGCCCTCGTTTCAAGTCTGGCGCTCGTAAAGAAGATCGGATTTACAATACGAGGGTCCAGTGGCTTTTTCTAAAATCGGGATGATTTGCTGATCGGCGTGGAGATGAGGAAACGATCTCACCAGAAGAATGTTGCAGGGGAATACGAAGGGAGGTTATTCTAGAGGGCGAATACGAGGTGACGTTGTGTTATCCAGACTGGACAAGCTGAGAGAGGATACACCTCCGAGTTAACCGTATACTCCGAGTATTTATTGGTGAATCGCTGCGGAGTAGATACGATATTCCCCCGCCAGTCTGCTCATTGCTTCTATATTTGTGCATCTCAACCCGTTTCTCCCTGTAAAAACACGCCCTTGCTGCTCCCGAAAAGCGACCCTTGTTTTGCTGATCTCATGGTGTCGCTCGCGATCAGGGAGGATCCAAATTAAGCCCAGCCTATGTGCACGAAACGAAGGTCGTGCCTTATGGGCTCGATCAGGAGCAGCCGTGTCTAGAGACACGTTGAGGCCACGAAGTTGGAGATAAACATCGACTCACCAGGTCCAGATGGGTTATGCAAGGGATGCAATTCAACCTTAACCCATATGCAGTTTAGTGTTCCGCTTACCTAAGGTGTTTACCGCATTCTATTGGCTGACTACCGTCAAGGATCTGCAGCATAATTTGCATAAGCTTACTCATCCAGACCCAAGGCTTGCCAAAATGCCATGCTGAACACTCCCTGGAAATATAGTCAGTGGTTCATCGGTCCCTGTGGTGGCAAAGTATCGTATTATATAACTTTCTACAATATACAGGACGTTATGGAAAAGGTGGGAAGCGATAAAGGTTGCTGCGCCGAGTCCATATGTGGATATATATTTGGTGTACTTGGCCACCAACTTCGGCTCTCTCTGGGTGTTCACACAGGTGTTATACTCGTCGAGGGCGCAAAGATTCTGATAAACACAAAAGCTACTGCAAAAGATATTACTCCAATAACAGTCCCATGATCTATCAATATCTATATAGTGAGGTAACATCCGAAGTATAGCAAGTCTATTGTCCGCATTTCGCCAGAGCCTCAGCCACAATAACCTTCGCCAGCGTCTTCATACTCGTCCGCGTATCAAGTAGATCCAGCATACTAATCTCAGCATGAAACACCGTGTTGAACCAGTTCCGCAGCTCAGCGGCGATCAAGCTGTCGACGCCATACTCCGCCACCGTCCGGTTCGCATCGATCCCTGTAACATCAACGAAGAGCATCTCCGCGACAGTTTTCGTGATCGCAGCGGCGACTAGTGCCTCCGTCTTATTGCGGTCGCCGGGCCCAGCCCGAACAGCGTCTTCGAACTCCTGACGGAGCTGTGCAATGGTGCTATTTGATCCCCGGGAGCTATCCACTTCGTCCGCGGTTTGCTGGTGGCGCTCAGCATCTTCAAACGCACGCATGACGAGGGATACTCGCGCGTCGGTGTACCAGCGGGGAATATTCTGGCTGCCACTTCCCGCTGTGGCCTCTTCCTGCTTCTGCTGTGCTAGACCGCGAGGATCCATGCAGGTGATCACGGTAGCTGTGGAGAGGGGGTCATCGGTCGCTCCAACCCAGGGCGCTTGACCCTCGTGTAACGGGGTGGTTTCATTATTTAAAAAGGCCGGCTCGAGGAACCGCAATACCTCATGTTCTGTGATGCCGAGGACTTTATTCCGTGCCATCAGGTTGATGGTCGTGGTATTTTTGCTCAGATGCCCTAGATCGGTGATGTGGCCGAAGGAGGTTGTCGAGGCCGGGAGGCCCTGGGAACGGCGATAACGGGCAAAGTGTTCTTGGAAGGTGTTTGCGGCGGTATAGGCACTCTGAGTAGCGAGGGCAAGTACAGACTCGATGGAGGTGGTCATCAAGAAGAAGTCCAGCGGGAGGGACTTGGTGGCTTCGTGGAGGTTGCGAGTCCCTAGGACTTTTGCTGCGAGGCCGGAGCGCCATTGCTTGATGGAAAGCTTGTCAAAGGATAGATCCTAGCGAGACTGTTAGCAGTGGTTCAGTTGATCGCGAGATTGTGGGGTTACCTGATAGGAGACTGCGGCATGAACGATACCCCGGATCGGTCGCATGGCAGCAGCCTCGTCGATGACACGCTGGGCTTGCTCTATCACACTGACGTCGCAGCTGAGCGTCTGTACAGCTACTCCACGTGCTCTCAGATCATGGATCAAAGTCTGTCCTTCTAGGCTACAAGCACCGCTGCGGGACAGGACAGTCAAGAAGCGCGCGCCACGACCAGCCATCCAGCTCAGAATGGCCCTCCCCAGACCACCTAAGCCGCCGGTAATCACGTACTGTGCATCGGGATCAAATCGAGCACGAGGAACAGGGGGAACCATACGCACAAGGGCGTCGGGGTCCTGGAACGTGACGACGTGCTTGCCAACGTGCGTGCCCTTGGAGAAGGCCAAAAGAACCTGATCAAGGCGCGAGACATCCGAAGTCATCATCGCAGGGATTGGAGTGATTTCACCGGCACGATAGTGCCGATCTAGGGACTGCATCAAGATCCGGCCCATGTCCGGGTTGGCGTCGAGTACGACACCTAGGTCAAAGGAAGAAAAGGTCGTGCTGCGCTGGAAGAATTCCAGCCCGAAGGTCAGCGAGTTCTGCACGTCCACCCGACCTACATCAATGTAGCGACCTAGCGGTGCGAGGGCTTTGGCCGACTCGTGGAGCATTTCCCCTGTTGCTGTACTCAGGATAACGTCGAGCCCGTGACCGCCACTGGCCTCGATAAGACGTGGGATATCGGACACGTCTCTCGAAGAGAAGATATGGGATGATGGAATCCGCATTTTCTCTGTTAGATACGCGGCCTTGTCTGGCGTACCCACCGTACAGAAGATCTCAGCGCCCATCGAGCGGGCGAGCTGGATTGCAGCCAGACCCAGACCTCCAGTAGCGGACTGGATGAGCACCTTCTCTCCCGGCCGGATTTGAGTGGCATGCTCGAATGCATAGATAGCTGTCATGTATACGAGTGGCATAGAGGCCATCTTGACGAGGTCGTCCGACTCCTCAAGGCGCTGCGCCGAAGCTGCAGAAACACGCACATAATTGCCAAAGTGACCCTTGCCGAATCCGTAGACGCGATCTCCGACAGATAGATGAGAAACCGACGACCCAACCTTGTCCACTAAACCAGAGTACTCGGATGAGAAGGTATTCATATCAAACCGACCAGCCGAGACAGCCATGTCCTTCCAGTTCAGCCCGACAGCAGTAACCTTGACCTGAATATCGTCTTCCGGTAGCGGTGCGTCCATCTCTTCATAAGGCTTGAAATACAAGGAGGTAAGCAAGCCAGGCGTTTCAAAGTCCGCTCGGACGGGGCCATGCCGATCGAAAGGCATCTCCTGGGCGCGAGAAGGAGGCATGCGGGACAGTTCACATTGATCTTGAATGCTGGAGTCGGGAACCAGGCGACTTACCCAGAAACATCCTTTGTTCCAGACAAGCTCTCGGTCCTCGCTGCTGCTGCTGGGTCTGTTCTGAAGAAGAGACTCCTGCTTGATGATACCCTGTGCGAGGGCAATATCCAGCTGGTCGCAGTCGGGATCAACGTCGAGGAATAGGAAGCGAGAGGTTGGATTCTCCGTGCCAATGGTGCGAAGTAGACCCAGTGCGACACCGGCGTTTGGGTTCTTACCCTGGATAACACCGCAGCTCGTTATCCAGACCATACTAGCGGTGGTTCGGACAAGACGTTGGATATTTGTAAGTTGAGCCGGGTCCATGTCGATTACAAGCTCTCCATCTCCCAGATAAGCGATGACACGGGAATTTGGTGGCAGAACAGCGTCACTGAAGTGGACTGGGGTCGATGGAATTCCTTGGCGGCTTAGCTCGGCAGCGAGCTCTTTGAATAGTTCAGGGTAATGATTTCCATGTAGAAGGTATACGTCTTTCTGGGACGTGAGCACGGATGGCAAAGGCATCTGCTGCTCGACTGCGGTGGTGACAATCGTGCAGGCTGTGGTATACGGCTGGGGATAATCATCCAAAATAATGTCTGCACCGCTAAACCCGGCCTTGAGCATGGCCGAGTCCCATCCCTCGAGATCCAAAAAGGGACTTTCAACACGGCCATCAGGAATACCGCTCCAGTATCCTGTCAAAGTCCCCAGGACGACTCCCATTCCAATCACTGTGCGGACGTTCTCAACGAGAACCAGCTTTCCACCAGGACGGAGGAGCTTGCGGCAGTTCTCTAGCGTCTGGGAAATACACGCCGTGGCATGCAGACACTCCGATGCGACGACAACATCATAGATCGGCTCAAATCCGTTCTCAAGAGGATCCTGCTCGACGTCCAGCACGGAGAAGTGCATATCCTTGTACCCCCCCAGCGACTCCCGCGCGGCGGTAAGGAACCCACTCGTGATATCAGTGAAGGTGTAAGACTGATACCGTTTGATGCCATGGTCGCCTGTCAGAGTATCCAGAATGATGCGTGTTGCACCGCCTGTGCCTGCACCAATCTCCAGAATATTCAAGCTTGGATTGGCGTGGCCAAGTGAGTCAAAGCATTTCGCGAGCTGGGGGTACGCCCCCGTCATGATCACTCCATCTTCGTAGAGGGCGTGCAACCGGCCATCCTCGACGACCACATCGAGTCCTGTCTTGCGCCCGTAGAGAACGTCGTCGATATTATAGAAGAGGTGGCGGCAAATACGCACGTCCGAGCAGAAATCTACCTCGTCAAATATCTCCTCGAGAACCTGTCGTCTCTCCGTACTGGTTAGGCGTCTGGCCTCCTCTACCCACTCGTTCTTATCTGTCATGCGGCGTCGCACCCAACCCAAGAAATGCTGGATATGTTCTGGCGCATCGTCCATGTCAGTGTTGTAAGCGTAATGCTCTTCGATCTCTGCCACGATCAAGGTTCCTAGACGCTCGAACTTGTCGAAGAGATAAGTGCGCTCCACGTTCTCCGGTGGAGCAGGGAACATAGCTTTGGCTTGTTCATTGGACATGGTTCTGATGTCTGGGCGATAGGCTAGCCGCATCATTGGCGCTGAAAAGGCAGCGGTGGAGGCTGACACCGCCTGAGGGCTATCGGTATAGCTCACACAGCGTAATTGCTCGACATCCAACACGAGTTCGTTTGCCTGGTCTACCATCTGCAGACGAGCATAGGCACCTCGCAGACCACGTAGTTCTCCCCGAGCGATCGCAGTGCCCCAGTCCTGGTGATTGCCGTTCTTGATGTACATCCGGTTGATATGGATCGGCACGTACGCGGTCCGCATGCGCTCCATTTGGCCCTTGTGACAGGAGATGAGTCCGAGCTGGTAAATGGCGTCCAGTGACGCCGGGTGGAGAGGGTATTGCGATTCGCTCTCGATCGTGCCCTTGGTTGTCTTGAGGTTGACCTTCGCTACCGCCAGGCTCTGGGTAGGATCGGCTTGGATATCCGACAGACCCTGAAAGGTCGGTCCGTACCCCAAACCCATCTTGGTGAATTTCCTGTACCAAGCGTTTGAAGCATTGACACGAGGGTCCATCGTCGTCGACATCCGAGGACTGGCTTTGGATTCAGCTACTTCGGCCTTGACACTTCCGGTGCAGTGTTCCGTCCAGGCATCTGAATCACGACCCACCGAACTGATCGAGAAGGTGATCCAACCGGGAGACTTAGCAGTAGCTGTTTCGGACAATTCTGCGCTGATCATAACCTCAATCCCATGGTCGTCCTCAGGGATTCGAAGAGCAGCACCAATGGAGAGGTTGCGGAGAGAAAACCCAGTGATGGGCAGTGGGTCGGGCAGCTCGTTATACACTCGCGTAACAGCTTCGACAGCCATAGCAGTGTATCCAGCAGCCGGAAAAACGGGGTGAGGCAGGAGACGGTGGTCACCCAGCCAGGCGAGGTCCTTGACTCGCAGGATATTGCGCCACTGCGGACGAAGTCTCGCAGTTCCGGGCAGCTTTGACCCGATGAGGTCGTGATGAGGGATTGAGCGCGAGCGAAATTCTCTGCTTAAACGGCTTTCGTGATATTGAATAGGCCCGTAGGTATACTGGTATGGTGGTAGATCAATGGCCATGCAACCGTGTACCATCGACAGACGCAGGTCTTCCACTTGGTCCACTGAATTAACGGCAGCCACGTCAATGGGCACATTGTGGCTGAAGAGGGCTCCAGCCAATTGTAGGACACACATCTGGTCATCTTCCCTCCTCTTCAAACTGGGTACATATGGGGTAGGGCGGTCGATGCTTGTTAGGATCTGATTGAGAGGACTTTTCAGTGCAGGATGAGGGCCGACTTCAATCAAGAGGCCGATAGGAACATCATCTTGGGTCATGAGCTTCGCGACGGCTTCCGAAAAGCGTACTGGGGACTCGAGGTTTGCCCGCCAGTAAGACGCGGTAATATCTAAGGTGTCAGTGTCAGTATCCGGCATGACGGACGACATCCAGAAAGCTCTGGGGTATCGCAGATCTGGATGGGCAAGGCCTGATCTCTTGACGTGTTGAAGTCCCGCACTCAACATGGCGTGATATTCTTCTCCCAGTGGCAGCATGTGGTGCGAGTGATAAGCGTTGCCCCCTGTTTGAAGAGCGCGGTTAAAAATGTTATTGTCTGCCATAGCCTGCGAGATCATCTGAACATCTTGTGTATCCCCAGAGAGCGTCACGCTTTTAGGAGAATTAATGGCCGCAATTTTTACGGTGTCCGGGAAGTCCTTAATGTAGTGCTGAACTTCATTTGGTCCCAACCCAACAGCGAGCATGGTTCCATTCTGAGCATTTCTGGACACGGCCTGTCCACGGAGGTAGGCTGTGACAATGGCTTCAGCGGCAGTGATACGTCCAGCGGCGTACGCAGCTGCTATCTCCCCTGATGAATGGCCAGCAAGAGCTCCTGGTCTCACTCCCCAGGAGTGTAGAAGATCGACCAACCCGACCTGCACGGCGGTACATACCGTTTGCGACACTTCAGGAACATTGATGCGATCCTTTTCACATTGGCCTGTCAAGATATCCTCCACTTTCCACAAACTAAGACTCGGCAGCTGAGAAAGAACCAAGTCCAGGAACTGAATGGTGTTCTGGAATACGGCATATTGGAACAATTGGGCACCCATTGCATGCCACTGTGCACCTTGTCCAGTAAAGATAAAGGCAGGCTGGGAAGCGGTTGAACTGCAACTGTACACTTTCTCCCCCATCTGCAAGTCCTGTTCCACGTAGCTTTTGTCAACAATCCGGAAGCTGCGCTGCATGAATTTTGTTCGTTTGGAGGAGAGCGTGTAGGCCACATCGGCTAGAGAGTGTTCGTCGATTACATTCGCCAGAGCGGTGATATTCAGACTGAGAGAGGCCTCACTGTGGGCAGAGAACGGAAGCAACACCCGCTGTCTAGTGACGGCATACGCCTTTTTGCCAGTAGAAGAAGACAATGCCAGGTATGGAAAAGGTCCACTACCATCTAGAGCCAAAGGTGACCGGAGTTTCATAAGCTTGGCTGTAGGAGCCTCTATGCTCTTGCCAGCAACCGAAGGCGGAGGAGAGATGGACAGAGACGGTCCTCGCGACAGGATCATCCCGGGCTTAGTATATCCAGGAAGAACATTATTGACATGATCGATAATGCAGTGCCCATTAGCGCCCCCGTATCCAAATGAGTTGATACTAGCACGACGGCATTTGCCAGCAGGCCAGGGGGTCATCTCGCGGAGTACCTCCACCATTGCCTTTTGGAAGTCGATCCGGGGATTGAGTTTCTTCACGCCAATGCTGGGTGGAATGAGGCCCATCTCCATGGCTAGAACGACCTTCATGATCCCTGCAAGCGCACTGCCAGACTCCGTGTGTCCCAGGTTGGTCTTGATAGACCCAATGAGCAATGGATCATCAGGGTTATGGTAGGGTGAGAAGACGTTGCCAATCGCCGATACCTCAATTGGGTCTCCAACAGGGGTTCCTGTACCATGACATTCGAAGTATGAAGTATCGTCTAACGGTAGTTTGGCACTCTGATAGGCTTGTCGAATGACAGCCTCCTGCCCCTGTCCACTGGGATGCGTGATACCACCAGTGCGTCCGTTGGCGTTGATCGCGGTGCCACGCACAAAGGCACGGATCGGGGAGCTGCTGTCTATCGCATCGGAGGCACGCTTTAGGTACAGGGCAGCGAACCCTTCACCGCGAGCGTAACCATCTGCGGAAGCATCAAATGTATGACAGGTTGATGAAGGAGAGAGGACTCCTAGCTTGGCCATCATGAGCTGAGCGCCCGGGTCAATGATGCAGTTGGAAGCTGCAACAATAGCGGAATCGCAGTCGCCGTTGCGCAGAGCGCTGACAGCCAGGTGCAGAGCATACATGGACGAGGAGCAGGCTGTATCAATGGTGACACTTGGACCCTGCAAGTTGAAGATATAATTGACTCGATTGCTGAGGATACTGGTGCTGCTCCCAGTACTACTATACGGTCGAGGATGATCGGGATCTCGAGTTTGCATGAAGGCATGATCGGTACTGAAGTTGCCTACGAAGACGCCGGTCCGGGACCCAGAGAACTGGTCCCAGGTCTCACCAGCGTTTTCAAAGGCCTCATATACCACCTCGAGCAGCTTTCTCTGGGATGGGTCCATGGTCTCCACTTCCAGCGTGGTCATCCCGAAGAAAGCATGATCGAACAACCGCGGATCTTCTGCCAGCAGAAAGCCCCCGCGAGTAGCGATGGTACCGGGATGATCGGCATTGGGATGGTAATAGCCATCTACGGGAAACCGATGGTCACCAAACTGACGATACCCAGACTGCTTCTTGCGAAGCAGCTCCCAGAGGCCCTTGGTGTCTCGTACATTGCCGGGCCAGCGGCATCCTGTGCGGTCAGTACTCGAAGGGACGAAAGTTGACGATCAAATATCCCAAATGGACTCACCCATGCCGACGATGGCAATTGGCTCAGGACCGCTCTCGCCCATAGAGGGCTGGGGGGATATGGAGCGGCTGCTGCCACTGCTGCTTCCGGTTGACATATAAGGCATGTTTCGGGATGAATGCGAGTGAGGCACCAGGTAAATTGATACGTCTGGCTATAACGAGAGGTTTAGGACTCTAGATGATAGAGTGGGAGGCCGGGGAGGTAAATTGGTGTTGAAGGATCGTCGTTGAGTTGCGGATGGTTCTTGATTTACTGGGGACTATATAGGGCACCACCCAACACGTGGAGAGGCTCCTAGAATAGCTGCAAGCAAGTTCCACGCGATGGGACGGCCATGAGGTCGATTCAGCCGACTATTGTCGGCCAGGCTTACGGATTCTGGCCGAAACTGCTCGGTCGGAGGCTTTAATTCTTGCTAGGCTTACTTTGGGGCTGAATTCCTCTTCAAGTAGCGATTGTTGCTATTTTCTCTTCATGATGTTTATTTCATGATATAAAGCATTGACCCGCAGGTATAGAAAGTGCGTTGACCTCCGAACCCATTCAATTGCGTACCCCTCTACCCCCAGACTATCGGCAAATCTCGTTTTATCCATTCAAAGAACAATGACCTGGACTACTAAGACTATTGCCAACCGTGGCGCTTGTTCCACTCCTCTTCTAGATCTCGCGACCAACATCGTGCGCCAGACAGCCAGCATCACAGCCTATCTTGAAACCAAGCAGCTCACCGAACCTACATTTGAGCCTGACTCATCCGATATCCCGGAGACAGCAGAGTACTTGGCTCTTCACCGCAGTCTCACCTCGTCGCTCGACGAGTTGCAGCATCTCGTGGACGGCCCCCGGCGCACCCTGCGATCCTTACTTTGCGGAGGAAACGACCTCGCCGCATTCCAGGTTGCTTTCGACTTTGAATTCTTCACCATCGTCCCACCTGATGACGAAATCAGCCTTGAGGAACTGGCAAGCAAGGCTGGAGTTGACGTGGACCGGGCCGGGCGATGCCTACGCATGATGGCCACCCACCATGTGTTCCAGGAAAAAAGACCGAACTGGTTCTCTCATACTGCGATGTCGCTTGTTATGCGCAACGATGAGGACTTGCGCTGTGCGGGACACTATATGTATGCGCCTTTATTTTTTCTCACTTGGTCAACGTCGCTTGTTAACAGAAGGGCTAGGCTTGATGAAATGTGGAAGGCGGCCACGGCCACTTCGGACTGCATCAAAGCCTCCAGGGAATCCAGTGCCAGTATTACACCCTTCACGGTCCGCTTCGGAGTCCCCATGTTTACCTATTACGCCCAGAATCCTCAGTACGGGGTCCGATTTGCCAAGGCCATGGCGGGAGCTACCCAAGGTGAGTTAGTTGAGACCTATCTCATAATGCTATTGCTGATCCTTTGCAGTCGATCGTCAAATTACTGAGCTGTTCGACGAATTCCCCTGGGAGCAGCTGAGTGGGACAGTTGTCGATGTTGGTGGAGGAAGTGGACACGTTTCAATGGCTCTGGCGAAGGTAGAGCCCCTTCTTGGAGACATTCATGCTAGGAGCTAGCTAATCTTAGATATTCTGGCGCAGGCATTCCCCCAACTGAAGTTCGTGGTGCAAGACGGGTCTCAAGACATGCTCGGCCAGGGCCGGCGGATTCTGGAAAACGAGATGGAAATCGCAGGTCGCATCACCTTCATGCAGCATAACTTCCTCGAGCCTCAGCCCCAGCGCGATGTTGCGGCTTTTTTCATCCGCCAGTGCACCCACAACTGGTGCGACGAAGACGTGATTACTATCTTCAAGGGGTTTGTGCCAGGGCTGGAAGGTTCAGCTCCGGGTACCCCCTTGCTGATTAACGACACCATTCTCCCAGAGCCTGGCACGCTCCCTGCCCATGAGGAGCGTGGACTGCGGCAGATGGATATGTTGATGATGGTGGGATTGGGGGCCAAGCAGCGTACCCGGCAGGAATTCGAGAGGCTGTTGAAGGCAGCGGATCCGCGGTACCGGGTTCGCCATGTGCATGCGGAGGGCAGCATGGGCCTTTTGGAGGTTGATCTGAGCCAGGAGGGCCCAGTGAATGGCTATTAGAATGCGAATGCCCATGTACCTTGAAGGAAATAGAGGAAAGACGTTGAATAGAGCTCCATTAAGAATCTAGATGATTGAACCCACACTTTAGTATAACCATTTCCCCTTCGGTTTATGTTGCCTATTAACGACCCATGTTTGCCTTAATTGGCCGCATTATTTCGAGGCTGACGGCATGTTCGCTGTTGTTATTTGTGTTGGGATCATCCCTTGCTGCAGTTCCCACTTGGCATCACCCAGTTATTTTGCCCACTTCTTTTCCCTACGCGGAGAAGCTTTTTTATTGCATACTACGTTTTATCTATTTTGAAATCTGATCTATTACGTGAGGTAATTCCCTGGACTGCAAACCCCGCTGCACAATCTGTCGCCAGCTCGCTGTCTCCAGGCAGCCATGCTCAGCCTCGTAAATACGAGGAATGCACTGCTTATCTCCGGCATTTCTCGGCTTGGAGACAAAGTCTCAAACTGTGCATGTTTGTTTCCATTTTGGACTTAAAATACGAAATGACCCTGCGAGCTGGCAGCTGGGGAGGGTTATTTTCTCATTCGTCACTGAGAACCTCCCTGCTATACCCTCCTCCGTACGCTAAAGATCCCCCCTCGTGCCTCATCAGAGCCACCTCTTCCATTATTTAATAAGTAGTCAGTATGGGTGGTATGCTTGGTTTTATGTACCGGCAGCTCACCTTCACGCCAAAGCCACTGCCGAGCGATGTCAATCTCGAGGGCCAAACCGCGATCGTGACAGGTGGAAATGTCGGTCTCGGGCTTGAAGCCGCAAAACAGCTCGCGTCGAGAAACCTGTCAAGGTTAATTTTGGCGGCGCGCACGGTGTCGAAGGGAGAAGCTGCGAAAGAGGAGATCATGCGATTGAGCCCTTCGTGCGATGTTCAGGTCTGGCAACTCGACCAGGAATCGTACGAAAGTATGACGGCCTTTGGGGAGCGCGTTCAGGCCCTTGATCGGATGGATATTGTCCTGCTTTCTGCTGGGGTGAAGTTCCTAGAATACACCCAGTCTAAGACCGGACACGAAGCTCATGTTCAAGTGCGAATTCTCCTCTTTTTGGGCCCATCAACCTTTTAACATCTAATCCATGTTTAGGTAAACCATCTAGGAACGGCATTCCTATCTCTTCTCCTCTTACCAGCTCTTCAAAAAACTGGCAAGCTCAGAGGCACACCTTCTCGTCTGACAATTGTCACTTCAGAGGTACACTTCTGGAGCAAATTCCCTGAAAAGGATTCCCCAAACACCCTTGCTCGGATGGACGAGCCCGACTCCTTCGGCAGTGGCATGGACCGATACAACACAAGTAAGCTCCTCAATATCCTCTGGCTGCGAGAATTGGCCAAAAAGGTAGGCCCGGACGTCATTGTCAATGGAGTAAACCCTGGTCTTTGTGCAAGCTCTTTACACCGGTCAGACACGACCCCTGGCGTCGATAAGTTCAACAAGATTTTTGCCTGGACGGCTGAGCAGGGGGGACATAATCTGGTTAATGCGGCAGTTCTACATCCAAAAGATCATGGGGCGTATGTTAGTGAACAGGCTGTGAAGAAGTGAGTATTATCTGTTCGATATGTCACGTTTAGATGAACGCGATACTAACTTCCCAGACCATCGCCACTCGTCCTATCGAAGGAGGGCGAACGAGCCCAAGTAAAAATATGGCAGGAAACAATTGACCTGTTGAAGGAGAGTGTTCCAGGTGTAGATTTGCTACAAGCCTTGATCGCTTGATTCAGCCGATCAGTCGTTCTATATTTGATTTCTGTCCAGAAGATCGTATTCAGAATGTGATAGAAACTTCACTCTTCAGATTCATATATTGCCTTCCACCATTAGCCTTGCCCCTGCTTTCATTGACCTATCTAGACTTTACGTGGTGCGAACTCGCGACACCATCTCTGAAATACCAGACCAGAAAAAAAGGCAGCTACAAGGAATGAGCAATCAATCGCGTCGCTTTAAAGAAAAAAAGGAAAAAAAGCAAAAAAAAAGGTTGGATTCTATTTTTATTCTAAGGATTGTGATCTAGCTAAATCTATCAGAATGACTAGTATGCTCTAGGCTAAACGTCGAGCTTTATATGTAGCTAGGTAGAAGGTCCAATGCAGAACAAGAACTAGAGCTTGAACCCACCAGGCACCAAGCGTTGAAAGACACCCTGAGGATCGTACTTACCACTCGCCTCTCTCAGTATTCGATAGCTGGATTCGCCATAGCTAGCAAATGGGTTCTGACTCGAGAAGGCGTCATTGAGAAAAACGAATGGATCGTACACCTGGCGAGACCGGGTGTACCCTTCGACGCGAGCCATGGTGTCGGTGAGGATCTTATAGACCCGTTCATCGTCGCTAGGTAGCGACCATCCGATATTTAAGGTGAGCCCTATCTTCAATTAGTGATATGGCCCGTGTTTGAACCCAGAGAAAGTAATTTAACATACACATTTGTGCAGCTGGTGTCACATCCATGGGGTCTTCTGCTCGAGCACGCGACTCATCAACCATCGACTTCGAGATCGGCTGCGGCATGATCACTAGACTGCCTCCAGTAATTTTCTGAACGACTGTAATAGACTCAGAGACCATGTCGACCACGTCCACATAGGTAGTGTTGTCAAGAAGAAGGGTAGTAGTCATGTAGGTCCACCTTGGCACTACACTTGGCACGTCTAGAACCGCCAGATCGTGGAAGGTGTCGTAGAGCCGTGTTTGATCCTGCAGGTATGGAATAGAATAAAATGGTTTAAAGGCCTCTGGCCGCTCCACGGGGTCCAGGTATGCCAATGTGCAAAATATCGTACCATTATTCAGACCGATATAGGGGAGAATGGCAGATTTGGTATCGAACTGGCCACTGTTCTGGTAGTCCGCCACAGCAGCCATGAAATCCTTGGAGTAGTTCGCTGAGTAGGCAATTTGTCCACCCCAGACCTTGCCCATGGGGACAGTGCGCTGGGTAATGTGAGTAACAATGCCTGGTGGCTCGTTAGCCCACGTTCAGATAGATGTGTGTGAGAAGCTGGTATACCAAAATTGCTGGATCCTGCCTTGACGGCAAAGTACAAGTCGGAATTCTCGCTCTCGCTAGCCGTGATAATACTGGAGTTTGCCAGTACAATAGTGTATGAAATCACATTCTGCGATGGCCAGCCATATTCGTTCGATAAATGCGAGAGACCGCCGCCAGTGATCAGTCCAAGACCAACAGTGCCCTGACGACCACCGACGACCAATCTATTGAAACGAGCGAGATACCCATAGACGTCCTGCCAGCGGTTGCCGAACCCAACGCGCACGGTCTGCGAGGTTTCGTTGTATGCAAGATCCTTAATACCAGCAAGCGATATCAGGAGCTGGTTGTCGATATTCCCCCAGCCGGACAACGGCGAGTGTCCTCCACTACGGATAGCGAATTTGGCATCAGAAAATACGGCGACCTTGACTGCAATGGCGACCTCTTCTGCGCTCATCGGAGTGTAGATGCAGGAAGGATGTTTGTATGCCGTGGCCGACCAGTGAGCATGTGCTTGCTCCGCGTATATCGATCCGCTAGCTGCCGTAGCTAGGCTACTGTTGCTCTTTCCGTCGTAGTGATCAAGAATCGAACAGGCTAAGGCAATTCCTCGTGCCTCCTTGTTGGCTTCACTAATTAGAGATGGATTGACGTGAATTGATCGCAGGAAGTGATTGACATTGTTGGCAGCTGGAGCCGCGTGGGCCACCAGGGATACAGCGAGGAATGTTAAAACAAAGGTACGCATTGCTTTCTCAAATTTTGGTTTTCTCTTCCAGTTTGTTTGTAACGAAAAGTTCATATCCACCTATCCCCCTCGCCTGGTTCATATACCGTTGGCATCTCCAGATAGGGCCCATCGCGAGGCGTATTCCACGCCTCTTGCCCCCAATTTCCGAAACGAACGCGCTCATTAATCGATGAGGTATACGAGACTGGGTGATCTCAGCAAAAATCTCCGTGAGTAGCCCGGTTCATTGATCTGAAGCCAGCGTACGTTCGACCGAAGGATCTCGGCGCTAGGAAGAGGACCGGCTGAGACAGGGGCAAAGGACCATCGTGTCAGAATATAAAAATAGATTGAGGCATATGAATACAGGAGACGAATTACTCACAGCGTGAACTGTTTCGAATTATCTCCTCAGATCAATTTCTCACAATGTTAGCAGGATTGACTCTTCACGACTGGTCTATCCTTGCCGCAGCGGCCTCTGCGGTTTATTGGGTAGGTAGAGCAATCTATCGACTCTACTTCCATCCTCTGTCCCGATATCCAGGGTCTTGTTTGGCTGCCGTCTCAACATCTTGGTACGAGTGGTACTGGAACTACTACAGGAATGGCCGATTGCTGTTTGAGATTGAGAGACTCCACCGTCTTCATGGTAAGAACAACGACAAGTCGAAGACTGAAAATACCAGACTAACCGAGTTAAAAGGTCCCGTTATTCGGATCGGGGTCAATGATCTCCACGTCAGCGATCCCGAAGTCTATCAAGACATGACCAAGATAGACTCCGGCTTTACGAAAGACCCCTACTTCTACCAGTTCATCTCGCTCCCAAAGACATCAATCGGCGAGGTTGATCCAGCACATCACCGTATTCGGCGAAAGGTTTTGACTCCAGCTTTGTCAGGGAGCAGGATCCAGGAGTTGGCCCCAGCTATCCTGGCCAAGACAGAACAGTTGTTGCTTCGCTTCGATGAGGTTGCCGATTCCAAGGCGAGTATAAGTGTGCCTGCTGCCGCGAAGGCATTCACTATGGACATCATTTCGAAGATCGTACTTGGTCAGGAAATGGGCTGCGTAGCAGAACCCAACTTTCGCAACGAATTCATCGACTTTCTCCACGCTGCCTTCGATGTCGGCTGGATGGCACCCGCTTTTCCCACGCTTTCTACCATTGCTCTTGCTATTGGGGAAAGCGTCCCAATATCTATTATTCCCTTGGCACTGGTCGACTTCAAGAAGGTATCAATTTCCTCTTCTCTCGGTGTATATAATTGCTCATGAACACTAACCGCTAGACAGAAATGCCTGAAAATCACCCAGAAATACCTCGCCAAGTTCGATAACGGAAGTCCATCCTCCAGTGCCCTGAAAGGCCAAGATAGTGCGAGAATGCCAGTCTCTGCATCTGCCTCCGAACGGTCTGCCGTGATTGATATGCTAATGGACCCAAATTCAGCCAAAGGCCACCAGATTCCGTCACTCGAGGAGCTCAATGACGAACTAATCATGCTCCTCACTGCAGGAAACGATACTACCTCGAACGCAATGGTGATGGGAATCTATCAGATCTGCCAGCATCCCCGTGTGCTCCGACGCCTCGTGGCTGAGCTGAAACAGGCCGCTCCATCATCTGATACACCCATCCCTTATGAGCTGGCTAAATCCTTACCATATCTAGTGAGCACGCCTGTCGTACGACAGCAGTCAGAATTCGGGGCTGATAATAAGTAGAATGCCACTATTAAGGAAATCATCCGAGTGGCACATCCGCTGCCAGGGCGCTTACCGCGCATTGTCCCCACCCAGGGCTATTCGCTCTATGGGCATATGCTGCAACCCGGGGTAAGAATAGAAGCAACTGTATGGCAAGAATATACACAGCAGCTGATCTGTCTAGACGAGCGTCCACACCTCTGCGTATATTTTGAACCGCCACCCTGCCATATGGGACCGGCCAGACGAATTTGACCCCGATCGATGGCTCCGACCCGACTCTACCCAGTTGGACCGGTACTTGGCCACATTCAATCGAGGAGTGAGGCAATGTCTTGGTAAAGAGTAGGTGTGCCCTGGATTCCACCGTCTGAAAATCTGCCTGACCGGCCGCCCACTTTAGTCTGGCATGGTGTGAGATGCTAGTGCTCTTAGCCAACCTGTTTCGCCGGTTTTATTTGGTACCACATAACGTAGATCCGAAGGATATGGAGTGGGTGGACCTCGTGCTGACGGTGTATGTGTGTTCGACCCTGCTGATCGGGCTTTCAAGCAACTGACCCAAACCAGATTCCAAGGCGATTTTCAATGTCGAGTAGGGAGAAGGCCGGATTGAACAGTTTAGGTGTGTCCGGAATCAAGAATGGAAATTGTGTGTAGGGACACATTAAGATTTGTATTTATTATTTCTAGCCTTACTCTTTATAGGTGCTTTATATATTTATATATGCCTAGGATAGTATTTTTTTTATAAATATTTAAAGCTATTACCTATAAGTTTACTTTAATAACCATGTAAAATAAGGTATTCTAGATAAATAACTAATAAGTATTATATATAAACTCTATAATAAATAAATAGTTTATTTAATTATTTCTAAATGATATTCGTTGCTTTTTTCATCATTATGATATATTTTAACTAATTTGATTAAAAAATTATATAAATTTGCATGGTAATTAGATCAAATTCGATATAAGCACCTCTCCGAAAAGGTCGTTCTGAATTGGATACTTATAATCAGGTTTTACAGTACTCATAAGGAAATCGAGGATCATTAAAGAGGGCAAGAAATAGCTTGAAAATGTGCTGTACGTATACTTGCCTACATAGTAGTGGAGGCGAAACCCCTTCTAAGTTGTGATCTATGGATGGCCGAGCTTTCAACCGAACAAGATATTGTTTCCGCCCCACATGCGTCCAGAAATGTATTCCATTGGCCGTCTCGGAAACACTTGCCAAACACATTCATTTAGCCATACAGGGACAATTGTCTTGAACTTCCTATTTAAATAGCTGCCAACGAACCTCTTGAACTCTCAAGACATGTCATTTTGCTAGAAATTCTCTCTATCAAGTCTTTACCATGGCTGAATGCAGTTCAATCTCTAACCTGTTCGATGTGACAGGCATTGTCGCTGTCATTACCGGTGGTGGCACTGGTGAGTAAGATTAAGAGTCGTCCAATTCTCATGCCAAAAACACTAATGAAGATGAACTAGGGCTTGGACTATTCATGACACAGGCGTTAGCAAAGAACGGCGCTAAAAGAGTCTACATTCTCGGAAGACGAAAGAATGTTCTGGAGCAGGCAGCTAAAGACATAGTGCGTATTTTGTTGCCGGCGAAACGTATCTCACGTCGAGTACTCAGATAGAATAGGGAACGGGGAACGTTATTCCTCTTCAGTGTGATGTAACAGACCAAGAAGCTTTACGATCAGCAACCAAATTTATCGAAAGTGACATCGGATATATCAACCTATTAATCAGCAACTCCGGTATTGCTGGTCCATCCGGGAATGTACCAACTGGGTCCAGTATCTCACAACTGCAAGAAGCGCTATACAGCATTCCGATGAGTGAATTTACCAACACTTTCCACGTGAATTGCACAGCACTATTTTATACCACAATTGCATTCCTCTCATTATTAGACAAGGGGAACAAAAACCAAAGTTATGGCGGTGGTAGAAGCCAAGTGATCGCGACCAGCAGCATTGGAAGCTTTAACCGCAAAATTACTGCCGGCTTTGCCTATGGAGCAAGCAAGGCCGCTACGACCATGATGATGAAGGTACTGGCTACGTATTTGGTGCCATACAGATTGAGAGCAAATATACTGTGCCCCGGCCGTAAGACCTACCAACCTTCTACAGGTTTCAATTCGAATTTGGAATATGCTAACCCCAATTTTCCACAAGTGTTTCCCACGGATCTTACTACAAATCTCATCCATGGAGCAGATCCAACAGCTGAGGGTGCTTTCTCTCTTGATGAGATACCAGCAGAGCGGGCTGGGACAGCGGAAGATATTATGGGCTCATTGCTGTACTTGGCATCTCGTGCCGGGGCTTACTGCAACGGTAATTGTGTTATAACAGACGGGGGACGTTTGAGTATCACTCCGGCTA
Source organism: Aspergillus conjunctus (assembly GCA_027569095.1). Classification (NCBI taxonomy): domain Eukaryota; kingdom Fungi; phylum Ascomycota; class Eurotiomycetes; order Eurotiales; family Aspergillaceae; genus Aspergillus; species Aspergillus conjunctus. The sequence continues at coordinate 257,984 of JAPDEL010000024.1, read as the reverse complement.
CATACTAAAGGATTTGCTTTCACCCTATTATTCTATGAGAAAAATAACATGTCCGAATTGAAAATTAAGTCCTCTCCACGAAGGTCGTCGCTGGAAAGCCTTGTATCCAGGCCGTAAAAGAAATACTAGTCCCCTTTTAGTAGATTTCAACCTAGTTTCAACTTGCCTGCAATCTCAAATAAACTAATTCTTGCCAAATCCCCTACTCTAGATTATATTAATTCCTTTTATATTTACCGGACTACCCGTCACAGCTTGCCATCCATTATAATACCTTTTAACTGTATATGATATGTCTACACTATTTTTTATGAAGGCTAATGAATTGATTTCCTCTGCTTTTCAGACTCCTTAGAACTCACGTTAGCTTGATTATAAGGTTAAAAGTCTACAGAAAAGTCTTTAAAAAAAGGATCCTTTCTAGTAGCCCTGTCTCTTATATTCAACATCTTGAGAAGGCAGTGCATATAGCAATAAATATAAACCTTCTTCTTTAGCAGGAAATTAACATTCTATGTGCTAAAAATGAGTAAAAGATAAAGAAAAAGGCAACAAGACATGGTTTACTAGGAAGTAATATTACTTTATCTGTATAGGAAGGCCTTGATTACATTCAGCACCTTAATACACCTGTTAAAGCATAGGTCCAGGAGCCTATATCTAGACCTTGGAAGCGGGCTCCGCAGCGCTACAGTGGCTCCGGGACCATTGGGGATGCAATACAGAATTTCCCCAGTAAATAGCTATTTATTAATAATTTTCATTCATCTAATTTAACGGTTTTGAGAGTTGAAAAGCTTCAAAAACATAGACATTGCGGCGAAGGTGTGTCGCTCGCCTGTGGATTACATTCGCCACTCAAACAACCTCACGTAATCTCACATAACACTCCCGAGGCTGATGCGACAAGCCATCAACCGCGGCATCGCTCGAGAGCAATTCTGAAATAGGCAGTAATTCGAAATGCCACACAATCAATGTTATCAGGATCTTCATCTCCAAATACGCCAGACGGCGACCATAGCAGCCGCGAGTTCCCAGTCCAAAGACGAGCTGGGGTCCAGCAGTCGCATCAAACACATCCTCTTCACCATTCCATACTAGCCAACGCTCGGGAGAAAACGCAGCCATATCGGACGATTCGTCTAGGCGACGTGATTTTGCCGTTTGAGAGCTTTCGCTGCGTTTCATCTCATCGATCTCGAAAGAAGGGCTGAAGAAGCTAGCCCCGTTCGAGAGCATAAAGACGTTTGTGCCCTTGGGGATCGGATAACCTAGGAGCTCCGTATCCATTGTCGCCTCACGGGTGATTAAGGGTGCTGTCTTTGCGCAGCGGAGGATTTCCTCAATTGTCGCGTCGAGGTAGGGGATGTTGGCGTGGGAGATCTCCTTCATGGATGGGCTTCGTTCGTCTGCGCCTGCGTTGGCGTGAGCAGACTGCAGCTTGGATCTCAGTCGAGATTGGGTTTCTGGATTCACCGTGAGAAGCTTGAGGCCCCAGAGGAGGGTGGTGCTGGTCGTGTCATGACCGGCGACGACAAATCCAAATATCTAGGGGTCTCGTCAGATACGAAGAGTTCGGGCATGGAGGTAAAGGCTTACCTCGTCAAGCATTGTACGGGAATAGTACTCTGGATTCCTCCCATCCTGATCTGCAAACTTTTTCTCTCGGGTGACCATAAGATCTACAGCCGAGCGCATCCGGTCCTCATCGCCCGTGTCGTCCCGGAGTCGATGAACCGCCTTTGCCAGCTCGAGGCGGATATACTCGTCCTTAACTCCCTGCGCCCTCCTGAATGACGCCTTGCGACTTACCCACCAGTAGGTAAGCTTGGGAGCTATACTGCGTTGGAGATCCTCAAGTACGCTGGCCGCGTTGAGAATCGCGTCAACATGCTCATTCAGTGGTGCATCCGGAAATTCCACTGGCAGTTCATCATCGTGATCCCGGTCATACAACCGAAGAGTCTCCTCGCAGGCCATATTACGCAGTAGGTGTAACTGAGGGCGCATTGCGCCATGTTCGAATCCTTTCCCAAATGAGAATGCTAGAATCGCATCAAGGGTGACGTAAAACATATCCATGCGCGCTGAGAATGGTTTGCCCCCGGCGATATTGGCCTTCACCTTCCACAGACGAACAATATCCAACGCGCTAGCATACACGGCCGGGGCCCCGACCGTGCTGAGATACCCGGGAGTCATCAGATCCTGCAGAAGGCGGCGATGCGCCTTCCAGACTGCGTTGGTGGGCTGGATGATGTGGTGGTTTGGGGCGACTCCGCTCATTAGGTCGGCCGTGAACCGGGACCGATCAAAGTCTTTACGTCGCATCATGATATCTTGAGATTCGCGGAAGTCGGCGAGAACTAGGAAAGGTTTTGAGAAAGGGCGGAGGAAAACCTGGACCAATGGAGCTTGCAGCTTCTCTGTCTGCTCGCGGAACCAGGCTGAGGGTTCTCCCGTACGTTGGGCATGGCGGAGCATATCGGGCATGTCTCCTAAGATTCCGAGACCGCTATTGCAAGGAATTCCTGGAAAAGGCTTTGGGCAAAGCCATCGATAGAGCAGGACTGTCGCAATGATTGCCCCCAAAGCGAGACAGATGATGTTAGGGAGAGCGAACATGTGCTGGCTGTCTTGGAGCATAGCCATGATTTCGATGTATGAATACGGTGACAGCGATGGTCAGAGATCGAGTCCAAAAATTCCCAATATATCCCATCTGAAACGAAGACTAAGGGCAGTTATTCCATTCTGTACTCTGACCCTTCTGCAGCGGCTGACCTGCATTGGCCGGGGGCCGTCAGCCCTAAGCTTCAGCCGACATTTTACGGGCATAAGTACGCCTACAAGGTTTCTAATTTTACAAAGTAACACAAATGCGGGTGTTTCAAAAAATCTGCGTCATGTCCAATTCCATGCATGTTCTATCAACTAGTCTCAAAACGAAGCAACGCATCTAAGCCCCTGAGCACGATCAAGCAGTGAGAAAATGAATGTGACCTAATTCGTAAACCCCAAATCCATAGGGCCCGTAAATTGCAACGGAAACGCATCGATGTCTAGAACTGGTTCCTGCCAGAAAAATTCCATATCTGGCGTCGGCCACGGTAAACAGTCCAAGGCCACCAGGCCCTGGCGGTCTAGCTCGTCGGAATCCCCCAAGGAGGACGGCGGATTTGAAAAGTCAAGCGTTGAGGGAGAGTCATACGAAGTAGCCGGCAATGAGAATGCTGGTTGCTCTAGGTACTTAACCTTGTCGAAAAGTAAAGCCAGTTTCTTTGCCGCGAGTTCTGCAAGAGCACTCCCATTCGCTAGCATCTCGAGGCGCCTCAGCGCTTCCCCCACGGCATGCATACAGCCAGCTCGGCTGGCATCAGGAATGATAATAGAGAGCGGATCGGATAGGTAAATGTCATCCAGTGTGTCATCCAGGATTAGTCTGTTAATCGCGTTTGTCTGGCTAGACAAGAGCAGGGAGACCAATACCACCGACGCCTCGAAGGTGTGGAATGTAATGAGGGAGAGTCGGGTATGTCCCTGGCCTAGCAAAGAATGAAGCGCCGCGACGCATTGCAGCATTCCAATCCCAGCGCGGGCCAGAGTGCGTCGTTGCTTGTTGAGAAGAGCCTGCGTCTCCTTGGTCATTTCAGGGCAATGCATTTCGTCTAGAGTGAGTAGTGGACGGAAGTTCTGTACTATATGGTCGTACACTGCCAGACGGAATAGTTGTCGTTGGCGTGGAAGGAGTGGCAGACGCTCGTCCCAGCTAGTATCCGGCTCCAAAGCGAAGGGTCCCGGAACGGTAGGTAAAAATTCCGAGAAGAGTTTTTCGTATCGTGCCTCGGCCGCATTGCATTCGTAGGAGGAATCCGAAGACCCTGTCTTCACGGTACTCCAGAATTGAACGAGGCGGGCTTGGGTCAGTCGCTCGGTGAATGGCTCCGGGGCATTTGTATCGTCCATGTCGCACGTCAGCCGCATGCGAGGAAGATCAGTCGTGCAGAAGCTCAAGTCCAGGAAGGGGACTCGGTCTAGGGATCGAGAAAGACGTCTGCCGGCCTGGGTAAGCAGAGACCCTGTTAGGAGGCAGTGCAGATACATACTGGTCAAAAATGGCTAGGTTCCACATCGTACGTCGTCTCAATTCTCTTTCGAGCTCGTCCATTGCGGTCGATCGCGATGTCTCTCGATGTAGACCAACCGACTGGGCAGCCTTGATAGCATCACCGAGTCGCGACCACAGGACGGTTAATCGCCCCTCACATTCGTAAGAAAGTGCTTCAAAGGACAAATGTAAGACACGGGTCAGAGAGCCCATTGAGCAGGCCCGCGTAGTTATCATCGCCAAGTGGTTGCCGATCTCAGTACATTTCGAGCGGACCTCCGAGAGCGGGACACCGCGAATGGTGTCCACCATATAGGAAGGGGATGGAAGGAAGTGCGAGGTATAGGCTGAGATACGCAAGACCAGGACTGTGAATTCCACGTCCGTGACCAGCATGGACATCTCATCTGGTCCTGACCCATTCCGCCATTTCTCATACTCGGCCAGAAATCGCGGGGGATGAAGCAATTGAACAATCCAGTTGACTTCGTTGATGAAGTACTGTATTAGAAAATCAAGGATTGGACGAGCTGGCAATTGCTGCCAGTCTCGCTCGATGATGGTGGCGGGGATGCTCCGTGGTGATTCCTCATTGAGTCCATGCTGGCGCAGTAGGCCCAACGAATTGCATGAACTGTCAGTGAAATATCCAAACCGGTCTACAAAGTCCTCAGTATCCCCCTCCCTATGGTTGACCTCTTCTAGGTCATCCTTTCTGGCGTGGTCTATCACCCCGAGGCCATCGGACACAGCGCATGAGCCCGGTGGGGATATCTGCGCCTTCGCTGGTATGGGCATGTAGGCACATAGCTCTGGTCGTCGTCGACGTGTGCAGTTGCTGCACGGGTATTGGCGATTGCACTAAATTTCAATTTTAGTCCAGTGTTGACCTAGGCTGTCTCCGCAGGGTCTACCTTCTGCTTCTTGGAGTAACACGGTATACAAGAGGCAACCGCTCTTCGACGTCGCTGGCCTTGGCTCATTGTGAGGTGAAGTGCTATGGATATGTATATTGTTTGTAAACTGATCCCAATGACCAACAGGGATGTCCTCAAATTACTATATAGGCCCCCCTTGGTGAAGAAATATACACCCACGTGGCTCACTCAGCCGTGGATCATCAACAGTGAGATTTTGTGTCGACAGGTGACGCCAGAGTACCAATTGCCTTCTTTGATTGGCCTATTTCTTTCTTGTGTGAGCTTATACATGATGTGCTGGTGTTTCAAACACAGGAGAAACACAGGGTATAGCCTCATTCAGCCTCAAGAAAGTGTAGACGTTCCTACCTGCATTAGCGCAAGGGTCCGATAGTAAGCGACATATACGAGCCAGTACGTTCTTGGGAAAGAGTATACTATTCTCGGAGGATCTGTCCCCGGTAAGACTGGCCAAGGGAACCAGATTTGAAGTAAGGGGTTTTCCTTTATACATTCTCACCCAACAGCGGCCCACTTGACTGGGCCACGTTGCAATATCGAAACATTCCTCGTTATTACCAGCGTTTGGTTGCATTTCTACGCAGATTCTACAAGAAGCTGGGGACATTGGCCGCCAAGCCTTATAAGCACTCGGAAATTGCGGTGAAGGTGGAAGCTTTTGTCCATGTGCTCCAGCACATTTCCCCAAGGGCCGTGGGGATAGACGACTGCATTGCCCTTCAGGTCTTGTCATTTTTCCAACCTGTCTGCCACCAGCAGCCACTGTCTTAGCCACCACTGCTTCTGGATCGGGAACGGTAATACCGATGTGGAAGCATCCTCCACGGGTGTAAGTCTGAGGCACAAACGATTTCCTGTACGGTGCATCGTCGTACTTAGGGTCAACGAATTCGAAGAGTTTAAACCCCACCGCGTTCCCACAAGTGGGTAGAGCGATTTTCATAACATTAAATTCCTTTCCATAAGCTGGTGCAAGACTGCGGTTCGCAAACACCTAACCTGGAACGAACACCAAGGGTTGACGGCGCAGGGACATAGCGGCTGGTCTTACCACCTTGTACCCGCTGGATTTCAGGATTAATATTGCAAGGATCACCGTATTTGGTGGAAGAGATGGCACGTTAGATGATATAGCGACTGGAAAAGGAAATTTAGGAAATACATGTATTCCTCTACTACAGGGTTGAAGACGGCGCAGGCCTCTTGCTAGGAAATCCCCCATTTGGATGAATATATCCTTCAACACGCTTGTCAAACTTGTCGTACGCCGTCTCCGCCTCCTCTATTCCAATCTCATGAGAGACCACAAATCTCGGCTTTGCCTTTCCAGCGACGATCAAGTTCGCGGAGTTAGCGATTGTACGCTTTGACATTGCCCTGACCGGTGCCGAGAGTGAGGCCCTATTATCAAAGTTAGCAATCGTGAAATCAGCCACAGGTGTAATTTAACTGTCTCTACCTTTTCAAATAGCTTTCCAAAGCTCAAACTAATCATGCCGCTTGCCGCTGCAGCATCACCTACTCCAGGATCGCTGTTACCGTGCTGTCAGCCATATCCATCCAATTAATCTTGGTCGGCGACATCACCCTTTGTGAAGTCGATAGCGACGGCTCCAATTTTCTCCGCTCGGTCCTTGCCCCCGGGGACTGACACCCGACGTCCACGTACAAGCCTTCCGGGAGCAACTGCGATCAGCTGCGATCGTGAACCCGGTGAATGCCAATGCACAGTCTGGAGCGTATGCTATTCTACCCAAGGCCCTGACTCCAGTCTAATCGACTAACATCATACCAAGTGACCACTGGACATGGGATGAATCCGTTTACGTCTTCAAACAAGCGCCCAAGGTGGAGAAAGAGGAGGGGTTCCAGGGGAGAGCCACTCACGAGACGCACCGGAACAGGTCTCTCTTTAATCCCTACGCTAGACTACGTATTGCGAAGGGTCTCGGAGTACGGTTTAGGAAACCCGTTTAGCCGAGCATAAAACCACTAACCCTGTATACAGGCTTTGTATCACCGCTGATATTTCACCTTGGGTGGTCGTGTGCGACAGGCTACTGGACGAAGGTGAAGGGGACAAAGACATTCTGAGTCGAATGATGCCACACGTAAGTCCCAATATATCACCCATGGTGGCTTCATATAGTCTCTGGCATATGGCAGGTCGGTCACATCCACACCCGAATGGGAACAACGCAGTCTTCACAGTGTCCCGAGCCTCTCAGCCCAGCCTTTGGCGGACAGCGAAGGGAAGCGATTAGAAGCAATTTTTAACAGCGCTATAGCCCAGTGGTGATTGCGATGATGTCAAAAATCGTTATAGAAGGGGACGGAATAAATCGATAGATCTCATTTAGAACAAACCCTAGACAGTAGGGTAGGTGGCAGTGCGCAAATTTCAAGATTGGCAATACCGATCCCTCAGTCCAAAAAGCCCTTCCAGCTCAAGGATCATTTTCAAGCCTTTAAGGCCCTCTTGTCTGGACCTCAGGAAGAGTTATCTTATAGATGGCCCGTCGATTGGAACCCACCAAAGCGGCAACCAACACACATCTCTCTCCCTCTTCGTCCCATAGACGCTCAGTAAATGGGTCATCTGCCGAGAGGCCCGGTAGGTGGGCAATTTCCTTGACGGAGATATCATCATCTCTGGTTCGAGGTACCGTAAGCTCCAACAATAGCATCCCACGGCGTGCCGATGCCCTGCCTAGTGCAAAGACCTTATCATCGCGCCAGGCCATCATCAGCTTCAGGACTCGATAGTTTTTTATGTCTCTGCGCTCTGCAGGAGTAAGGTCATCCGACATCATATTTTGGACATGGAGTTGCTTCTCCCTGGTTACAACAACACAGGTAGCCGGCTGTTGGCGAAAGGGGGCAAATGCAGTGAAAAGGCTAGCGGTGCTGCTACTATCAACACCCTATCGAAAGAAATCAGCAGTAGATCGTGAATTGGGGACGATTCAAAATAACCTACTCGGGATTCTATAACCAAAACGTCCATTCTCTTGGACTTGAGATATAAATGGGCAATGGGGATTCTGTGCTCACGGCTTCGGGCAGTGAGTTCTGGCCTAACAATAAGGTATATATCATCTCGGGTTGGAAACGAGAGCTGTGCGATATCTGCTCCGGGCCAGCGTAACTTCCCAACCCACCACGGCTTATTGGGTGATGCATTCTCCCCGTTACTTGATTTCCTGGATCGGCATCAGGGATTAAAATGGCCCGCGTCAGGAGGTCATGAATTCGGTGTGAAAGCATACCTGGTCTCCATCCTGATCAGTTCCGCGATAGGAACAACGAACAAACCACTATCTCGCAAAACGCATGCCAATATCCCCCCACTGGGTGAAATAGCCATCTTGGTGATTCCAGAACGCGACGCCAATGAGATCCAATAACTTCCATCGAAGGTAGGATATGTCTTCCCCTGAGAAAGATCGAACACACAGCACTTGTTTTTCTTTTGTTAGTAAATCCCTCAGACATAGGTTATCAGATAAATCGTACATGAAAGGTAGCTCGCGTCGTGGATACTATCAAATACCGCTTGGTGAAACAAAGTTCCTTGAAGATACAGATTTTCTTCTTCTCGGCATCAAGCTCATAGACCTTTGCTGGCTTGATCGGATGTCCGTCCCCAGAGAGCAAGGATTGAGAAGTATATAGCATAATCTCGACATCCGTCCAGTACGCTACAAGTCCTCCATCGGGTGAGATCTCGCAACCCTTAAAGGCGTTATGGTCCGATAAACTCCATGACTCGACCGTGGAGTTTGTGGATACGTCCGTTCTACGATTGCTGAACGGATTAGGGTCAGCATATCACAGCAAGGGGCACCAGGGAGAGGCGCCAACTCGGGCATGGTTCATCCGCACCTGGATAGGACCTTTGGAGGGATCAGCGTCCGAATTGACCTATGAGGAGGCTTCGGTGGCGTGTCCGCTATTGCTTCTGGACGTCGCTCTAGTATCTTCATGTACCTCTGGTGCGTTAGGCGTAGCATCGCTTGTACTTCCTTGGCGCCACAGCGTTTGACAGGATCGACCTCGAACACTGAGTGCTGAAGAAATCTCAACAAGGCTTTTTGTGCGTGGGCCTCATGGGCATTTCGCTGGTTTGCCCTCTCAATGAGATGACTATGCCAGTCATTGACTGCTGGGCTTACCCTTGGCTTTGCAAATGTTTTCCCTGAGAGAAAAAAACGATCGAAGCCCTGTGATTCGGGGTGTTCTCCCCTTTGACTAGCATAGTTATTCACTCCATCCTTACCTCCCTCCATATAGGCAAATACAACGCTGATGACACACCCGAGGGACCAAACGTCACTCTCAGCTCTCATACTACGCGTCGCCGAGAGTGATTCGGGCGCGAGATAGGTGCCCTCGCCGCGTCGATTCAATGTCGGAGTTGGATCCGGAGGCTCATCGCGCCGGAAGAACCAGGTTGTGAAATCTCTTTCCTTTTCGACACCCTCATCACGTCGTCGGATCTTAACGCGGGCCATGCCAAAGTCGCTCAGCTTCCAGATATTACGCGTCCCATGACTTGTATCCTCCTTGAAGATCAAGATATTGTTAGGCTTAAGATCCATGTGATAGCAGACAAGATCCTCCATGTCGGATTGCATCTCATTGTGCAAGAAGTTCAAACCGCCAGCTAAGCCGGTGGCACACCGAATCATATCTGCCTTGTCTTTGAAGTTGCCGGGCCCGATCACCCGATGCTCCATCATGTACTCCCGGAGATCAAACATAGCAAGAGGCATGAAGAGGCTGTACGAGCTCTCTCCGATCGCAAGGCTGCCATAGTTCTCTAGGATGTTTTCGCACCTCCGATCCGAGTTGGAAAAGATCTTTTCCATAATCTCCCGCTCACCCTTCACGTTGAACTTCCTGGTCGTCAGGTAATCCTTGCGAGCCATTTCATAGGGCTCCGAGTTCATCGTATTCGCTACGGGATCAAAGAAATGACCAGTAGCAATCTTAACGCGGTACACCTGTCCAAAGGCTCCCTTCAGGATGGGCGCTTCTTCTAAATAGGGGAGCCGCCGGCACTCTATATTTTCGAGTCTCAGTTCCTCCTTCTTGCGGATAACGACCGGGCAAAAATAGGCCTGGGCAGCGAAAAACTTGTCTGCGTCCACAGAATCCTCGAGAATTTCTACCAGGAAGTTGCGGTCCGCTGGTAGAGAAAAGACATCGGCCCTCATGGAATAGTGCTCATCGCCCACCCCCCGTATGTCAAGCTGAGTGGTGAAGTTTCGGGCAGCCTCGATGGAGCATGAAGCGTATATCAATGTTGCCAGCCAATTGTGAAGCTTGCGCTCGTTGATAACCGTGATGAGGTCTTCCCCAGCAGTGCCAAACTGGGGGACTTCGGGGCTCCCCGGCTGGTCCAGGGTGCGGAACAGGCGTAGTAATTTGTCGCGGTGAAGAACTTTCTCTGTAGTTCCATTGGCAGCAAATAGAAGGCTCACTTTTTCCTCATCTTTCGGCTCCATCGCCTCCCGTATCTCCTCGTAGATTTCACGACATAGCTGATCGTATGTCTCGGAGGCCATCTGCTAGGAGGTCCGACCTGACCCAGGGTGGTTCCTGTCTCCATCAAGTGGGGGGTCTAGAAGTCCTATTTTCCGCTTCTAACGAGACCATGAATCCACACTGGGAGTAGAAAACATAGAAGGACAAAGGTGAAAGGATGATAAGTGCCACTTGGAGTTGAATCGGGGAGTGCCTGAGTGGTGAGTGTTGCGTGGTAAGTGTTGAGTGTTGAGTGAGTCTTGTGCTGCTCCTTCCTCTTTCAGCCGCGCGGTCACATGTCGCGGAAGACCGCTGTCAGCCCGTTCGGGACTCGTGCGGGCGCCCGTGTCTTTCTGACCTGGCCAATCAGCTGCCAGCGCTGCCACACTTTGCCCTCGTTTCTGCTTCTCAGCCTTTGGCGCAAATGAACAGGGCAACAGGAAACCGCAACTTGGCATGGGGTGACGCGTTTTAGGCGCCCTCTTCTTAGGGTGTTGCACTTTTCGCCTCGGCTGGACCTGGAAACTCACTCCATAACTGTCCCTGATTGTCCAGAGGACCGGTCATCTTGTGTGCTTGTCTCCCAGGGCGTTAGCCTCAACCCAATACGGGCCCGGCTCGCAATCGAGAAGACAACTGGTGCAACCCGAGGCTGCTCTTGGCCAGAGAGTGGCGCAGGTCAAGCTCGGACCCTTGTCGTTCTCAGCCGCTCCCAGTCCCTCCCTCATCATCAGTGGAGTGCCCCATATTTAGCTGGTGTCAAGTTCCGTATCCCCAGTGAGGAAGAGTAATCTCCAACCACATCTACAGTCCCCACACATGCGATAAATTATGTTTGATAGTGACCGCCTATTGCTTTCAAAAGATGTCAGAGTCGCATGAGCTCGCAGTCCGGCCTCCTGGCACGATACCGCGCCAGGATTCACAAATCCCTTCCCAAAACAACGCATTAACATCCAATGCAGAAAGCGCCGACGAGTTGAGATGGATGCCCGAGAAGAGGATCGTCGTAACACCTAATCATAATCGAATGGTGAATCGACGACTGCGTGGAATTCACCTGTTTGTATGTCCAGATTTAGGTTTCCTCACCTGCTTAAGTTCAGCCAGGCACCCGCTGCCACATGGCAGGTTGAACGTTACTCGACACCCGTGCTATGCTAACTGGTCGCAGATGATCACAATTAATGGCACTGTCGGAACAGGCCTCTATTGGCGTGGAGGACAGATATTGGAGCTTGGTGGTCCTTTGGCGGCCATCCTATCCTTCCTCTTGGTCGGGCTCCTGTCGTGGGCCGTCATGCAATGCATCACCGAGATGTTGTGCATCTGGCCGATTCCCGGCGCGTTGTCCGTTTACGTGAGCGAGTTTGTCGACGTTGAACTGGGGCTTGCCGTTGGTATCGCGTACTGGTTCACGTACTCGGTCTCGTTCTCGGCGCTGATTGCTACCTTGGCCGCCGAGTTTGACTTCTGGACGGAAGTCAATGGCAACAAGGGAATAGATGGGGGCATTATTTACCTCCTCATCCCTCTGACTTTGATCCTCATTAATACTTTGGGTATCGAGGTATGCTCGGGTCCTCCATCTCTCTTCCTGTACCCGAATTATAGTACATGCTGACTTTGCTCAAGCTTTACGGTCTCGTCGAGGTAATCTCCGGCACGATCAAGATAATATTTCTCCTCGTTATAATCGTCGCGCTGATCGCGATCAACGTGGGAGGTGAGTGTAACTGCACCCCACACACCCACGCACAATACTAACCACGAGAAGCTGGACCCAGTGAGAGAGGGAAAATAGGCGCTCAATGTAAGGCCCAGCCCCATACCCAGAAGGAGTCCCTCGTGGATGGAGTATTTACTCTTACAGATTGGGACAACCCTACCCCATTTGACTCAAAAGCCGCAAAGGATTGGGGCACCGCGTTTCTGTTAGTCGCACAAATATCTATACCACTTAGGCCAGCATCACTGACAGCAGGCTAGCATGTGCCTTTCAATTGCGACCTTCGCATATGTCGGCGTTGAAATCATCGCCGCGTCCGCCCTAGAAGCGCGATGGCCACGCGAAAGTGAAGAAACGCGAACAGAATCCGAGCTTTCCCGCCGGTCCAACGACACCCTGATCGGAAACACCGTCAAATTTTCGGCCATCTTCATATCCATCCTGGCAACTGTTGCATACACAGTCGGTGGGCTACTCGCCTCATTCGATATCCCATGGGACGACTGCCAGCTGCCCCGACTCAGCTGGGTCAACGAAACACACCCCAAATGTGAAGAGTCCCCCGCCAGCTCGCAGGCAAATACCACATCTGCTTTCGTCGCGATCGCTGCTCAATCCAAAATCCCTCATCTCGCAGACCTCTTCAACGTCTTTTTGGTTTTCACCTGTCTGTCGTGCGCCAGTACGAACCTTTACGTCGCCTCCCGCGCCCTCTTTGGCCTGACGAGTCGATTAGATGGGGGGAGTGGACAACCATGGATTCTGCGCCTCCTCGCATGGTTTGGCCGAACAAACCGCCGCAAGGTACCCCTCCGCGCCACGATCTTCTCTGCTTTTGCATTCTTCTGGGTCCCTTTCCTGCAGCTGCGTGGTGGCACTAGCGATAACACACCGATTGGCATGGTGAGTTCCCCATACGAAACCTCCGGCCTTGCAGGAGGCTAATCTAATGCACCTCAGTTTGTTGAGATCTTAGCCCAGATAGGGAGTGTAGGTGTTTTGATTGTATGGACCTGCGAAGTTGTGGCTTTTATTCGCTACTTTCACTGGTACGTTGACCTCTGAATCTTTCTTTTTTCTCTTTTTTCTTTTTTTTTTTTATCATCTTTCATTTGGTCTCTCATATAGAGTAAAATTAACCCTCCCTCAGCATTAAACGACATCGTCGGGTGCTTGAAAACATGAAGATCTCCCAAGTCCGGCGATGGTCTAGAGAAGAATATCATGATTACCCCTACCGCAGCCATGGACAGCCAGCGCTCGCCTATTTAGCTCTTACTGGTTGTCTTTTTGTCCTGGCCGTTTGCAATAGTGCTTGTCTTTGGGGTGGCTTTTATAAATTCCCCTTTCTCTCCTCGTACCTGATTGTAAGTCATACACTGTATATGTGTGCGAATTCGAAAATACTAACGAGACGCTTTTCCTCCAGGTCATCGTGTTCCTCGCACTCTGGATATTATTGAAGCTTTTCCGAGGCGCCAAGTGGTCGTTTGTAGATCTGTCCAGTTCACAGAAAGTTGTTAAGAAAATACTGGACCTCCATGATATCCGACTGGGGGCTACATAGTCTGACAAAATCAATACGTGTTGAATCAGCCCTATCTGAAGTAGGCGGCCACCAGGCCATGTTATTCAGCCTTTGCCCAGCCCACTCGTCGTAAGACAGCTGACATAGAACAAACCAAGTGAACACCGTGCCCTAATATCTGTCATTTCCTCAAAGGGCGCCATCTGCACGAAGGAAAATAACACTCAACCAATCGTCAGCGACCTCCCCAAATTTGAGTCCATTCGTAAAAAGCAAAATCACGCTGCAGAAATCCGTTCAGCTTGGCGTCGAGTCCGGCGTTCAGTCAGGCACCCATAACCCCAGCTGAAGAACCAGCCACGTGCATGGGCCAATAGGTGAAGGACCCATTACGCTCTGGTGCAGGATTTAAAGCCCGCCTCGCTCCAATTTTCCTGAACTAACAGAGAGTTCATCAGCTGCCCGCCAATCTCGTATCCGTGTAGTCAACCATCAGCCCCGCCCATACTCGGCAAAGTCCTGGCGTCGGAGTCTAGAATCTCCAGTCAAGATATAAAGAGCTTAAATTCCGGAGGCAATTTGTTGGTTAAATCCTTTTTTGAAATTCACTGTCGCGCATTGCGTTGGAACCTAATACAGAACATGTCGGTCCTTCAGTCCTTGTCCACGAAACGACTCATTGTTTGCTGTGATGGTAGCTTTCCTTGCGAGAACGGGTGCCCTCTACCTTTGACCCAGAGCTGATACATGAAAATATCGCAGGAACATGGCAGGACTCTACAGCCGATGCTGAGCAGCCACCGTCCAATGTAACTCGATTTGCAAGGGCGTTAAGTCGCACGGCGTATGTCGAAGAAAATGGCCACACGCAGGAGGTTTCCCAGGTTGTATATTACCAGAAAGGTGTCGGGACCAACATTGGCGATAAATATTTTGGAGGTAAGCAAAACACAAGGCCCACGTTGAGGCCATCCGAGTCCCGTGGTTGATAATGTCGAAACAGGCGTCACCGGCGCCGGGTTGAGCGCCAACGTACGAGCAGCATACGGCTTTCTCGCCGACAATTACGATCCAGGCGACAAGATCTATTTCTTCGGATTCTCCCGTGGTGCATACACTGCTCGTGCGATCGCGGGATTAGTCTGTCAATGGGGTTTACTCACCCCCCGTGGCATGGATAATTTCACCAATGTATATGACGACTTCTACAACAAGAAAAAGGAAGCATATACCCCCGAAGAACGGCGTCAGCTAGGGTTCCGAGCCCCCCTCCCGCGATTCACAGTGGAGGTGATCGGGGTTTGGGATACTGTTGCATTCCATCAGACGAAGATCGGAAGTTGGTTCGGTGAGAAGATCGAATTCCGAAACACGATCTTGTCCAAGGATGTCAAGTACGCCTTCCACTGCCTGGCGCTTGACGAGGAACGGACGGCATATCAGCCAACACTATGGCATCAACCGGATGACAACGAGGGGCAGGAGCTGCTCCAAGTGTGGTTCTCAGGGGTGCACACCGATGTCGGCGGAGGGGGAAAGGATCCGCGCCTGGCGAACATTGCCTTGGCTTGGATGATCGCACAGTGCTCTAAGCACGATCAGCTAAGCTTTGATATCGATGCTTATCTGTTTGATGAACCCCCTCGGCCGGTGGAGAGCGAATCCACCCCCTGGGCCACAGCCTTGGGAAAGACCCCAACTGGGAGCTTCACTCGGACTCTGGAAGGTCTGCTGGGTGGCAAGTCTAAGCGAACACCTCTGGCCTACCCACAGCCAAGTTCGGGTTCCCGTCCGACAAACGAGACCATCCACATCTCCATCAAGGATCGGGCGTTTGGGAGTGAAGGACCTGGACGAGTTTCATGGCCGTCTGTCATACTCAAGGCTGTCCCTGTAAATAACAGCTGGGTCCTGAATGACGGAAATCAGCTTGCCCAAGCTCCAATCCTTGACAGGGAGATGTACATGAAAGGACGGATTCGCACTGTCCATGTCCACAAGAAGGATTAAAGAGTGTCGTTGAATGACACATGGTTGTCTCAGGGTTTCTTGTTGATCTCGATTTGCATTCCTCCTCTGTTTCTCGTATGGTGTTGGACTACGGGGTTTTGATTTTGTCCTTGATAGCGTTTAAAATATAGTATCGTGCCTGCGGCTAGATTGATTCATCTGCGTACCTTCTCGATACGCGAAAGATCGGGGTAACCAACAACCAAGTGCAGACGGTATGCGATAACCCAAATGCCTTTGGGCTACACAGGGGGGCACTATACCGCCCGCTGGCCTGGGGACTTATCCAGGATGCTCTGACACATGATGGACCGGGCCAGGTAAGCAGGCTCAATGTCAAGGAGGTGTGCAAGTCCGATACCGTACCTGGTCTGGACAGTCTTAAGGCCGAGGTTAGGTTGCTACTTACCGCAGTGCCCGATCTCCTCCTGTCGTTCAACGGAGACCTTGGAGAGCCTAAGATTGCGGAATACGTGTCGTGAAAATGAGGGAACTCTTCTCAGCAAACATGGACTGTCTTTCTTGGCAACCAGACCCAGGGGTTATTTTACTATGTAGTACAGTTTTATCGCCATCACATAGTTTATCTTCGTTTGGGGGGATCATACCCTCATCCCCCTAGTCACAGCGCCAGATTTATGTAAACAGCTCAGAATCCAGGATCCGGGGCTCCAAGTTTCGGACCCAGGTCTGATCACGTGTCTTGCCCGGCAGTCAACCCAGATGGCCGCGAGGGGGGGAAATTCCATATCCAACACTCAAGAGGGGTCTTTAAAGGTAGGAAATACTCTGCAGTCGGCCTTGTCTCGGCAGTCAATAATTGATCCGAGATTCATCTCGTTGTCTTGTTGCTGGGCAAAAGTCTGACCCGCACTATATATCGACCCCAACCGTTTACTTCCCTGACCCTCCATCCACCCTCGAAACGTCGCTCCTCAAACTTATAGTTTTAATAATATATCATTGAACCCATAGAGAGCCCTATTTCTTTTATACTTTGCGTAGACTTGTCGTTTCTAGGAACAATCGCCTCGATGATTGACCGTAAGCCCGACAGAGGTTCGGCATCCTTCCGATAGCTAATTTGGCCATTGGAGCGAGGGGTAAGATACGAACCAATCGAACTCGGGAGAAAACCTTGAACCTCCCCCATTTCCCCCTTTGGGGTTGATGGAGCAACCCTGATAAGTGACGTCAATCACGGAAACTGAAATCCGCCTGGATGTGATACAGCGGGACTGTGGTTGGAAGGGCGAGCGAGTGGAGGCGCTCGATCCTCGAAGAGACGCTAGCTACGCCGTGGGGTACGGAAAACTGTCTCCATGAGCATTGAAATGATTGCCTTTCACCATAATTGAGCTTCCTCGAAAGAAACTCCTGGAGGAAGAGAAAGGTCGTTCTGCCAAGGCCCATCATGATTCGCGTGTCTACCCCTGGTTCGGGGATAGCTTCAGCTTGTCTCCTTTTAGGCTTTTGACCTTTGTTCTTCCCGCTCGTCAGACGCTCGTCAGACTGGGGGAGGGGAGCTACATTCTCCACTTCTTCTCACTCTCAGAAGCCGATAACCGCTAGCACGATACATCTTATTGGCTGTTGCTCTCTCCCAGCGGCCTTTGTTCTCCTCACTATGCGCTCCCGACTAGGTTTTGGTCGGGGTGAGGGCATTCGGGTATCCCTGAAGGGACTATGGGGTAGTCTTCCGCAGTGGCTTCCAACCTTGAGCTTCAAGACGCCTTCCGCTTTCAAGACCCGCCCCTCCTAGCTTGGTTGATGCTTTAAATCTCCGCCTTTCGCCCACCTCCTTGCATCTTGCTTGCTCCCAGTGGCCTCCAAGCCTTTTTTTCTTTCTTACCTCAGGCCCAATTTTATACCAGATCTTCCTTCCCCAACCCATCCCGATCATCAACCGCAGAATCCACGAATGGCGGACAAGGTGATCGAAGATAGACCCCAAGAGCTGGGCCACCCAGAAGAGTCTTCCCTCGACGGCAAGTCCCTCCAAGGGTTCACTCACCATGCCGAGGACATCGCGACAAGCCGAGAGCCGTACGGCCCGCCAGGTCTTGCAGGCCTGGTAGCCAACCCGTTCGTGCTCCTCTGCGCCGCCTGCTCGACCCTTGGAGGTCTGACCTTCGGGTACGACCAAGGCGTTGTCTCGGTTATTCTGGTGATGGACCAGTTCCTCGAGCGATTCACAGAGGTGGCACCTGGCTCCCCGGGCTCGGGCTTCTGGAAGGGGTTCATGACTGCCATGATCGAGCTTGGTGCGCTCCTGGGTGCGCTGAACCAGGGATGGATCGCGGATAAGATTTCCAGAAGATACTCGATCGTCGTGGCGGTCATTATCTTCACTCTGGGGTCGATTCTGCAGACAGCTGCGGTAAACTATGCGATGCTCACTGTTGCGCGGCTGATCGGGGGTGTGGGCATCGGGATGCTGTCCATGGTGGCCCCGCTATATATCTCCGAGATCAGTACGTGAGCCATTTACTCAACTTTAACATCTGAATATAAGGGGGGGGACACTCACCGTGTGTAGGTCCACCCGAGTGCCGAGGTGCACTGCTTGTCTTGGAGGAATTCTGCATTGTCCTGGGAATCGTCATCGCCTTCTGGATTACGTACGGGACTCGATTTATGGCAGGCGAATGGTCCTGGCGACTGCCGTTCCTGCTACAGATGGTTCCTAGCTGTATTCTGATCGCAGGTGTCATGGTGCTCCCGTTCTCTCCCCGATGGCTGGCTTCCAAAGGACGCGACGATGAAGCTCTCCATAGTCTCGCGAGGCTTCGACGGCTGCCGGCTTCAGACAAGCGCGTGCAGCAGGAGTTTCTGGATGTGCAGGTGGAGGTTCGCTTCCACAAGGAACTGAACGCAGAGAAACACCCTAGTCTCCAGGGCGAAGGGCTCAGAAATAGCTTCTTATTGGAGATGGCATCCTGGGCGGATTGCTTCAAGCGCGGCTGCTTGAAGAGGACTCACATCGGCGTTGGCCTGATGTTTTTCCAACAGGTTCGCTTTCCTCGCAGGACTCGGCCAGTTGATTGATTGTCGCCTAACTGAGTCATAGTTCGCCGGGATCAACGCCTTGATATACTACTCTCCCACGCTGTTCGAAACCATGGGCCTCGACTACGACATGCAGTTGCTCATGTCTGGCGTTCTCAACGTCACCCAGCTGGTCGGGGTCTGCACCAGCGTCTGGTCGATGGATGGGCTCGGTCGCCGGCCATTGCTCCTGTGGGGTGCCGCTGCCATGGCCGTCTCCCATATTATCATTGCCGTGTTGGTGGGACTGTTCTCTGACGACTGGCCGGGTCACCGCACGCAGGGATGGACAAGCGTGGCGTTCCTATTCGTGTACATGCTGGCGTTTGGTGCCTCCTGGGGCCCGGTGGGATGGGCCATGCCCTCCGGTAAGCCCCCAACTCGAGTCGTGAACGTAGGGGAACCAAGGCTAACGAAGCGCAAAGAAATATTCCCTTCCTTCCTTCGTGCGAAGGGCGTTGCACTGTCAACCTGCTCCAGCTGGTTGAATAATTTCATTATTGTAAGAGACGTTGATGCTCTGTCTAGGAAAGCTACTGACCGACGCAGGGCCTCATCACCCCCCCACTCGTCCAAGACACGGGATACGGCGCTTACGTCTTCTTTGCGGTTTTCTGTCTATTGGCCTTTGTCTGGACGTTCTTCTTCGTCCCTGAAACGACGGGCCGGACGCTGGAGCAAATGGATCAGGTGTTCAGGGACAATTCCACGGGCGACGAACAGGCCAGGCGGACGGCAATTGAGGAGGAGCTTTTGCGCACAGGTCGTGCCCCTGCGGGCGTATAATCCACCATTATGTAGATCACCTTAGTTTCAAAGCGTCATTTATCAATCAATGTTAGCCGAGATAGTTACTGGATCAAGAATGATCTTCGGTTCCTGGGTGGTGAGCCCGTGATTCTCCAATTTTTGATCGTGCTGCCCCGCCTGTCTGTCACAGAATCCAAAACATGCTCCACAAGGCTGCGATATCACTCGATATAGCAGCTCCCGAGACGCTGCAGATCAGAGCTGGCATCCTCGTCGAGAATGCCGGGCGCCACCCCAGCTTCGTCATCTCTCTTGGCACCAGCCACGATCCCTCGGTCTACCCCAGACTCTCGGTATTTGTCGGCCACTCAGCATCAAGAAACCACTCGAGAATCAACCATCATGATGCCGTTGGACCCGCCATTGCTCGCAATCCAGGATATTCGAAACAGCAATTGATGTAATCGAGCAAGACTCTCGAACCCAGACGGGATGTTTCCCCCAATAACAGCCCTGGCAGGAGTATCCGGCATCACAAACGCAGGATCAGGAACCTCGAGGGTCGCAAACAGCCATATCCATGCCCATCGTGTGGGGTAGAATATTTAAATATCAGCTCTTATCCCAGGGGATGAAAGGTCTCGTTGGGCTCCATCAGACTTGCTCTTGCTCTTGCTCTACCTGAATACATATCATTATCCGACTTTTGCCCGTGATTCAAAATGCAGTTCTCTACCCTGGTGACCCTTTCTCTTACGGCCTTGGCTGCGACAGTCATGGCTCAGAACCCCACCGATGTCTGCGAATTTGAGTGCTATGAGCAGAAGCCCGATTGCAAGGATCCAGCTGTAAGTCTCCTAAACCACCCTCGAATATAGAATCATGCTAATGGCTTTGCTCCGTACAGTACGCTTTCCAGTATTCAACGGTTCGCGAACCTTATCAATGTTTCTTTCTAATCCTTGCTAACATGCGGTCAGTGCTGGACCTGCTGTGCGCCTGCGGACTCGCAGCAGTGAATAGGGAGTCAACCATGAGACCCACTATGATGTATCGCGCAGATGGACCAGAGAAATGTGATATGAAGTCTATAGCACGGAGTCTACTGAAGTAGAGAGGAATTTCCATTTCTCCTCTCTTTGCTGATTATAATGCAATTAAATTCTGGTGCTCTCAATGCATAGTCACGGCCACACAATTCTTCGTATAACCTCTCTATTCTTAATTTCCACGCGAAATCCATAAAAACTCCCTGTACTGGCCGGCACCTGAAAGTGTCCTCTGGAGTTTGCTGTTCCTTATTACCTAGAATAGAAATCTGATCTGCTGGAATGATTGAAGTGTATAGATAATATTTGTTATGGGAGGCAATTCTGCGTGCTCGTAAACAAGCCATAGATGCCAGAGAGGCTCTCAAGCTGAGCTCAAGGTTTTGGCGCGAGTCATTGTCCCAAGGGTGCCTGGAAATAAGGAGAATGACTCCGACGCTAAGCTCTGGATTGTTGGATCGAATCAATCCAACAGAAGACAAAGCACAACGAACGAATCAGCTATCGCACAGTCTGACAGAAGCACATTAGTTTCCATGAGGCTGACTGCAACAAGGAGATTTAAGTGCCCCATTTCTGCCACCTGGTTCGTGGTTTCTTTCGATACCTCAATGAGCGGGCACAAAATGGCTTACGCAAGCATCGGTGACCGGATTGCTTAACTCCAGCCCGCGGGGTTGATTCGAAATATCACAGTTACTGCAACCAACACTCAGAGGTACCTAGTATATAAACGAAGCATATCGAAAGAAAAAGCCATTGGCCACATAGCATCTCCAGTATTCTCTATTCCATAGCTGAAAATGGCCGAGGAGCACGACCCCAATCACTTTTCCCAGTTTCACATCCACAACGTGGACTACAAACACGTCAATAACCACCCCATTCCCCTCTCAATCCTCGTCCCCAAGGGTATTACTGGAGGGAAAAAACACCCCTTGATCGCGCAGTTCCACGGGGGATATCTCATCGGAGGCTCGCGTCTCTACTCCCCCTGGTTCTCAAAGTGGCTCGTCGACCTCGCCGCAGCCGAAAGCGCCATCATAGTGACCCCCGATTACCGTCTACTCCCGGAGGCCAATGGTCTCGATATTCTCGCTGACCTGAAGAGCTTCTGGAACTGGGTCCCGGAGCGCCTTAACCGGGAACTAGAGACCTTGTACCCCGGACAAGGAATCCAGGTTGATCTCAATCAGTTGCTCGTAACCGGGCAAAGTGCAGGTGGCTATCTTGCTGCCCAGAGTGCCCTTCTTCACCCGGAGTTGCATATCAAGGGGTTGATTCTGGCGTACGCGATGCTGGACCTGAGGACACCGTACTGGACCGAGAGTTATACGAAGCCGATTTTCGGTGCTCCTAATGTATGTGTACCAATCTATTCAATTTACATACCGTGAGTGCTATGTGACTGACTGGACTTCGTCTAGCTGCCCGTGAGGATCCTGGAAGACCACATCGAGAATATTCCCCCAGGCGCGGTGGTCACCACCGACGGCGACCCCGAGAAGGGCAAGCCCATGCAGCGCCTGCCGTCGCTAGCAGTGTCTACTGTTCAGAATGGACGGTACGTCGACCTGCTGGGCACTGATACGGTGCTGTTCCCGGTGGAAAATGTAGGGCGGGCGACCAAGCTTCCGCCTTTTGTGTGGCTGTTCCATGGCAAGGACGACTCCGCGGTGCCCGCGGAAGGAACCGAAGTATTTGCCAGGGTTCTCCGGGAAGCATTTCCGGAGATAGAGGTGCGAGTTGACTTGCACGCTGGCGGCGAGCATGGGTACGACACGGGCTTGTCGGCGAATGATGAGACGGTGCGGGCTGGGCTGGGCGATGTGAGGCGATACTGGGCGAACTAGGGAAAGAGATGACAGCTAGAACTGAAACAAATAGTGGACAATTACTTCTAACATTTAAAAATCATATACAGTTATATTCACGCGATAGACGAGGGCGCTATTTTGTCTTCCCTAAAGCCCCAACCTTCCTTCCAGCGGCGATGATCATGTCCAAGGTTTCCTTCTCCGCGGCTGTAAACTCGAATTTATCATCCGCTGTCAGACAGCAGACATTACTCTCGCGCAACTGCCAGGAGCCAGGGTCGCGGACCTCGCGAGGTTCGCGCAAAAAGTTCTCCAACTTGGGCTCGCGACTCGTTCCGTCGTTCTTGTATTTGTTGGGGAGCAGCCAGCCGTTGAACCATAGAGGGCGTCCACTGCGATCGAGATGAAGCAGCTGCGGGGCGCAGATCGTGTAGCTTTCCTGTGTAGCGCCGGACGAATCCTTTATCTGGCCTGCTTTGGCCGCCGGGGAATCCGGTTTCTCCAGAACACCCATGGTCCCAGCGTCGCCGTCGTGGAAGGCGTAATCGGGGTCATTGGCCAGTTCCCATCCGATCCAGAATGTCTCTTTGTCGCCTGTTCCGCCCACGTTAGAGAAGTAGAACCAGGGAAAAAAAAAAAAAAAAAAAAATTGGAGGCTGGAGATTGTACTTACCATACATCATGTCGTACGTACCGACAATGCCCTTCTCCTTGTTGCCGTCGCGATCCGGCCCGTTCATCCTGGTCACCAGGAGAAGCGGAACAAAGTGCCTCCACTTATCCACCACGACGACACCCGATTCCTGCATGTGGCCACTATCTCCGGTCCAGAAGCGGCTTTGCATGACTTTGGCCGAGATGGGCTTCGGCAGGACGTCCTGGAGCCACCTCCTCTTCGACTCCGGCATGATGAGTCGGTCCTTGAAGAAAAGAGCGCCCGTCTTCACGTACGCCTCGTCGTCGAAGAGCACCTCCGGGTTCTGGAAAAATAGGGAATCGGCGTCGATGAACAGCGCCTCCCGGAAGCTGGAGAAGAGGATGGCAAAGGGCTTTCCTGCCCACCCAGCCAATTTCCATCCCGCGTCGTTGACCATCGGGCTCAGATCGCGGGTTGTAACGCCTGGTAGCGCCTCGAGCTTGGCGCGGACGTCTTCGCTCAGATCGTGATCGCCGAGGTAGAAGACTTCGACGGGGAGATGGCAGCCCATTTCGCGGAGGGTCGGGATCGAGGTGAGCAGAAAGGGCGCGTGGTTGTCTCCGGCCGTGAAGACCAGGCCGCGGCCGCCGCGATACAGCTGCGCATGCAGGTGCATGTGGTCGGAGTAGTACGGGGCGGTCCAGGGGAACATGAGGGTGGAAAACTGGGTCATGAACGACCGGTAGGTCTCGTAGGAGTGGATGAGATCGGTTCTGGTCGTGGAGAATTCCTTGGCCACCTCCGGGTGTCGCTGGATGTATGAGATGACGTCGTCGCGGACGTACAGCACCTCCCCGTCCTCGCTGGGAACAATATGCAGCCTCTCCCATGCCTCAAAGATCTCCTTGAAATGCCGCGTGCGCAGTCCGAGATCCCGTAGCCTTGCCTCGCCGGTTAAATCGAGCGGACGCAGGAGGTTCTTCACTTGGAGTTCGTCGGGGAGAGTCGACAGCAGGTGGCGGAGGGATTGGGTCAAGTCGGCTCGAGGCCAGGAAGGCTCGCGATTCGCCGAGGCGGCTTTTGTCGGCGTCGACTTCGATGGGGTACGATCGGTTTCGCGATCATGGCCTTTTTCAGCCGTAGAGGTGTCTAGAGGAGCGGGCTTTTCGGCGGTGATGCTATTGTCGGAATGTGGCAGATCAGCGGCAAGGTCAACTGGGTTCGCGGTTTGTGAGGTGTCTGTCGTATCCTTGGGTTTTCCTGGCGATTGGTCCGTCCCCTGACCCAGGATGAAGCTGTAGAAAATGTAGAACACCACAACAGCGATCACCAGCTTCACGGCGGTTGCGCGGCGGCCGCGTGTCTTGCGATGTCGTGGTCGCCAGTCCAACACATCGAAGTTGGGATGCTTTTCTAAGTCATCTCCCGGCATTTTCATATGACTTGACGTCAAGAGTAGTGCTGAGAGAGAGGAGAGGAAGCCCCCGGGGGCGAGGTCGCAGGAAATGGGCGTCAGGCAGAGTCAATTAGCTCATCGCAGAATTTGGAACGGTGGAATCGGCCCGACGAATGGCCCAGGTGTTAGTCTGAGTCGGTCGCCACGCTGATAAAAGGGCAAAGAAACCACGTATTCTCGGGCGCGGAACCTGTTGGTGGACTGGTGTTGAAATCGAAATTAAAGTAATCTAGTCAAATTTGTTCCATGTCCATGTGAAGGATAATGGGCTGCGGCGTGTCTCGTCCTCTGCGGGGTTCGCTCGCCTCCTGTGTGGCTCGAGTGAGACATGGCCTTTCTGTGCGGATTCTTGAGTGGATTCTCTCCAAATCAGACTACTAATCAGACTACTAATCATTGGTGCGAATCATACGAATCATCGCCCAGCGAGGCGAGAGTCGAGGCCTCTGCAGGCACCGTTTAACCGGATCCGGTAATTCCGACCACGTCCGCCCGTCTCTCGCGCTCTCCTGGAACCTGCGATGTTGACAGGTTGACGGCCACAATCTACAGGTCGAGTCCTCCATTCTCAGGATGCGATATGCCCCAGCTGGCGATCCCGCGAAGAACTTAATATTCGGCCTCCAGATCCGCATCTTCGGTTTTTCAAGGCAGGCTGCCAGCAAATTTGGTGCGAGCCCCGCCAAGGCCACGATGGCACTAAGGATAGCCTTGCGATTCGACGAAACGACGAGGCAACGAGAGCCGATGGGTCCTCCGCTAATAATAACCTGGCTACAAATTAGCCCCATTTATTCTCGTGTTTGACTTTTATTAATCGAGACTCCTCTGCGGGGCCGCCTATCCGGACACTCGCTCTGGATCAGTGGCTGACGGACTTTTCTTGGGCCGCACTTGTGGCCCTCCCAGAGACCGTGTTTGCTGTTGACCTGTTCGAGATGAGCTCTCACATGCGTCTTCCATGTTTTCTTTGCTTTTGCAGGCCGAACATGACAGTTATGCATCCAACATAACCAGAAGGGGAAATGCGTACCCTCGACACGCGCTTTCGCTTGTCCCCCGCAATCCCATCCACGTCAAGTGCTGCATCTTTTGTGAGTGTTCCTGGAACTCTTAAATTTTCGCCTGCAAGGAACATGCCAAAACAGTCTCAGGCAGTGTCACAAACCCCGAGCAACATGAAAGGCAAGCTGCTTTCAGAAAATGAGCTCATTATGATTCCGTGACTGGCTATCTTTCTCAGTGCAATGGCCTGTTCCCCGTCTGACCCTCAGCAGTTCATATCATATAAGAATGGGTGGGTAAAATCCGGTCTGGCACGACATGCTGAAACCTATCTTGTAAACTGTTTTAAGCCACCGTTTGAAGGGGCTCCTTGGACTTAAATTCAGGCCATCAAAAGGCTTAGCACTCATAGATCGCCGCCCCCCGCAGCCCGAACCCACAGGTAGGGGATCGCCGGATGCTTGATACAACACGCATAGCCCTTCAACCATCGAGAATAAATATGAACAGGCTTCTCTCGGCTCATGATATTTCGCATACTATATCCCCTGGGGCACCCTTGGATGGCCCGAGGAAAGCCCCCGAGCACCCTCAGTTCCTACACATCAAGCAGCAGTCCCTGTACTCGCATACCTTCTCCCACCTCAGCCCTACCGGTCTCCCCGGGGTTTTTCTTTCATTCGACCACTGGCAACGTAGATTCCTAGAACGAAGCACCAGGAATACCGAGATCAATGCTAGAGCTGGAGTTGCTAGAATGACGTATTGCCATCCTCAGACCGAGTGATTCTTTGGGTGAGTAGTGAGTGGTGAATGACATCGATTCTCTGCATAGATAATCGCATACACGTATGCATAGTGTTGCTGCTTACTTCACCAGTAGCAGTTTGAGCCTATATTTATCTATAATGACTCGGAATTGTCCGAACAACAATATTTATCAATGGCCATACCCTATAGTTGTGATGTCATCACTCGCTCAAATCCTTCGCTTTCGCGGAGGACCATGGCCTTTCTCACACATTCTTTCGCATAATAGTAATAGGTGCAGGTATAAGTAGCATTGTCCATTTTGATAAAAAAAAAAAAAACCAAGCTTTCCATCGGCTGGTCGCTACCAGACCTCCATGACAGTTGAACGTAGTCAAACCATCCACTTTTCATGATGTCATCCCCATCATCGCATCATTCCGATGACTGGAATAAATATTATATCAGAGATTCAAATCCACCCAACTTTAGAATGAGCCATTGAACCCCAAGTCACTTAGCATACCCCAGTCAAGCATGGATTCTGAACCAGGTTCACCCGTCCATCATTACCACCGGTACATCCACTCCCAAACCTCCACACCACGACCTTCATTAACCTAGGACAGGGTCGGAAAATGGATGCCTTCGCACCCTCACGCGCACCACATCTGGCTTGGTGGTGTGATCGCCGAGGTGGACCGGCAAAAGGCACACGAGCTGCACCCGGTTCTCAAGGAGTTCGAGCAGCTCATAGAATCCAACACCCGCGTGTACATGCTCCTCTCGTCCATGTTCAGGGAGATCCCCCACAACCGGGCCTACTGCAAGGATCCCACCGGATGCCCCCAGATTCGCGACTACCGGCACATGCTCCACGTGCTGAACTACCTCCTCACCACCGCTCCGTCGTGGAGCGACTTCTCCCACCGAGTTGGGCTCGTCGGGTTACCGATCAACGCGGTGCTCGACTGGTCCATGGGCACCCCGAGCGGCTACGCGGCGTACCTCGACCCAGACATCAACGCCATGCTGAAGAAGGTCCTGGGCGCCTGGGGCGAGTTTCTCCGGTCTCCCGAGTCCGCGAAAGTTCTCGACGACTCCCGCCACGGATGGTTCGGCGAGACGGGGATGAACAGCCTGCGTGAGGTGGCCAACGGCCCGGGCAAAACCTCCCACCAGTTCGACGAGCTCTTCATCTGCGACCCCTCTGCGCAGTACCACGGGTATAAATCCTGGGACGACTTCTTCACCCGGTTATTGCGTCCGGGGATCCGACCCGTCGCTTCACCCGACGATAACAATGTCATTGCCAACGCCTGCGAGTCCCAGCCATTCAAACTGGCCCGGAACGTGAAAGCCAGGGATGCATTCTGGATCAAATCGCAGCCCTACTCGATCTGCGACATTCTCGCCCACGATCCACTCGCATCGCACTTCATCGGAGGGACAATCTATCAGGCCTTCCTCAGCGCACTCAGTTACCACCGCTGGCATTCCCCCGTCAACGGCAAGATCGTCAAAGCCTACGTAGCCGACGGCACGTATTACTCGGAGCCGCTGTTTGAGGGCCTTGGCGATCTCGACGACCGGGGAGAAGCCAAGATCGACGCCATCGGACAGGTCACGACCCAGGCATACCTGACGAGCGTGGCGACTCGGGCGCTGATTTTCATCCAATGCGATAATCCCGCCATCGGGTTAATGGCGTTCGTGGGCGTCGGGATGTGTGAGGTCTCGACCTGCGATATCACCGTTTCGGAGGGCCAGCGTGTCAGGAAAGGGGAGGAATTAGGGATGTTCCATTTCGGGGGGTCAACTCATTGTCTCTTGTTTCGGAAGGGGGTGCATCCCACTGGGTTCCCCTCGACGGAGACGCAGGGTAATGTACCGATAAATAGCAAGCTTGCTGTTGTGTCGTGAGTAGTATTGGTAGTGGTCAGTGTTTTGTGGATGGAGGATTTATATATATCGGCCCATTGCGGTCACGAGAACCCGCAAAGAGAGCAGCCGCCAATACCCCCCCCCCAGGAAATGGAATTCCATCATCTTCAATAGATTGCAACAATAATAAAGGTTACCTGCACATAGACTTTCTACCGTCGGAATTACCCTTAAGAACTCGAGGATGTTGGGGAAATAATAGGTGGATTTTCATCATTCGCGGGCGTGTCCTTGATTGCGGCTTTTACAGAGCGGGAGAAGGGACAAGAATGATAAGCCATGTACGTTCTTGAGCAAACAAGCCATCCTACTTTACCCGCAGGGAGATCGTGGACTTGACTGTGGCGGAAGAATTCAATTACGTGCACCGAAATGTGTGGATAGAAACCGGTCACTGACAGAGCCAGGCGACCAGGCGATGTATTTTCAACTCAAGTATCTTTATATCATAGCCCCCCTATTCACATAAAATGTCGTGATATCATGGTATATTCCGGTTCTAGCAATATTTCGTCCTCTAGAGTTCATCCTTGGAAACGCCCTCGATCCCCATCAACTCGGTCTCGAAAATCAACGTGGCACCGCCAGGGATTGGACCAACACCGCGGTCGCCATATCCGAACTCGGGAGGGATCGTGAGCGTTCGCTTTTCTCCGACGCACATGCCGAGAAGACCTTGGTCCCATCTGAAGCAGAGTTAGCCATACACCGGAACCCAACACGAGCCCCAGAAAGGGGAAGAGGCGGTAAGGAAAGAATGGCAGCTTACCCCTTGATCACCCTGCCAGCGCCCAGGGGAAACTTGAACGGCTGTCCGCGGTTGTAGCTCGCGTCGAACTCAGACCCATCTGATTGGAGAGTTCCCCTGTAGTGCATGAGGACGGTGTCGCCGTTGGCGGTCTTGCGGGTGCACTCGACGGTGTGGGTGGTCTCGATGCCGAGGTCGGCGGCCTGAGCGGTGGTGAACGCCAGAGCGAGGAAACTGGTGAGAAGGGAGAGACGCATTGTGACAGTTGTTTCTTTCAATTGTGTGTGTGTGGTGAGGATGGGATGGGTGAGTTGTGTCGTGAGGGGAAGTTGAGGCTGTGGGGAAGAAGGAGAGGAAAGGAAACGTGGTGGCTGGACGACGGGCGCGCCGCAGGGAGCTTGGCGCCAAAATCATCACCACCAGCACCGACAGGGAGAGTATCTCCTCGTCTGCACAGTCCAAAATAATTCCAATGGACTTGAAATTGAAAGCGGTGACTTTCTATGTATCCTCCCGCGGATAAAGCCATATTTGTGCTCATTTCAACCTGGCTGGCTGCCAGGGGATATGCACAGAGCTTGGCACCTGGTCCCATTTTGCACCACCGAATTAGACATACTACCTAGGTCAATAAAGTATGCACTGGCCGATTTCTATAACCACGGTACACGATTCCACATTGACCATGAGACCTGATCAATGGCGCATGACGTCACAATCACGAGCCCAGGGTCACCCAATGCTGTGGTGGATGCCACACTAAGCTGCCTGATACGGCCTGCGTGGACCGGATAACCTGATGGAAATGCATATCGAGCTATTCTAGCCGGTCGCAAGGATACGAAGATGCCTACAAAACGCCGAAAGACAACTTTCTCCTCCGAGACTCCGAGCGCATCGCCGTCTCAATCCCAAGTTCCCTCGTTAGGCTCGGATTATCATGGCCTCACCGAGTCCGGAGCCTCCGATGGCGAGTCAAAGATTCGCAGTCCCCCATTAACAGCCGGAGAGGCGTCACCTGTATGGGCAGAGGATGATGACGACATGCCCGAGGAAGCACCCGCCGGATCAGAAAAGGGCAAACAAAAATCCGCGAAGGGGGGCTTCGAAGGGGGCTATAATGCGCTGAAATCATACAAGGGCCAGTACTACTCCGGGATGGCCGTGGGAGGGTCGCACACCTGGAACTACGACCAGGGAGTATGGAAGGAGACGAAAGAGGAACCCGATCTATGGAGGATCGATTACGCGACAAATAAGCGACGAGCGAAGAGGGCTCCCCAGGGAAGCGGAGCGCCTGTTGGGACGGAGTACCATTGGCTTATCGTGGGACATCAGGTACGCTTCCCTGGACGGAGACGTTACGAGATTGTGTAGGTAGTAGAATTGTCGAGCTGACAAGCATCAGAACGTCAAAAAGGTTGATGCCAATACGTACGAGACGCATTTGACTGGGTCCAAGTACAAACTGGCGTTTAAATCGGCCACGTCCAACTCGTGGTCCATCCCTACGATCAAGAAACAACGTGAACGTGAACTCGAGCTCCTTGACGATGCCAAACAGCGCGTGCAGGGTCTGCCACCTGTATCGGATAAGGCAAAGGTTCAGAAGGAGGAGAAAGGGCAGACAAAGCTGGATGCGATGTTTGGGCGGATTGACGCCAAGGGTAAAAAGCGCAAGGTTGAAGATCGACCGTCGACTGACCTAGTGAACGAATGACAAAACAGCGCCTGGCAACATTTTACTCTGGGGCATAGCAGTCAGTGGGATTGTCTGTACTGGTAGTCATCATTGCTGTTTTGGAATGACATTCTCCGATCCTGCAGAGCTGTATGTTTCCAAAGGAATGTTGATCGCGGTTGAGTGCGTTCGTTGTGAGACATCTCATGTATCCCAGATCACCTTCCACGACGGGAAAAACACATGAAGCCGAGAGGCAAAACTGGCTGAGTGCTCGGTGATGATGTATCCATGTGGCACTCTTGTATTCCACTGCTTGATGGGATGCCTAGCTCAATGACTGGGGTATCAGGATGGATCTTTCGGTCTTTTGCTTCTCTGCACTGTTAATCATAATATTATTGCGCCTGACCACTATTCAAGCTGCATGATTCATATCAACGTCACTTCACTTGTCCTGCTTCCCCCTTGGCCGTTCAAAAGTCCGTTTCTCGTGATGAAATCAACATCTCACTACCCCCTCGAATGATCTACAAGTAATCCCGGTTTGCCCAACCCCATCGTCGCGTTAGTATTGGGGCCGTTTCAGCTGTTCGTGGCGAAAGACGCCAATAAGGCGCCACGGATGGATGTTACTCCTGTCTTTCTGTTGGCGCTAAACCCCTTAGCGTCTGGTTCGACGTGTTTTGGGTCCTGCCTCATATTTTAAAACGAAGCTCCGCCATGTCTTCGGCAGTTCCTCTCGATACGTTTTTCTCTTCTCCTGATCCGTAGCCTATAACCTGATCAAACTCGACAGAATGAAGTATCGCTCGCTAACTCTGCCCGTCGCGATGGCGCTGGTGGGCACCACGTACGCACGAATGAGCCAGCTAGGCTGCTTCAGCGACCCCGGTAGCCTGAAGAACCAAGGAACATATGTCTTCCAATCGATCGGTAGCTGTGCGCAAGAGTGCCAGAAGAAGGACGCGTCCTTCGCCGCCCTACATAACGGCGATGAGTGTTGGTGTGGTTCCTCGAAACCATCGCAGGATGACTCGGTTTCGGATAACCAATGCGGCCTGTCCTGTCCTGGGTACCCTATCGATCACTGTTCGTATAACCCTATTCTGATACGGTAGCTTGTGTGCTTACATGGATTTTAGGTGGTGGCCGAGAAGCATGGGCCGTATACGCGGTGGGCGATTCTGCATCTACTACTGGGGCTGCCGATGAGAGCGCAGGGACTTTCACCCTTCCGACTGTGACATTCGACACGGCCACGGGATCGGGATCGCAGACAACGTCTACACCGTTGATCGGTTCTTCGGGGGGTGCACCTACACCGACACTTACGGATACTGTGATCGATGTCTCTACCTTGCCCCCTTCCTCGACCACTCCGGGTGTAACCACGACCCCATTTGGAGGTTCTGCTAACCGTGGACCCCGGATCCTTTTCTTTTGAGTGATGTCGGAAATTATGGGTGGTTCAATCGTATGGTACTGGTTGCTTGCTACTGGTACTGGCTGTTTAGTAGTCTCAGAGTTCAAATGATCCGATGTAATCTGGTTATTACCAAACTGAACTAATTGTAATGCCTACGCGATCGCCATCCATTTTGCTGAATCACTCCGTTTATACCGAACAGGTACATAAGCGAATATTTGATCCTATCGTACAAGTATAGAGCTGCTACTCGGAGGCATAAGGGCTCCGGAGCCCTACGTCATAATTAGGTATACTCTTCCCACGCAAGGACCAATAAGTGATATCAACTGTGCAACACCCATCTTAATCCTAGTACCAATAACAAACGAGTTCTGCTATTTCACGATCTGTTGGTATCCGAGGTATAGCCGCACCACACAATGACGTCACAGATTCAAACGCATCGGGTCTGGCAGCCAGAGAGGAGCTCCGGGACTGATGTTGATGATATTGGGAAGTTGCATTTGTAGGCGGTACGCTCATTATAAACGGTGGGCACACAGCCTAGTAAGGAAATAGGTGAGATGAACAAAAGGGTGCCGTTATACATGACCACGTAGCCGGTCAAAGAATGGCACAGTTCAAACTACCATCCCTTCGATGAAACGGCCAGAAAACACGCTTCCGATCATGTCCCTCCTTGATCGAGACCTGCCCATCGTCCCCTGCCCTCCGCTTCCTCCGAAGGAGCCGGACAGCAGTGATATATATCTCTGCCACATTGACGTTATCCCTCGCGGAAGCCTCGATATACGCGCACTCCAGCTCCTTCGCCAGCCTCGTCCCTTCTTCCTCTGACACGACTCGTTTCTCAGTCAAGTCCTTCTTATTCCCGACGAGGACGGCGGGGATGTACTGTGAAGCTCTAGCCACAGGAGCAGCAGCGGAGTTCGACCATGTGTTCGGGGTATCTCCCCCCTTCACCCTTCGCACTTGATCGTGGAGCGGCCTGATATTCTGGAATGACCGCCGGGACGCCACATCGTATACGAGGACAAATGCTTCCCCGTGGTCCATCCACTGCTCTGCGATTGTTCTGGATTCCTGCCGACCCCCGGTGTCCATGATGTCGATTATACATTCTTCGTCATCGACGAGGGCCAGTTTCCGGATACAGTCGTCTGCGGTGGGTTCGTGGGCCTGCGGGAAGTGGCTTACTGCGAACTGAGTAGGTTAGCTCTAGCTCTAGCTGTAGCTATACCAGGAGCCTCGAGATGGATGATCAAGGGTACTTGCTTGCAGGGTGAGTGCGGATTTCCCACTGCCCTCGTCGCCGACCACGACCACGGTTGCCTTATCGGGCATTATACGTAGTTTGCTGGAGTTTAAGGTGATGTATTTCTTAAGTAGAAGGGGGAGGGAGGGAGGGAGGAATGATAAAATAGTTCAACTGGTCAATAAATCCTTTTTAGTTATCAGATATGGGGATCGATATTGCATCATATCGCAACCTTATCTTAGTTGCGCCGTTCAACCCGGTGCGACTACCATAGATCGGGATCCAAGTCCTAGGTTTTGGCTCGGCCGAAATCGCGTTCCATTGTCCAGAGCGACCGTCTGATGGTGTCGACAGAGGTTCTTTAGCGTGCATATATTTTTAGGTTAAGATTCCTATAAATATTTCATACGCAAGTTTAAATGATGCCGTACGTGTGGTAGAATACGGCACTCCGTCCCCAATCCCGATATCGACTTAGATTCGGTGCGAATTATGCAACTCTAAAACCCACCGATTCATGATTACTCTCGTATCGTTCCGCGTACATTTATCATCCCATACTATCTAGCCATGAAGCCAAACATGCTTACAGCCGACGTCGGCGCCGAGAGGGGGGAGGGGTGGTGGCCCTGAGCTGGGAGAACAGGCTTTGCATGCGGACCACCTGGCCGCGACTGAACTGATTAAGGCACGAATCGTCACTGTAATCCATGAAGTTATGGATAGCGTCAAGGCCGGGCTGACCAGGGCACGAGTCTCTTCCCTACAGAGTCGACGAAACGCGCAGTTAGCTTATCTCTTCTCTTGGTATAAAGTATCGGGAAGGGTTTACGCACCACTTCACAACCAAAAGCAGCAGACTGCTCCGCGGGGGTATCGGCGATATGATCCCCTGCCCCGACGCAACCAGATTCAGGATCAACGCTCTCGTCGGGGTTGAAAGTATGCAGTAAGCTCAGCCAGTGGCCAACCTCATGAACCCCGGTGATGCCAAGGTTGTAGGGAGGCTTCCCCCCCGGAAGCGTGGCTGGGTCGATCACCACACCGTCCACGGCGAAAACCTCTGCGGTGACATCGACTTCGGGGAAATTGCTAATAGGGTTTCTGCGATTAGTACGAAAAAAATATATATACCCAGGTATGGCGTGGACGGGTGAAGACATACGCATAGCCCAAAAGCTCGTCATCATCGGCAAAGATGGTGTCGAGGTATAGGTTCAAGTCCTGATAGGTACCCTGGCGAAGGGAACTCTTCATGTCGTACTCTTCCTGGGAATCCATGGCGATGTTTTGCCAGCTTGCGTTCACATGCGACTGCACGGATGCCAGGTTGAAGGAAAATCCGGTGCCAGTGTAGTGCCTGTTTAGAACAGCGATCTAACATTTGTTAGCCGGCTCGGCCTGGAACAAAGGCACAGAGACCGGTAGGCTTAGTTGGCGGGGAAATATACCTGGTTGATGATTTGGCGGTTATAATCCGGGGCAGTCGCATTGGGTTTGATGACATGGACGTAGGTGTCAATGACCTGAGTGAAATTCGCAGCCGCGGCCCTGGTATGAAAGCCGGCCTCAAACTCTTTGGAGGCGCGGTGCACGCTCTTCAGGTGTTCTGATGGATGACTAGTGCCGCATCGGGCCGACACGAGGCTGCTCAGGGCCAGGAGAACGGGGGCCGCTTGGAGAAGCATGTTGGGATGGGTTCGAGACGAGTGAATTGGGTCGACGAAATTGTTCGAGAGCACAAGGGGGCCCCAGTCCCTCTTAAAACGTTCTGCACCATTTCCGTCGATCGTGGGGCGATGGTGCAGGACTATTGACCTCGTGTATCGTCGCATCCGCGATGTGCTGGCGAAGGAAAGCCATTATGCTTATCGCGGAAGTGATTTTCACGGGAGACCCAATGATGGGCCTTTTCGGACTAATTAGGGGACAAGAAGTCGGCAGGAAACCTTATATCCGCCCCCCAGAATCAATAGTTCGTTTCCTCCACGGCTGAAGGGAGGATCTTACATGACCAGACCTGTCAGACACGGCGAATCGATAATTGGGCCCCTGACTGACCCGATGCGACATCGCCGTCATTGATGACTTGATTGCCCTGTCTGACACATAGCATAGTAGGCCCACTCTCACTCGATGGAGTAATCAGCAGTCCAATGAAAATATTTACTTCAATGCAATGGGACAAGGACCTGTCCGAGAGGTCGGGTTTGACAGGGTGGGGAGCTGGATGCAAGAGCGTCCGAGATCTCAAGGCATGGTCCTTTCATTCACTAAATATCATGCTCGTATCTACCTCACCGTCGTAAAGAGTGATCCCCCGTCTACCACCAGCTCCTCTCCCGTAATGAAACTCGCTTTCTCACTTGCCAAAAATACAACAGCCTCTGCGATCTCCTCGGGCGAGCCCCATCGTCTCAAGGGAATCGCATCCGTCATCGACTCTTTGTAGTTGCCCAATCGGATTTGCACATCGGTTACTATTGGGATAGTTGGTGTCAGCAGCCGCAGAAGTCTCAGTCCATGAATACTTACGTTGCGTGCGAATGAACCCGGGCATCACCGAGTTGACTCGAATTCCATCCCGGCCATACGCACACGCATCTGTCCGCGATATACCCAGAACGGCAGCTTTTGAGGCCGCATACTGTAGCAGTCAGCTCTGCGGACCAATCAACTCAAAGAAGTTGAAGGGAGACTTACAGCTCCGACGTTCTCATGGGAAACACGGCCAAAGATCGAGGAGATGTTGACAATTGATCCTCTCTGTGCTGGCGCTCCAGCCCTGAACAAATATGAGTACAAGTAGCACCCCATCCATGGGTTAGTGGCCTACGCACCTCGATTGCAAGTCCAACCCCTGCTTCAACATTTGCCGGAGCTCTGCGCGCTCACAGAGCCACAGCCCCCGTTGATTCACATTCTGCACGTCGTCGTAAGACTGGACTTCGAGTTCATGCGTTCGCACCCTCGGCTTGCTGGACACCCCGGCGTTGTTGACGGCGTAATGAATGGCACCAAACGCCTGGACCCCTTCGTCGATCATTCTCTGCACATCCGCCTCGATTGAAATGTCGCAGGTAACCAGACAGACCTGGATATCCGATCCGAGGCTCTTGAGCTCCTCAGAGACGCTGTTCAGGCCCTCGCTATTGCGGTCTGCAAGAATCAAGCGCGTGCATCCTTCCGCTGCAAATGTGTGGGCAATGGCGCGGCCGATACCTGCGGCGGCGCCTGTTACGAGGGCGACACTGGGAGATAGCTTAGGTGGTGTTGAAATTTCAACTATGGGTGATCTGAGTACTCACCCTTTCATGGTATATGGTGTTATGGGCATCTTGGTTTCGAGGTGGTGGGGGGAAGACAACTGGAAGACCTGATATCGAACAAGCGCAAAGTATGCCACGCCTGGTAGTTAAACAGATCCTCCGAAGTATACCATACTCTTCTCCACATTCTGGCAGGATGAAATGCGGGGTGAGCTTCTCGTGGCTGTTCGCATATCACGGACCGCACACGTAATCGCTTTTTTACTAACACCCCTGGTTACTAACACCCCTGGTTACTAACATGCCGAGGTCGTATTATCCAGAAGATATTGGGAGAAGCTCTCGTCAGAGAGACAGTAGTTCTTTCTCGGGTGGGTGCGCTGTATTGTAGGGTGAAAGCCGTGCTCATCCTATAAGTCTTATACTAAAGTAATTCTTTGAAATTGATGATAGAAATGCAGGCCATCCA
Source organism: Aspergillus conjunctus (assembly GCA_027569095.1). Classification (NCBI taxonomy): domain Eukaryota; kingdom Fungi; phylum Ascomycota; class Eurotiomycetes; order Eurotiales; family Aspergillaceae; genus Aspergillus; species Aspergillus conjunctus. The sequence continues at coordinate 220,823 of JAPDEL010000024.1, read as the reverse complement.
ATGAGACTCGACTTGATACGCACCCTGGCGAACGACAGTCCGATCACTGTCGCATTTCGAATAAATACCAACACCCTCTCATATCGCACACACATTCGAATCCGACCCACTCCTGCCAACTATTAATTGTTTTTATTTTTTTAACATTTTTCACGTAGAAGTACCACAGCTATGGGCGACGCGGGCGAAACTAGTAACCCGCCAACCTGGCCAGACTTTGAACAATTCCCAGACAAATACGGCTGGCCACGGGAAAATGCTCGCGGATATAGGATCCAGGAACGTCTTTGCGGTACTTCCAAGCCCATCCGGGTGATTCATATCGGAGCGGGCATCGCTGGGATCTGTCTGGCCAAGTTTCTCCCGGAGGAGCTGACGAATCTGAGCTTGACCTGCTATGATAAGAATAGCGATATTGGCGGGACGTGGTTTGAGAATAAGTGAGTTATTTACGCTTTAGTCGAACATCCCTAATTATTCGCTCCCAGGTATCCCGGATGTGCCTGTGATATCCCTTCGGTGAACTATCAGGTTCGTTGACTCTCGATGTGAGATGCATATCCATCCCTAACCGGGTGCAGTTTACATGGGCGAGAAACCCCAACTGGTCGCGATTCTACTCGTACTCTGAGGAGATCTGGCAATATCTACGGGATGTGGTCGATCACTTCGATCTCATGAAGTACTTTACGCTCAGCCATGAAGTCAAGGCTGCAACATGGAACGAGGAATCTGCGGTCTGGGAAGTCACCGTCCAGAATCTTCTGTCCGGAGAGATATTCGTCGACCGGGCAGAAGTTTTGATCAACGGAAGTGGGGTTCTCAAGTACGTTCTCGCAATTCATGGGGTATAATGCGTATGCATTTGGTGAAGACTAACCGGAGCAGCGACTGGAAATGGCCCGATCTCGAAGGGCTGCATTCCTTTCAGGGCACGCTGTGCCACACGGCCAGGTACGACACGAGTCTCGACCTCAAGGGCAAACGAGTCGCCGTCATCGGAATCGGCAGCAGTGGGATCCAGGTTACGGCGGAGATTGCGTCGCAGGTCGATCAGCTATATACTTGGATTCGAACACCGACGTGGATTACGGCGGGATTCGCTCAGAATCACGCGGGGCCAAACGGGATGAATTTTGAGTGTACGTCTCCAATCTTAAACCCCCTCCCCCCGGACGTTAATGACATGTTGTATAGACACTGCGGAACAAAAGGCACAGTTTGCTAAAGACCCCGTGGCCTACTTGGAGTACTGCAAGCAGATCGAAAGCGAACTCAATCAGCGGTTCAAATTCATTCTCACTGGGACTCCAGAAGCAGCGCAAGCTAAAGAGGTATGTTTCTAACAAGGAACAAAAAAAAAACGTCCTCCTGATAACGTGGTGCTAGTTTTCCACAAACCAAATGAAAGAGAGGCTGTCGAACAATCAGGAGCTTGTTGAGAAGCTGATACCTACCGGCTTCAATGTCGGCTGCCGACGTCCAACTGTAGGCCTTGCCCCCGCCATCTCGCGTGTACACTGCTGACATCCCAACTGTAGCCTGGCAACGGCTTCCTGGAAGCCCTGGTTCGACCGAATGTCAAGGCGTTTACCCAAGGAGTACAGAAGATCACCCCGACGGGCTTTGTAAATGCCGATGGAACAGAGTACGAAGTTGATGTCATTATATGTGCTACTGGGTAAGTCTCTTCACCTCATCTAGGATTCTTGATTTAACAGGACAAGATTCAATACCACTTGGGTGCCACGTTTCCCCATCACCGCCCATGGGAAGAATCTCCAAGATCTGATCGCGAGGGAACCGCTGTCCTACCTATCCATCGGCATGCCTGAATGTACGTTGGGTGGCCCGTCTCCTACTCTTGCTCTCAACTGATATTCCAAGTCCCCAATTACTGGATGGGAATAGGGCCGTACGGGCCGTACGGGCATGGCTCCTTCATTCCAATTATTGAACAAGTCACGCGCCATTTTACCAAGATCATTCGGAAGATGCAAAAGGAAAACATTCGCTCGCTGGCACCCAAAAGAGAAGTATGCGAGGCGTTTAGGGAACATGCGGATCTCTTCCTGCAGCGGACGGCGTGGTCCGGTAAATGTCCGAGTGTAAGCTCGTCTCTTCCGTGGGGATATTTCTGGTTTGCTAACTTGACCTCTACTAGTGGTTCAAACAAGGCCGAGATGGGAGGTTGACGATGTTTCCCGCGACTCGACTGGTTTACCTGGACCTCCTGGACTCCCCCAGGTACGAGGATTACGTGATTAAGTATGACCATAGGAATCCCTTTGCATTCCTTGGGAACGGGTTCAGTCTGAAGGAATTTGATGGCAGCGATCTGGCCTATTACCTTGGCACCCAGGAAAAACCGGGGGGGATGTTGCGGCAATAGCTAGGGAGGATGGATATCTTGTAAATCACCGGGGTCATCACAATGGAATAACTAAAAAGAGGAACCATTACGTGTACGACCGGATTATATACGGGAACAAGACCTCGATAGGAGCTCCTAAATTTCAAATTCTTCAACCAAGTCATCAGGTGGTAGCGAGTGACGCCATGCGTAGCTCCCTCCACGCCCATGTTGAATGGAATCGGGAACCACATATGGGAAACCAACCGAAGTTCAAAACAAACAGCAGCATAAGTGCTCAAAAGAGTTCTCATCAACATCCAAAGTGAACCGATTGTTGATCGTATTTCACCACTTACACTCGTCGCTTACAACCGGGCACAGCGGCATGGGCATACTGGGGCTCTGACCGATGACTTTCATCGGCGCTGATGTGCCCTGGCTGTAAGCGACCAGCGAACAGGATGAACCCCCTCGTCGGAGCCGGTCAAGCTTAGTATAGGAGCGTGGTTACGCCGTCCAATGCCGAGCTGAGCGCCACTGGACGTTTCGAAACCGGCTCCTATACCGGGATTGAGCAGCTACGGCGAGGAGCGTCAAGATGTTATTAGGGAAAGAAGATCAAAGTCTGCCATCGCATCAGCACGGGCCCTGCAACGTCTCGAGGAAAAGATAACGTACCACATCAGCTCAGCATTCGGGCCAGGACAGACCCAAGCCAGCGATCGCTCTCCCCAAAGCCTCAGGGTCCCAGTTCGAGTCGACAAAGACAGCCCCGATGATTGCCTCCATGGTCGTCGCCATGAGCCCGTCAGAGACCATCGTGCCTTGCGACGGGTTTTTCTCGATGTAACGGTCCAGGCCTAACTCAAAACCTCGCTGGGCCAGGTTGGTATTCCCGGCGATCTGGGAGACAACTTGGCTGATTCGTCCTTAGAGCCCGGTAAGAGGCGTTAGCTGATCGTATCTCTGCACCTATAGATTACGGTGCCTGATGTAAAAACACTTACCACGAGCCATTTGCCTTCTCAGACCCTGCGTCTGGAGGAAGAGTTGGAGGGCGGTGTCTCCCACGAGCGCGAGGGATTTGTTCCCCTCCGTACCACGGACACCGGCTGCTCTGAGAGCCTCTTCAACTATCGCTGGGTCATTGAAGATGCAATCAATGAGCCGTTGAAGGAATTCAACGCGATCGGCACGGGATACGGCCATGGCTGATGGATGTTTTCTTGGTAGTTGTAGAGCGGGTTGAATGTGGGATTTGGGGTGTGAGATGGGTAGATAGGGAATGAAGAGGCAGAGGATTGTTGGGAGAAAAGAAAACTCGTCTCCTGGTCGGATTCTATCCCTATTTATAAAGGCTGAACCTGCTCTCGGCCAGAAAGGGGGCGCAGTCTTTTGAATACGCCTTGAGTATGTTGGAACGAGGATGGATTTCAGCATCCAGTGTCGATGGACGAGGCTAAAGGAGCGCAAGGCTAGCCATCGCTCTGCAGCGCTTACTGTTGGAATGGTTGTATAGAACGTCGTTACTCCCCAAGGCACTCACTCCCCCTAGGCGCCCGGATATGCAACTCCCACACAACAACAGAAGCTCTCGTCCAATGAATTCATCTATTCCTTGAGGCCTACGGCACAGTCTGGTAAAACAGGAGATAATCCATGGGAATAATCTTGTCATTTATACATCGTACGAGGTGATATCGCTAGTCAGACCCCCCGTTCACTGGAATAACCTGGCCAGTCATAAAACTCGCTGCATCCGACAAGGCAAACAAAACCACATCGGCAATGTCCGTGGCATAGGCCATTCTGCCCAGGGGAATCCGTGATGAAAGCTGCGCCGCAAGTTCCTCTAGCTCCTCTTTGTTCCCGGTCGCACTCGTAGCGCCTCGCGAAAGGGGCGTATCCGTTACGCCTAGACTCTTGTTAGCAGGTTACTCAATATACTATCTCTGGCAGGGGCCTGCGTACCAGGAGCAACCGCATTCACCCGTAGAGTAGGCCAGTCCTTGGCCCATGATCGGGTCATCCCCAGTACCGCATGCTTAGAGGTGCAGTAAGCGGCGAGGTTCGCAATCCCCCGCAGGGATGCACCACTGGCGATATTCACGATAACCCCAGCCCCGAGAGTCCGCTCAGTGTGGGGTAAAAGACCCGGACACGAATCTGGCTTTTGCTGGGTCATCCGCCTGATGGCCTCAGTGCCCATATTCCACGACCCGGTGACATTGATAGCCATGATGCGGGCGAATAGTTCGTCCGACGCCATTTTGCCTTCGCTGGGACAGATCCCTGCGCAGTTCACGAGCCCGTACAAGGTACCGGGGATGCGATCCATGAAGTCTTTACAAGCTGCTCGCTGCCTGATATCACAGTTACCGATGAAATGGACATTGGGCAGGCCTTCGAGCTCTGAGGGGGCATCGCTCATAATGTCTGCCACATAGACGATTGCATCCGATGCGGCCAATGCTCTGGTGATCGCGAGGCCTATCCCGGAACCGCCTCCCTGTTATTCAGTCAGTTAATGTAGGCTACTTTGCTCCACCTGTCCACTCACTGTGATTGCGATTGTTCTTCCAGCAAAGCCATTCCCCATGTTGGGTGCTGTCGAGGCCATTTCGATATGCTGTTGATTATACTACTAAGGACGGGAGGTATATACTTAAGGGTCGTAAAGTCAACCTGAGAGGGAACCTTAATAAGCACTCCAGCAAATGAACCAGGCTCGCTGATTAAACGGTGATATACGCCGGAACACGCAAAGAATAACCTCCGCTACTGGGGTATAGAGTTTCTTAGTGGTCCTAACCCCGCATTCCGCACCAGCACCTCGGCTGCACTGCCAGAGCTCTCGCACGCCGGTATAAAGGGCCCACCGCTACGAGTCAGCAACTCGATACTCTGCTTTTCCTAATCGTTCGTACAGTCACCTTTCTCCTCCACGTGATCGTTCACTTGACTACCATGGCCCCAGGCGCAGACACCGTAGACCGAGCGATCGCAAAACGGTACGTCGAGCTCCCTTCCCATTGGCGTGCATGGTTAACGAAACCAGTCGAGCCCGGAATCGGGTTTCACAGAAATCGTTTCGTGAGCGCCAAGCGCGCTATATCAAAGATCTTGAACGGAGGGTGGCCGAGTCGTCGCAGAGTGAGAGCACTCGGCTCAATGCCTCCCAGGAAGAGTGCCGGAGACTACGCGAGGCACTAGCCACTGCGCAAACGCGCATTAATAGCCTGGTCACGGCGCTGTCGGGGATCGCTCAGAATATAGCCCTGTCGATCGATGAGACGCTGGTTCCCGAGCCAAATGGGGCAGAGGATGGTGCGGCGAAGGCCAACGAGGCACAGGAAGATAATGAGATCGATACAGAGCCCGAAGGAGACTCAGTGACCGTGAACCAGTCTGACGATGGGCCAACAGCGGAGTTGTCTAATGCAGGGGCTGAAGCTGTGACAGTACAAAGCGAGTCGCCCACTATCCAGGATAAGGTGGACCGTGGAGGCATCGCACAGCCTTTCCCAGCAGTGGGAGTGAACGAAGGGGCGCAGAGTGCAGACGGTGGCTTTGATTTACAGGCTCTGTTCGCCCCAGCTGAATACACAGAGCCCCTGCCTGCGAACGCGCAGAACCTCCCCAGTCAAGCCTTCACGTACGTGAGCGATATTAACCAGGTCTCGTCCCAATGGTCTTCAACGGTCAACGATCCCCAGCCTTCGACCTATATTCCGACACCTCTGCTCTTCCCATCACCAAGCGTGACGGAAAGAATCGTGCCGCAAAAAGCCCAACTCGACTTGATATTTCCACCGGGAAGTGCGAGCTTCCCATCGATCTTCTCGGCCCATCTGGCGGTTTGTGAATACTTTAGTAAACAGAACCCGGCCTACGGAGATCAAAGCCTACCGCATGGGATAGAGCCGTAAGGTCCTCGTGTGCTTTATCAACGATGGGAAAACTGATACGTGTGTAGGTTTTCGAAACTGATCTCAACCATGGTGCATGCCTTTGTGAACACCTGCTGGCCCGAGATGCGCGTCTGGTGGGCTTATATCCAGTCCTCAAAGGTAGTTGAGAAACTCATGCGATGGAAACTCGATCCATGCATGGAAACCTACAGCGCACTGCCCATCACCCATCGTCCCACGGCCCTGCAACTCTGTACCGCATACCCGGGAATTATCGACTGGGTGTTCTTCCCCTCCGTCCGCGATCGCATGATCGAGGTATACTCCCACAGCTGGCTACTGGATGAGATCTCCTGCGAACTGGTCAAGTCCTACGTGGTTGAAGCCGAGCTGACCAAGCTCGTGACCGGGATGGAGAATCTCCCCGCGCAAAAGGGCTACTTTCGAATCTGGGACATCGTCCAGACGATATCGCTGGGAGATCTGATGTCTGACTCAACAGCAGCGGATTCAACGACAGCGCTGTGGGAGATCGACAGTCAGAGTAACCCGGAGTTGTTCGCACTCCCCGCGAGCCCGTTCAACATTGAACCTTCAACTATGGGCGATACATGGACTAAAATGCCCCTGGAGAAGATCTTCCAGTCTCGGAAAGCTGCGCTGAAGCTCTTCAATCTCCTTCGCATGGATGACCGTCGAACTGTCAAGCTCGACCCGGCGTTTGCCGCTGCTCATCCAGAATTATGCGATGACCCTGGCATTATTGCCACTGGGCTGGATTGCACGCTGCATAGCAACAAAATCCAAGTGCCCAGGCCGAAACCCATGAGCCGGGAGGCCATCATGAACTACAAGGCGATGTTATGGAAGACGGACATGTAATCGCCTGCCACGTAAGCGGAGGGTTACAAATACCAGGGTTGACAGCTCCAAGGTAGTCTTAATGCCCGTCGCCTTGTACTAGTAACAGCTCTAGCTTGGTTCTGCCGGCGTGGTCGATCTCTATTTTTCCACAACGTGGGTGAGCGTCTCCGCTAAGATGACACGAATCGATGTGCACGCAGACCGCACTACGGTTACTGGCTTCGTCTCCCCCCAAGGCGTTGCAAATTTCCTGGGTATCAAGTTCGCCGACATAACGGAGAGGTTTCGCCCTGCGCGACTGATCTCACTGCACTCCCTGGGTCGTGTGGTTGCAGCCACCGGGTTTGGCCCCCGTTGCCCCCAGCCGGTCAATCACGGTCGGAAACGCCGTTCGCATCTTTACGAGGGGGTCGCGGAGTCCCCGGATGCGCCTGTATCGGAGGCTGAATGTCTGCGGCTGAATATCTATGCTCCAGCTGAAGCTACCTCTAACCACTCTAGGCTTCCTGTGCTGGTGTGGATCCACGGAGGTGGCTTCGTGTTTGGGGATGGCAACGAGGAGTACGGTATGCTAACTAACCCTACCATTGCTCAAGGCACAATACTGACCCACTGCTAGATGGGAATAACCTAGTCCAGGAGAGTCAGAGGCTACACAAGCCCTTCATATTTGTCGCCTTGAACTACCGTCTTGGATACTACGGCTTCCTCTCCTCCAAGGAACTAGAAGCCGAAGCCCAGTCAAAAGGCGAACAATACCACCCAAACCCCGGTCTCTACGATCAGCGACTCGGTCTTGAATGGGTGAGCTCACCACCATCCTGCCCACCGATGAAGAATACTAATAGCTAACATCTATCGCAGGTACGGGACCATATTTCCCTCTTTGGGGGTGACCCAGGTAATGTCACAGTTGCCGGGCAATCCGCCGGCGCATGGTCAGCGCTCAGCCATCTCGTATCAGACGTCCCATTATGCCGCCGCGGCTTTGTCATGTCGGCGACGGTCATCTCATTCCCGTCTGATGCGGAATGCCAGGAAACGTTTGACCAACTTGTCGCGAGAACGGGCACACCTGCTTCGGCCACGGGGGACGAGAAGCTCGCTGCCGTAAGAGCCATCCCCGATAAAAAAATGTCGGAATGGCTCGACGGAGCGCTTTTACTTCGACCTGCATGGGATCCTACATGGTTCTCGCGGTTGCCTGGCCGTGTCCGGCTTGACCAGGTTGAGACCCTTCCGGGATGGATTGAGCGGTTGTTGATTGGAGCGATGAAGCATGAGACGGCTAATATTAGACCTGCATGGTCGAGGCTGCCTGCGGGGGAGATCCGCGACGTAGTTGGCTCTGTAGTTCCAGATCGGAGCATCAAGAAGGAAATTCTAGATGTCTATGGCGTCGCCTCAGCTGACCACGAGGCTGTCTTGGATGGGATTGTGAGGCTAACTGGTGAATCGTTCTTTGGCCTCTTCCCCGAAAGGCTAGGAAATCTGCATCCCAACGTCCTCGTCCTGAGGTTCGACCAAGCCGACACCTTTGAGCAGAGTGCCTTCAAGGGTTCAGCCTACCATTGTCTCGACCTCCCATTCCTCTGTCGTTTTCCCGCGGTGGCCGGCGAACACGCACCGAGTGAGATGCGCGCGAGCGCCAATGCATTTACAGCCGGTATTTCGGACTTTGTGAGCGGGAACCAGCCTTGGGAGCCATTCTGTCAGGCAAGGAAGTTGATGGTGCTGGATGGGTCCAAGGGGGGTCTTGTCGATAGCCGGGAGGACGAGAAATGGCGGAGATTCTTCACGTCGGAGGAACGGGCCCGGTGCCTGGTGGACACTGGCCGGCTGTTAATGACCTACAAGTTCAAGTAGCCTTTGTCGCGTGTATCGAGACTATACTGAATAAGTAATGCGGACTGTATTCTTCGTTCTCCTGTATAATTCAGCACATCCACCCTCGTGGAAGGGTTCCTTTGAGGCCTGAATTGAAACCGGAGAGCTGCACCCCGCTCGCTCGCGAGTCGTGGAGTGTTACATAACCGAGGCTTATGTGTGTGTTTCCTCACCCTTTCCATCCACTCCAGGCATCCAAGAAAACGGTTGACGGCGCCTTCACTTCATGTAATCTCCCCCTTTGAAAGTATAATCTCGGCTGCGAATGTAGTCAATCCGACTTGAACCTTCTTAGGGAAGACTTTGGTATAGATTAAGCTTTCTCCACTGGTAAGCTGTGCACTCACCTCCGCGTGCAGTTACGTGTGGGCTCCGAGCCAGACGTGAGCCCACTCTTCTCCACTGTCTCCAGTAGATGGAGCCTGGGGTAAGCTTGGGATCTGGGGAAGCTGAAGCAAATCGCCAAACGTATAACCTCCACCGCTGATCACCACTCCGGTTCAATCTCTATGACTCCCCCCAACCATTCGACTCCCTTCCCAAGTTTCGTTCCATTGTGTTCATCAGAGCCAAAAGAAAAACACAATCATGTCTGCGCAGAGCGAGGCTGGAGTCGTAGATTCGAAATCCGATCTCAAGCATGTCGAGCAGCTTTCGAGCGACCACGAGTCTGAGCTGCTCCTCAGCGACCAGGATCCCCGGATCAAGGCCCTCAAGCGCAAGACGGATCTTCGGATTTGTCTCGTGTTGGGTATCCTGTATACCATGGCCGCTATCGATCGCGTCAATTTACCGGTCAGTTTAACTCTCCTTCCGAAATGTTCGATAGGCTAACATGGACCGCAGAACGCGTCTGTTCCCACCCAATTCCGTTTCAACTCCTGGGAGGCTAACTTCATGATAGAGTCGTGGCGGGAATGGGCACGGAGCTTAAGCTAGAAGGAAATGCATACGTATTATTCCCCCTTCCCTCTGTGAATATCGAGCTCATGGTTTCGTGATGAAGAATATTCTTATTCTCGTCTTCTTCCCCTTTTACATCTGCTTCCAACCCCCCATGACCGCGATCGCCCGCAAGATCGGCCCGCGGCGATTCATCTCATTCATCGTGATTGCCTGGGGCATTGTCATGTGCGGGCATGGCCTGGTGAAAACCTGGCGGCAGATGATTGCCCTGCGGTGTTTACTCGGGATGCTTGAGGCTGGCTACTTCTCGACCGCGGCATATCTGGTCAGCACTTGGTATATTAGACGTACGTCGCTGCTCACCTTGACCCGCTTGAACATCACTGATCTCCACCGCAGGCGAGGTCGCCACACGAAACTCCTTCTTTTATCTCTTCGGCAGCCTCCTCGGCGGCTTCGGTGGTATTCTTGCTTATGGAGTACGTTACCGAATCCAGCAATTCAAACGAGAAACGCTAATATAAAATAAACAAACAGCTCTCTCACATGGACGGCGTCGGCGGATACTCCGGCTGGAGATGGATTCTCATCATGGAGGGCGTCATCACCATCGCCCTTGGAATCCCTGCCTACTTCCTGATCGTGGACTTCCCCGAGGAAGCACCCAAATCGTGGAAGTTCATCAACGAGGAAGAAGCGCAGCTCATCATCAACCGCATCAAGCTTGATCGGCGCGACATCGTTACCCCGCCTTTTAACCTGAAGGAGTACCTCAGCCACGGCAAGGACTGGAAGGTCTGGTTCTTTGCGATCAATTTCTGCATGACCTCCGTGGTCAACTACGCCGTCGCTTACTTTCTCCCTATCGTGCTGCGCGACGAACTTGGCTTTTCCGTGGCGCAGGCGCAGTGCTTGAACGCCCCGGTATGCCTCTGCCCGCATCCCCCTTCCCCCTTTTATTCCTTTTCTAACGTAAGGTAGTGCTACGTCTTCGCCATCATCCTCGGCGTCTCCCTCTCCAGGTGGTCCGATAAAATCAACCTCCGCGCCCCCTTCTTCCTCTTCAACTGCCTTCTCGAGATTCTCGGGGTGTGCCTGCTCGGGTTCGCGAAGCCCAGCGGCGTCCGGTACTTGGGGGCATTCTTCATCATCGGACCCGCGTTCGCAAACATCCCGTTTAGTCTGACCTACCAGGCGAATAATATCCTAGGCCAGTGGAAACGCGCCTTCTGCTCTGCGCTGATTGTGGCTGCTGGTGGCGTCGGCGGCATTATTGGGTCTTTGGTGTTTAGGACCCAGGATGCCCCTGCCTATCGGTGAGACATAGCACCCCCCCCCTGCGTGTAAGATCGTGAGTACTAATCGACTACTAGGCCTGGACTGTATACATGTTTGGTCGCAATTTTCCTCTGTATTGTGTCAATGTGTACAACGACGGTGCACTTTTATTTCCAGAATAAGCTGCAGGCGTCCGGGAAGATCGTGATCGAGGGTGAAGTCGGGTTTAGATATACCTACTAGAAGGGTTTCTAGAAAGAAGCTATATTTCCAATCCAATGGAGCTAAACTCATTGTTAATTGCGACTTTTTTTTTTTTTTTCCCTACAATTGTAGCAATATCCTGCCCTCCTGCTGAGCCGCATCATTGACTCACGACCGGGAGCTGTAATGCCCATGCTGAATCAATTCTTTACTGCGGCAGTGCATCGATCAGATACAAACAAAAAAGAAAAGCTATAGCTTAGGAGTTTTTTTTACTGTGGTATTGGATTGATCAGATACAAAAAAACAAAACAAAAAAAAAGGCCACAGCCTGGAGTCGAGATTTCAAGATCTGCTGATCAGTTCACGAGAGGATTCTATACCCTGGCTCTGGTCACAAGGACTCATTCACACCCCCAGCATGATGTAGTTCAACACCAAAACATGAAGAGTGATATGGGATACATTGTGGACGCAAGGGGCATTGGCCTAGTGGACCGGGTGCACTCAACCTGATAGAACAGAGGGAGAAAAAGGTCAGGTAAGCGCCTTATACCATTGGTGCTGTATTTCAATTTGGGCCAATAAGCTGACGCAGGTGCCACGATCTGCATCTTGGGCATTGTAGCACACAGGGTGTGATCCGGGGATGTATTTCCTTGGTGGAAGATACAGTATTGATGTACTTTCAATCACATTGCATGGCGAGTCCGGAGTAAGCCAGCCACCTTTCCCCTCAGCAACGGGCTTTTAGGGAGCTACCCCGCCAGCCATTATTGTATGGCATCCCAGTGCAAGAATGGGACGAGACATGCACCTGCATGAGGAGAAAGTGGATCCCGAATTGCCGTATATGCACGAAGATTGCATGGGCTAGCCATGGATCAATCCGGGCCACAGCTCTACCACGCTCTCTCCGAAGTGCCGGACTGATGGCCTGCAAGCAGCTCGAGCAGCTCGCTTGCCGATACCGGGGCTTTCCTGTTTGGTCTCCACACGAACACCTCTTGTGTATATTATACTGTGGAGGGCTGAACGGCGATCCCTGAGTAGGGGCCACCCAGCAAAACACCAACTCCACCTCTCAGCTGTCAGCCTGCATTTCAAGTCTTAGCTCTTAAGCTCGTCTTAGACGAAAGGTAGCCCAAGACAATGCTACCCCGGATATTTTAACCGGCTACTAGTTCCTGGTTATCCTCAGATCTCAGAAAGTCGTAACATGACAATGCCTCCATCCCTAGCGGGGTAGACATCCAGCAAAAGCAATTCCTGCGCATTTCCCCAACAGGGAGAGGTCTAGAAGGCTAGGGTGTCATCCCCAATCCTGACTTTTAGAGTTTTTGCAACGCTAACGCGTGGTCCATGAACCAGCTCATCCTGGGCCTGAGTGCTAACCCCGATTAAGTGGATCCAGCGAAGGCTGGCTGAAGAACGCTCTCGGTCCGCCTGGTCTCTCCGAGTTGGGCAATTTGGTTGTCCAACCTTGAGGCCCTTCTTCGGAGACTTAATACCCAGATTGCCGTTAATGCGGGTGAATACACTAAAATGTCCTCCTATTTCCCGAGGGGGTTGTCATATGCCCATTCGGGCAATACGCACAGGATTGCTGACCTGTCAGATGCAGACCCGGCCTCAGCACAGCATCGTGGGAACGAGCGATGAGCAATTGGGTAGGTTTGCAGATCCTGATTTTGACGTGGACGCTAACGCAGCGCCACTCGCAAGGAGGCAATCTCACGGACGATCACCCAGAATCCCTCCCACCCCGGCGAATCAGACTTCATCCTGTGCGGAGCGAGGGACGAACTATTTGTTCTTGAACGTTCAGCTCTGCCAGAGAATACACATGGCTGGCTGATCGACCCGTAAAGCAACCGTTCCTCGCAGATGCGGCATCGTTCCATTGGTGGTTGAATCACACCCACAGTTCTGCAGCCTGTCAGCGATGCAGGTGTGACAGCATCCGAAGCTATACAGGCCAGACGCACGAGGCAAGGGACTACGAAAAATGAGTGAAATCTGTATGGCACAAATTTCTGACTGTTAAGAGCGCGAATATAAAAGGGAGCTTGAACCTGCTGTTCTCTGGGTTTCCAGCTTGCTTCTCAACAATCCATTCTCAGCCCACTTCGCTCGAAGACACTGCCCACGATGGCTCGAGGCATAATGCGACTTGCGTTGCTTTCTTCTCTGTTCCTTGCTGCCAACAGCGCACCTCTCTTGGGGGACCTCCTGGATATCGACTTGGACATTGATATCCACCTCCCTTTCCCCCTTCCGTTCTGTGCCTCTACCACGACTATCACTCTTGGCGGTACCTATACTGTCACCAAAACGAGCACAGTCACTTCGGTATGCCTCCTGACCGCAAACACGCCCGGAGATGTTAATCGAGATGCTAATGACCCTCCCAGGCCACCAGTACCAGCACTGTGACAGCTCCCACAAGTGTTTGTTCCCCCTGATCCTCTGCCCGAGCGTCAGGCTAACTCTGATATAGATCTCCATCACCAAGAGCACGACCACCATCTACACCCCCACCGAGATCAGCTGCATCAAGACTGCGACGACGCTTGCACCCTACCCGGCTCCATTTGGTCCACTGGCTGAGCGAGCTCCTGTCCCTGAGATCACTGCCGCTGCTGCGATTCCAACCGGTTGCCCAACAGTGCCGCCGATCACTATCATCCCCCCTTCTATCACCGGGAAGCCCTGCACCTGTCTAACCGGAGAGTGGGGTATCACGTATGTCTACAATATCTGGCACTTGTTTAACGTCTGGCTAACCATCTCCAGTACCTCCACCAAGACCGTAACGACGAAAGGAGTGGTAACCACCACGACTACTCCGACCAAGATCATCACCAAGACTGAGACATGGGTTCAACCTACCCCTACCGTCTACAATGGTACAGAACAGCCCTGCCCCCCTCCCCACCTGTTCAGTGAAATACTTACTCCCGATCCAGGAATCAACTACTACCAATACATCAACGGCTACGACTATAACCACGTGTCCACCGGCCTGGGCGGCGGCGGCTTCGACACCGCGGACTGGAACGGCAACTACAGCTACTACACCAGTGGTCTGACTCGCAACATCAACTTCGAGTCCCCCAACTGGCCCAGCTACCCTGTGGTCTGCCAGCTGCCCGGCCAAGCCTCCGCCACCGACTGCACCCAGTGGACTGTAGTCTTCCAGGGCTTCCTGTACGCCCTCCACCCGGGAGACTACACCGTCTACTCCCCCATCCGCAGCGAGAACGCAAGGTGGCAGGACAACTCCGGCTTCTGGTGGGGAGGCGAGAAGGCCTACTCCGCGTACGCGAATGACAATGTTGACGGTGGCGCGACCGGGGCTGGGGTCCCTGGGGTGCCCAACTCGGTGGATTACTCCTTGGTCGCTGGCGAGTTCTTCCCCATCACGTTCATCTACTCGAATGGACAGGGGGCGGCGGCGAATAGGATTACCGTGACCAGTCCGGATGGGACCAAGTACCCGGATAACCTCGGTTTGTTTGTGCCTCCTTGCGCGGATAGCCCGTTTGTGCCGTAGCCTGGTTACATACGCGTGATGGGATGTCAGGATGACCAGTGGAGGATGATCGAATCTGGGTGGATCCAGCAGGAGAGGATGTCGCACTTGAATATCATTTATAGTTCAGGATAAGGGACCCGGGCAATCCGTGTTCACCATAGCACTTAATTAACCATTCGTTGATTTCGAACTCAAATATGATACTCTTGCTTCGCCACGAAACCTTTCCTGACAGTTCACTTTATAGGCTGGTACTTATAGCTGGATATGGATGTTATTCTGGGTGGCAGGGTAATGGTGTTCTGATTTATAGGTGGAGAATAATGTCCTCCCAGGGTTTAACGTCGGGTGAATATGAGCGTAGTCGCCATTCCATGGCCTCGGCGCTTGCAGCTGCCTATCAGTGGTCTGTCCTCCTATTTGTAGCACGCCAACCGCCACCGCTCAATCACTGTGAGGTGGGGTTCACATCGCCTGCAGCAGAAGGATCCAGGGTAATGAAGGCCTTATGGCTTTATACAATGCAGTATCCAAGGCCCATTATAAATTTCTACAGCATGCGTAACCTCACTGTCATGTTGCATCCATTAAATATCTCCTTCGCAGGGTTATATATATCTCCCGGTCCATCATTATTCTGCCACTAATCACGGGTCTCGCATCCTTGGATATCAAATCAGACGTGAAGCTAGGCTAGAATATCTTCTTCCACATTTTCTGTAGTGTACTCTTCATCTCGTTGGAACTCTCACTGTCGTCTTGCTGGGGTTGATCTTCATCAACGACTTGGCCCGTTACAAAGTCCATTTCGGAAATGGCCACCCTTTTGGATTTCATGACGATTTTGTAGCCACTGTAGAGAAGCCCGAAGATACTTTTTAAACGGAAGTCACTTGTTAGAGAAGAGAAAAACAATGGGGAAAGATGGAATGCTTACGGAAGGCCGATGTACGCCGAGATGAAGCCCTGCGTACTCCATCGTCCGTGGACGAAGACGGAGAAACCATTGAACAGCAAAACAATGGCAAAGAACGCGATCGCTGCCCAGGCAGCTATTGGCTGGCAGGCCGCCTGGAAAGGGAGAGTGGTCCGGTCGATGTTGGAAGCCTTTATCCCTCGTCGGAACCGGGTGTAGGCATAGCAGATCGACGTCCAGGTGAGTAGATATGCGATTGTGGTGAGGCTGGAGAACCAGCGGAAGACATTTGCGCCGCCGGAGGAGACAGTCATATACGTCAATAATCCGATTGAGCTTGTGATGCCGACGCCTGGACGAGTTACAGAAACATCAGTATGTGTTCAAGGGGAAACAACCGGCCTGTAGACAGGTTGTAGCTCGAAACTCACAATATATTGGTACGCCCCGACGGGTGCATCTCAACAAGAATCTAGGCGCCTGGCCTTGCTGTGCCAGAGCGAAGAGATACCGAGATCCGGTGTACAAATTGGCATTGGCCGAGGAGGCGGCGGAAGTGACAACGACAGCGTTCAAGATGTGCGGGAGGACTGGAATACCAGCGCTTGAAGCCGCAATGAGCCACGGCGACCTGGCCGTCTTGCTACCACCGTTGAGCAGCTGATCATTGTCATATGGGACCAAGACCCCCACTGCCAGAGAGCCAAACACGTAGAAGAACAAAAGGCGCCAGAATACGCGCCGAATCGCCTTGGGGATATTCTTGGTCGGGTTTCTGGTCTCGCCAGCGGCCACGGCAACTTGCTCGACTCCTCCAAAGGAGAATGCGGCGTTGATCAAGGTGTTGAAGAGCCCCAAAAAGCGACCGGCAGAGCCCTCGACGATGTATTCACGCATGGCGCCTGGATGCTTCCAGTATCTAAAGCCCAGACGGTCATGCGTTGGACCTCCACCCAGATCGATGACCACCGCTAGAATCAGGAGGCCGATAATCGTAATGATCTTGATGCTTGCAAACGCAAACTCTGCCTCTCCGTAGATTGATACCGCGACAACATTGAGGATGATGATAAGGGCCAGAATCAATGAGATCCACGCGGCGGGCTACTCATATACGACAGCGACTTGGTCAGGTAAGGCGCACACGTATTGCGCAGCAGGGGTCGAGAGACTCACGTTAATATCGGTCCAATAGGAAATCAGGATGACTGCCCCGGACGTCTCGGTGCAAATCGCAATGGCACAGTTATACCACTGATTCCATCCAATTGCAAATCCGAGAGCTGGATCCACGAAACGGGTGCCCAATTGCGCAATCATACCTGGCAAAGGTAACAGGGAAGTCATCTCTCCTAGGCATTGCATCTAGCCATGCACATGCAGATATCAGTAACCGGGATTCCGCTTTCTAACCCCCGAGGAGCAGCGAGGTTCAAGGGTGGGGATTACTGACCATGGCCCAGATGGCCATGCTGGTAAAAACATATCCCAGGAATAGGGATAATGGGCCTGAAGTAGCCAACGCACTGCCAATACCTAGGAATAAACCTGTGCCGATAGTACCCCCCAAGGCGATGAACTGGACATGGCGTTCCTTCAGACCACGGTGGAGGTGTCCTTGGTTGGTGGTGGAATAGGTCCCCTGGCCATGACTGGCTTCGCTTTCGACGTCGTGACTCTGTGCTTCCTTTGCATCCATTGTGTTGCTGTTAGTTCCTGGGGTCTGGTAACTTTCAGCATTAGATCGCACCGAATATTTGTATCCTATGGGTAGATTCTGGGAGATCCGTGCGAATTTGGAGCCTGCTTAGCACTACGCCATCTACCAGTAGTCTATTAGGAGCGTCGACAAAGGTTGCCAGGTTTTCGTTATCACCGATCTACTGTAGCGCCATCTATAGCCAGGCGATTAGATACACTTAGAGGGACATTCCTTCGGAAAAGGATTGCGATGTCGGTTCCCTCTGGGCGATAAGGTGACGGCATGGAGTGTGCCAGCCACAAAAACCTTAGATAGAAGCCGCCTGGCACGAAAGGTCAGCTAGTTGTGATTAGGCTTATCGCTATCACAATCTCTTGGAACGAGGGGTGGTGGTGCGTGTCCGAGGGAATTTCCCGAACGTGTGTTTCGGCAAATAGATGCGTAATGTGATCGGGGAATGCAAGCGCTCCCTTATGCTGGACAACTCGACCGTCTATCATATAAGTCTGTTTCAGAATACAAGTAGCCCATGAAGCATCAGTTCTTACCCTACAGTGACATCTCTTTTCCCAGTCCTGACACCTTGAAGTACCGCGACCACCACCTCGAGCCCACAGAATCCCTCCAACAGCACCTACTTTTCACAACACAATCCAATCATGCCGTTTATCCAGCAAGAGTTCTCCACACGACCCAGCCATCCCCCGTGCGGCGCAGCTCCCGTTTTGAATCCCGAAAACGGCCAATGGTACACGATCGGACCGGGAATCTGGGAGTTGCTGTTGAATGGCGAACGGGACTCGGACAACAAGTCCGTGCTTCAATGGTATGAGCCAGGCGCCACATCTGTCACCGACGAGATCATCACCCATACCTACATTGAAGAGGTGTGCTACCTAGAAGGCGGCCTGGAAGACGTTACCCTGGGCGAGGGCTGGACCCAGGGCGCTTACGCCTACCGATTCCCCGGTATGAAGCATGGACCATACAAGGCATCCCCGCAGGGCTGTCTTCAATTTGTGAAGTTGGTGCCAGCAACGCAATAGTATCCTGGAATAGCCCGAGAAGGATAGGGCCTGGGTGATCCTTAACCTGCACCACATTATACAGGTGCATGCTATGACACTGATAATGATGTACTGTATTTCTATTTCAAGTGGTTTCATTTATTGGAATAGTCTATGATGTGATTCTTATGATCAATTTAAATGCTGAGAAGGATATGTCTATTCAGCTTGCAAAAATCTCTTCAATCTCCCACGGAATTATTTTATTATTTTTTATTTTTTTCTTCTATTTCTTAACTCACAGAGTACCTGATTTCTCTAAGGCCAGTTCCATTCCCAAATATCACACGTTACAGACTTTTCGGGGGGGTCTGTGTTGTTGCTTGTCCTAAGAGAGCCAATGAAGTCATTCACATTCTCACACACCGGATATTAATCCTTTGCTACTTTCTGTTTACTGTCAGATAGATATTCCCCGCATGCTAAGCTCCTGCATGCCAACTCTTGGTCATAATGATCATAACGAGGCTTGAAGTTTATATGGTGGATCGCTACATCATGGCCCATGATTGATGCGATAAGGGAACAGCAAACTAGCGGAAAATGACCGCGCGCGGGGGAGCCACCAACAAGACCAATCAAAGTCCTCACGATGGATCCATGATCTCAGGCCCAATTTCCCGATGATTGCGAGACATGATAGATAGCTGGGGTCGGCCATTATCGTGCTGCACAGCGACTAGACGGATATGGAGGCTCTCCTTCGGACATTTCATTGGCGCTAGACCGGAACTTGATTCACTGAACCTAAACTCATACCTTGCGATGATCTAGCCCATGATGCATTTAAACCAAAATCGAGCCTTGGATGATGGAGTATGCAATAACGTCTTAGTCATAAGAGGACTTTGCTCTCAGGGCTATTACCATGTCTCTACCTTTCCTGTCGGCAGATCCCGAGTACGTGCCGCCTGGGGCCTCCATTCCTCATATTGTTAAAGGGCATGATTGCTGACGTGGGGAGGTCACCCCCAGCTCACCTCTAACCCGTGAAGCTGTTCGGGATTTGGCGTCCAAATCAGGTTTCTCATTAGCGTCAGATCAGGAGGATGCTTTCCTGCTCGCCTTGCAGTCTGCACTGGGCATCGCCCATGAGGTCGATAGACTAGAAGATGCCATCGATCCTCGTTTGTTGCCCGTACCGACAAAGGGGAACCAGCGCTCCTACTGCATGCCTAATGGAGACGAGAATAACAGCCTTAACGCCTGGTGTCACCTGTTTGACCTCGAAGCGAGCAAACCGCATACACAGCTGCTCAGTGGCTATCGGGTTGCATTGAAGGATACTATTGCAGTCGCCGGCATTCCTCAGACCCTAGGCACGTCTCCCCAGTTTATCTCGCCTACTGGAAAGTATCCTCAGTCACAGCTTGATGCTTCGGTCGTTTCTTGGCTTCTGCTGGCTGGTGCTACCATCGTGGGAACAACCACTTGCGAGAACTTCTCTCTATCGCCAATGTCCTACAGCGCAGCGTCGGGACCGGTCCATAACCCGTGGGGTCGCAATTTCAACAGCGGGGGTAGCAGCAGTGGCTCCGCCGCCCTGGTGGCACTGGCCCTGGCTCGTCAGGCCGGTGTGCCAGGTTTGGACAACGCAGGTTCCGATGTCCAAATTGCCATTGGCGGAGATCAGGCCGGCTCGATCAGGGTCCCAGCCGCATATTGCGGCATCTATGGACTCAAGCCGACTCATGGCCTGGTTCCTTATACCGGGATTGCTGGCCTTCTACCGATGATTGACCACGTAGGACCCCTGGCTCGCACCGTGGAAGACATCGCCGTCTGTCTCTCTGCGATCGCGGGGTACGATGGTCTGGACCCGCGCATGGGCCCTGAAAGCCCGCTGCGAGAGAACGTTCGGGCGTACCACGATGAACTCGCCAGGTTTATCGAATCACTACCGACCAATGGGGGAGTCAAGGACTTTGCAGGAGCAGGGAGACCCCTACGCGTGGGCCTGATTGTAGAAAGCTTCAATATGACGGGCATGTCCCACAGCGTGTCAGACATCGTCAGCGAGGCCGCACGGAATCATTTTACGGCTATGGGCGCGGACGTTTCAGACGTCTGCATCCCCTGGCATGCCATGGGTGCTTCGATCTGGACAGCGGCCACCCGCAACCAGATGGCATCGCACGCCTTTGGCGGCAGGGCAAGCGACGTTCTAACGCATGGCCTACCGCATCTCGAGCACCGTTGGCCCCCCGATCAGGAGATGTGCGACACCCTGACCAAACATAACCCGGCCGTGATCAACACGATCCTAGGCGAGACTCTCCTCACAGACCCCCAGTATCTCCCGATCTCCGCCCAGGGCAAGGCGCACCGCCACGTTCTCCAGCTGCGGGCAGCCTACGACAAGGCCTTTGCCGATGGCGATTTCGATGTGCTCATCACACCGACTACGCCCACCCCGGCGCCCCCTCACCCGGATATGTCTCGAGGCTCTGCACTTGACAAGCTCAAGCTTGCGGCAGGTTCCACGAACAATACGTCACCTTTCAACGCCACGGGCCATCCAGCGCTGAGTGTCCCTTGCGGCTGGGCGACAGCTTCGGATGGGGTAACCAAGCTACCGATCGGAATGCAAATTGTAGGGAAAAGATTTC
The DNA here is from genome assembly GCA_027569095.1 of Aspergillus conjunctus. Lineage (NCBI taxonomy): Eukaryota > Fungi > Ascomycota > Eurotiomycetes > Eurotiales > Aspergillaceae > Aspergillus > Aspergillus conjunctus. Next base: position 199,585 of record JAPDEL010000024.1, on the reverse strand, counting down.
AAGACCTGTGTGTTCTCCAGGCGGCAAAGATGTTTGAATTGGGCGGGGGCGGTTTGGGATCATGGCCCGGAAGAGGGTGATTTAATGGAATATAATAATATAATCACGACGTTCATACCGACTCTACTCCAGTGTGTAATTTTATTAAATCATTGCAGATCCCGATGTTTGTACAGACAGTCCAGGCAATCGCGGGTGTCTGGAGTGTGTAAACTATGCAGAGGATATAAAAGGGTTGTTCGGGCAAAACGAAAATATAAACTCTGGGGGGTTAGGGATTGGTCTTATGGTAGTCGGATTGATTTATCTATATCTCCATAGCTATACGGACTTGGCAGATATCTCCTCTCCAGACACGGCCGCAAAAAACGCGTCACTCAGATATCCACCACACCAGGTCATCTTCTCGTAGCCATCCACGATCCAGGGCGTCCGATGCATAGCCGGCGTCTGGATTTTCTCATAATATCCACCCATTCCTTCCCTTACCCACATCTCGGCCGACCTCTCAATCTCCATATTGACGCCCTGGATTACATACATGGGCTGAACCTGCCAGACTACCCCATAGTCTCGGGCCATATCCTGCGACGCCGTCTTAAGCCTTTCCGGTGTCCAGCCCGCTGACGCGGGGAAGTCCCAGCCACAGCCCCAGGCAAACGCAAAGAGGCGACCGGGGAACCGGCTCAACATGGCCTCGTGGTAGGCCTTGATGTCATCGTAGTTGGGCAGGTCCATGCGCGCCCACGACACGTCGCTGAGTGGAGCCACGAGCGTAGCACGCTCCACGATGGCCTTCACGGTGGAGCGGTACAGATACTGACCGTTGTGGGAGCGAGGGAGGTCCCAATCAAAGAAGACGTCGACGCCCGTGACCTCCTTTGCGATGTTCCGGCGCTGAGACAGCGATGTGTCGTATCGTACTCGAGACTTGTAAGAGTCGGCAGAATCTTCCGATTCCAGACCACCCAGGCACAGAAGTTGCTTCTCTACCGCTTCGTCGAAAGTCATAATTCCCGCAGACGCAATCCATGCGGTCCTCGCGGCAGTAGGAGACTCCCCAGCCGCGATGGCCTCTTGGAGTACTTCTTGGAGAGGCTTGACATCGTTAGTTGCTCCAAGAACATACTCATGGTCCCGAGGGTCGACCACAGAGGTAATGAAGTCGGCGTGGTCGAGATCGCACCGTGCAAAGAGTAAGGTCTCGGCGCCCATGACATCGAGCTGCATGCGCAAGGCCTTAACACGGTCTTCATATTCGGAGGTGGGGACGATGGTGCGCCCCTGGCCGATAGTGAACTTCTTGAGACCCAGCGCCAGATCGTCGATGTGGATGCCGGCTGCACCGGAATCGACGAGCGCCTTGGTCGATTTGATCGTCGCTGTCAATGATCCAAACCCCATGTCGCCGTCCGCAATGATTGGCATCAGGTAGTTCCAGTTCTCCATCCCGGCCCGTTCTTCGATAGAATGCTGCATTCGGACCTGGCGTTGCCTTTGGTCGTGCCATTGCTGGGCCTTGAAGACCTTGTCCACTACCTTGGGCACTGTGTCCCATGGCTGTGGGGGCGAAGGGGTCAGCGCCAGTTCTTATTCTCCTTTCCTGTCTAGGGTGTCAAAGATGAGGCTCACATAGTCTGCGTGATCCATGCCAGGATAGTTATTCTCGCTGAAACCGGACAATCCGCCAGAGACGTAGACTGTCCTCATATACTTGGCCATCTGGCTGACGGCGATGGGGTCCGTGGCGCCAAATGTAAGCTCCGCAGTACCATTGCTACGGTGCTCGTGCAGCATGTTCCAGAGCGTGAGGGCAGACGGATTGACGAGACAAGGCAATGGCTCAGTGTTGCGAAGGGCAGCAATGGTGCTTGCCGTCCACGGCCGCTTGATGCCGGCCTGGCGAGGAGTCTTCCACCATTCTTCAATCCTACTCACTTCACGATCGAATAATTTCTGCTCCTCAGCGAGGTCGCTCCACTGCTCTGGCATTTTTTCTGGAATTAGTGATGAAGGTGCAGGTTTAGATGGTGGATTTTCCGACGTCCAAGTCAATAAGTCAGTGAGCAGGACGCCGACGCAATTTACTTAAAAGAAAAAAACTAAACAAAAAAAAAAACACACTTCGGTTCCGCCATCTCCTAGAAATTTGCCTTGACGGTATATCAGGTTTCCCCGATGAACTGGGGATAGAGAGCCCCTCCTACTCGGACTCAGCTATAGTTCGTTTGTGAAGGTTGGTGGATGATGTCAGCATTGGAGATAGTTAGTTATTCTGAATTCCCCGAGATTCCCCGACTGATCGGACAAATGGCGTTTCGGACTTTGACCTTGGAGCAGTCCATCCCTGGATAAGCCCACCAACCCCGTGTCTCTCCAGATAGAACCACTTGCAATCACGGCGAAATAATACCATGGAGATATTGGATCAAGACCCCTCCGTCGCAGACTCGTACTCTACGGCGGGTGGACAACGGCCCTCTCCAATGCCGATGCGACGCAGCCGTGGCCGAACAGCCAAAGCCTGCCTACAGTGTCACAACAGGAAGCAGAAGGTGAGATCTGCCAGTTTCCGTTGTTTGCCGCTATCGGAATAAGACCCGACCTAACATGAGACGCAGTGCGATGGGTTGACGCCGTGCCAGAACTGTGTTTCCCGAAATGTCTCACACCTCTGTACCCCGCCCCGGTCAGGTCCGGCCTCGTCGACGGGGCCTGGGACTGGGACTATTAGTTCTGCGAGATCGAAGGCAAAGAGACGGCGGAGAACACCTCCCAGCCCTGTGCAAGACCGGCGGCAGCCATCAGTATCAGTTGTCGATCGTGAGGCTGTTGATGGAGGGGACCCGCCAGGCGAAGAAGAAAACCCCGAAGACGAAAGAAGTGATCCCACTAGCAGCCAGGGGGAGAAGAGCCTCCAGGTCGGACAGCTATGGAAGTCGCGTGGTGCACCTGCATTCTTCGGGAGCTCGTACTTTGGGCCTCAAGTCGCCGCTGCCCTCATTGACTCTCAGGCGCCGTATGTCCAGCCTGGGGCCAACACATCCCGGCGGAGCATGAATGCCCGGCCCTTTCGCGATGAGGCTGGCCCTTTCTCGCAGCTGTGGGATCTACTCGGTCTGCTACCGCGTCAAAAGTCGACGGTTGACCGGCTGGTTGAGAATTTCCTCGCGAATGTGAGCTGGAGTATGGACGCGGTCCACCCAGGTTCGTTCAGGAGGGAGTACGACCGGTTTTGGTCCCGAAAGGTGGGCTACGACGATGTGACGACGGTTGACATTCGTTGGCTGGCATTGCTCTTTATGGTTCTCGCCATAGGGGCATACCTGGACTGCCCACGTAGTGCAGCTCCCGAGACTCAAAGACAGTACGAGGAATCGTCATTGAGCTTTTTTTGGGCTGGTAGAAAAGCCATTGTCATCGCCCCGTCCTTCTACGGGGAAAGCTCGGATCTGGTTCGTGCCGGGATCCTGGCGACTCGCTATTGTCTCTTCTCCCAGCGAATCACCGAGAGCTGGCTTACGGTCGGCTTTGGCTCGCGTTTGGCCATGGCCCAGGGTTTTCATATCGATGGAACCCACTGGAGGCTGCCTCGTCGTGTCATCGAGACGAGGAGAAGGCTTTGGTGTCATCTATACCTTCTGGACCGCATGACGGCCTTGGCTCTCGGACGGCCATACTGTATCTTTGATGCCCAGTCACTCACCTGCCTCCCGGAAAACGTTTTTCTTGACGACCTGCCGGATGCAGAGGCCCTAGCTGTGACTGCGGAGCCCATCCAGACAAGTCCAACACCTAGCGTCCTCGCCATCTTCTCTCACGGTCTCGCGAAGATCATTGGCCAAATCCAGGAGCAGAGCTTTGGTATTCGCGCTCCTTCGTATCGCCAGGTCATGCAGCTTGATGCGCAGCTCGTTTCTTGGCGGGAGGGCTTGCCGCCGTATCTAGCGTTCGAGAATCCGGACCTCTCGCTAGACTCGACCTGCTCCTACCTGGGCTGGCATCGGCTGTATCTACATACGGCCTTCCACTTCGCCAGAATCACGTTGCATCGGCCTTATATCTGGCGGTCTTCCATTACCGACCAGCACGCGTTCAGCCGAGACGTATGCTTCGCCTCAGCCTGCGCCGATCTCAAGACGCGTCTCGAGCATGACGACAATTCCGAGCCCGCCGAACACTACACGTGGTGCCTGGGGGCGCCGCAGCTGTTCAACAGTGCGATCGTGCTAGGCGTCCTTGCCATCCAGGAGCAGTCGCGCGGTACGCGTGACGTCAGTGCCGTCGTCAACGATCTTGAGGCGTACTGTGACAAACAGAAGCATGAAATGTGGATCAATGATTTTCGCTTGGCAGAAGTCAAGGTGGTTGAAATGTGCATCGAGAAGCTCAAGAGCCCACGGAAGACCAAGCAAGCCTCACACGCCGCCCGTGTGGGAAACCTCGAGCCGGGCGGAAGCAGTGTAGGAGCGAGAATAGGCACCCAGGCAGATCGGCAACACAGCAACCGCCACGGGAACCCTCCACCGACCACGGCGACATCATTCCAGGATGCCCACTTCCCCGTGACAGGCTCGGATATTATCCAATTCCAGTCTCACTCGTCGCTTCCCATGGGTTGGGATGTGGATACCGCCTTGTGGCCGGACGGTTCCTTGCCAGAGGGGGGGATGCGACATAGCCCGCAGGGCTCGGAAACATTCACCTTCCCGGGCCCAACTGATTTAGCAACCTGGAGGGATATGATTGACATCATCGGGGGGCATGAGTTTGGTATCACGAGCGTGACCTGATACTGCGGGCAGGCTCTCTTTCGATCTCGCGACATCTGGTTAGCTGTGGACATAGGGCCCGTCCGTTCCCTTCTAGAGCAGAACCATGTGGATATTGATTGCCAAGCGCCTGCATGACCAGCCGCACCTGCAGAAAGGGCCCCCGCTGTTAGTTGCCGTGTCAGGGTTGGGATGCGCGGGCTTTATATTTGATGGTAACATCCCTGGCGATATGGCATTTAATGTCTATACCACTGTATATATATTATGCCCAGTGGGGTGTGTTTTTACCCACGGCCGGCCCGACTGAAGTGAAGCTGGTTTGCCCAATGCGGCTCCCTTACTATATATAACAAATTGCCCCTCGGCAGGTGGTATGGGGCAGCAGAGGCCGGTGTGCAACTAGCAAGGATATAGTGACCCTCTTGAACAATGTTTGTACGAGACAGAAAGATACTTTGTATATACAATGAATAGAATCACTATGGTGGGCCAGGAACTAAATAACTAAACACGAGAAAAGAATGTGAGGGCAGATTTGTTAAAATACACGCCTAACAGGGGGTAAACGGGTGATTAACACCTAAGTAACATGCATCTCAGGCACCAAGAGATTGATTAAGGAAACTGCCATCACACCTTACATGTCAGGAGGGCCGCCTGCATTGCTGCCATCTGAATTCATGACTCCACCTGAGGAAGTCAGGGAAGCAGCATAGCTGGTCTCATAGCTCGCGGAAACATTCACCCCCATAGTAATCCAAGCGAAAATTCCCTGCTCGACAGACTTGCCGAGGAGGGCGTACTCGAGGAAAGGATCGGAGGCCGTGTCCTCAATCTCGACCTGCACCACGTGATCATCGGCGTTCTCGGTGATGGAGGCAGTGTTGGTGTTGTAAGGGTAAGTGGCCTCTATCTCAGTAATCAAGTCCTGATCGAAGAACAGCTGGCCAATGTGGGCAGCATTGCCACCAGTGACGGTGTTGTTTGGGAGCGTATGGGCGCCCACATGCGCTACAACGTGGACATGGGTGGCGCGGCCACTATAATGGCCGGGGAAGACGGACGTGAACTGGGCCACACCCTCGTGGTCGGTCTTCTGAATACCACGCAGGAACGTCTTATCCAGATTGGTGGTGTCATTGCCGTTGCCGTTCATATCGCTCTGGACGCCGGAGTAGACACCCGTGGAGTTACAGTGCCACACATCCCAGTACAGCTCCTTGATGGGCTCACAGGTCTCAATGTCGATGAACTGGCCGTCCATAATAAGCGGAATACCGGCCTCACCGTCGCCAACATCCTTGCGAACCAACTCGCCCTTTACCCAGAAGGGGCCGATCTCTCCCTCCGGAGAGAGTATGCACACGGGGTCCTTCGCAAATAGCGCACCCTCGGGGGTAGCAGGGGTGACGTGGAGAGAGGAGTGGTGGTCGGTATCCACAGAGTCGTTGTAATCACGCGATTCCAGGGCCTGTCTGCGGTATTCTTCGTACAGGGCAGCACGGCGGGCTTCAGTACGGGCATTGATACCGCGGCGTTCCAGGTGGCTGGCGCACCCGGCGAGGCTTCCTTCGCCTGGCATTGTGGAGGAATTCTCTCTTCTGCGCATGGGCCATCGAGTGAGGCTCATGCGCGCCGGGGTGGGCAGCCGACAAGACGGCCATCCCGAGGAGAGCGAGTTTCGAAAAATGTACCATTTTGTATAAAGCGGTTTGTCAAGAAGGACAACTTGTGTAGGTTGAAGGGAATTGGTAGGAGAAATGCGATGGAGTCGACACTGTCATGGCTGACGGTGACCTATAGAAGAATTTATATCTACAGGCTCCCTACCGCATTCCAACAATCTATCAATCAATCAAGGTCCATTAAACCTAATGAGGCTTCACTGCCGCTCCCACTCCAACAGGATTCTTCTAATCCGAGGCAAACGCGTTTCCTACTTGCGTACGTAGGGGTGTGCTTTTGTCTCCCTCCCTGTAGCTGTCGTCACCATCTGTCTGCGTGGCGTCTTGATCCAGGTGAAGATCGACACGTCTGGACATAAGCGTGTAGCTATCTTGGCCCTACGAAATGGCGGGATATGGTTATTTTCAAGCTTTCAACCATCTCACCAATCCCGCCAATGTCACTGGCTGGAATTATAGGCGTTGCGGGGTGGTTTTGGCAGGCCATGACGATCTGCAGCCCCGGCGGGTTGATTTACGCGCATCCTGATTGGGTGGCCGTCCGGGGGTTGAAACGCCAAGCATCAGTCAGCCGAGTCGTGGGAGTCCGAGTGGAGCCCGAAGAAATCCATCTCTCACTTTTCCATCCTTATCCACCGAGGCTGCCATCAGTCCTCTCACTTGCTCTCAATTGACTGCCTTAATTAAAAGATTGCCTTCTACCAGTCGGATTGGGGTTCCACAGGGGTCCCGTCGGCCCTCTTCGTGTTATTTTCCGAAGGGAGAGCATGGAGGGCGGCGCCACGGCTCCACGCGGCAGACCGCCACGGAATGCGTGCGATCTATGTCGCCATAGAAAGGTACTTGGCATGGCTATTTGTGGATCAAGATCCCAACGCTGATAACTGTTGACTGTAGATTCGCTGCGATAGGGAAAAGCCAAATTGCGAAACCTGCCAGCTGGCAGGCGTCCAATGCACTTTCACACCCGGGCTTCTCGGCGGGAAAAAAACTCTGAAGACGTATGTCGGAATGAATGGTCCTGCTATTTTCAAGCGGCGTGTTTGTTGACGCTAACTCTTGGTGCAAGGCAATTGGCCGAGGCCAAAGCTCGTCTGCGGTTGCTGGAGTCTTCGGCTGCTGGCCAAAATCCCCCATTGGCTCGCCATTCTCTACACGAGGAGGCTGAACGCGAACCTCCTCCCTCGCGCGTCTATTCATCCTTCTCTCCTAACCTCCCTAACCCCGAAGATTTTGATGTCTCCCTGGCAGCTTTCTACCGGCATCTTGAGGTCTGTGGGCTCGGCACTGCACATAGCGCACAGCGAGCGTCTCTGCAGTATGCCGTACAACATCAAACCGGTGCTCAGTTCAACTTCGAAGAATTCTGCGCCCAGGTGACCCAATCGTATTCATTACAGTATCCTTTAAGGAAACCTCAGGTCATCTGCGTGGAGTGGCCTGAGGATGACATAATTCGGACATCCATCTCATATTACGCGACAGAAGGCCTATACTCCATTTTCCCAGTCCTGGAAATATATACACTCAATGACCTTTTTAAACAATATCTCGCCAATCGCTCGGGGGGAGTAACGCAGACATCTTTGAAGACATGTCTTTGTGCCTTTACAGCATTCATAGTCAAAATTCATGGCCATCATCCAGCCTTTGTAAATACCAAACCAGATGCGTACGTGCATGCGGCGCTCACTTTATTGCCTAATCTCCTACTGGAAAGACACGACATGAGGACCCTGGAAAGCCTGGTCCTCCTGGTATGCCTTACTACCTGGTCATAATCCATCATTTCATGCTTACACATCCAGGTACTCTACATCACCCCATCCGGTCAGTCACAGTCCGGCCGCATGTTGCTTGCCCTCGCGGTACAGGTACTTTGCCACCTCGGAGGGACCAGAGTGAGACCCCAGGATCCAAACAGTCACCATTTAAGGGCTCTTTTCTGGCTTTGCTACGGGATAGACAAGGAAATGTCGATTCGTGAGACCCTGCCTCCCTTGATTCGTGACAGTGACTGCGACCTCGACCTTCCAAGAGCATACGTCCTCAAGTCGTCAGATCGGCAATTCCTGCAGATGCCTCTATCGTCCGATGTGCTGCTTTTCCCATCCGATCTCCGTCTCGCCATGATGAAATCCAAAGTCTACGAACGCCTTTACTCGGACCACGCCCGGACGCAGCCCGAAGCCAGGCGGCTGGAGCACGTGCGCCAGCTTGACCTAGAATTAGACGAGCTAAAATCCGGGTTCCCTGTTGGATTTCGACCCAATGCTTATGCAAGCAAACAAGCCCCGGAGTACAAGCTGCATGACTTTAGCCTTCGCGGGGCGAACCTACACTTGGAGTATTATTTCTGCCTGAAAAAGATCCACGAGGCGGGTGTCCAATGCAGCCTCGCGGTCAGTCATCATGGTCCGTTGTCGTCCAGCGTTGAGCTTTATTATGAGTCATCTCGGTCAACCTTGCTGTACTATATCCGTGCACAGGGTTATGTTGATGCCTTCAATTTCTGGTGCGCATCTATCAAAGGCGAGGGAGCCTGTACATGCTGACCAGGGTTAACAGGATCCACGCTGATTTTGTATTCTCCGCAATTGTGTCGCTTTTCCGGTATCTCATTGAAAACCCTGCCATGCCCACATTTGCGAGCGATGTCTACATACTCGAGCAAACTCGCGAAATATTTGCTCGTGTCAGGAACGATAATCGGGGCAGGAGATGCTTCCCACCCATATTTATGGCCGAGGCATTCATTGTTTTACTGACGGACTTGGCAAAACAGGGCTCTCATGTAGCAAACAAACTCAAGAACCAGGACCAACCGATGTACCTACCATGATATACAGCCGCGTAGCATAAGTTTCCGCTCCGCTAGGCTCGTTTGGTTTTCAAGTCTCGTTAGTGGTGACTAGAGGTACCAGGTGAGACTATTTCTTCGAGATTGCGAGCGCTCGCCCTGGATTTTCAATAGAGGTTCGTGTGCATGCACAAGGACCCACTATCATAAAAAATTGACTGCACAGCTAGGACTGGCGTTTCCGGTACACAGGAACAGGTCAGCCGCAAGGTGTCAAATAATTTGCCAATTGCCTTGGTTAGTTTGGATGACCGGTATTTCTGGGCGGTCATCCGCGACGCACTGATTATATATAATCAGATGACCCACGCTTTGAAGATTCAAGAAATGCATCATACCCTACTGGAGGATATCACGCAGGCTTTCATTCAAGACTTTCTTCATGACCAGAGTTATGTGATCCTGTTTTTCAATATGGCGAGTAGAGTCTGCGTGGATGGGCTGAGGGGGACAATAAGTGAAAAACTTCTAGTACTGTTGATCGATTACCGCTTATGGAAGCTTCCTGGGGTGCATTTTGATCCCACGTGATGAGAAGCTTACCGACTGAGATTTTAACATGGGCCAATTATTAGGGGAAGAGTCCTTTACTAATAAGTGTAGTAGACTTTGATACACCCTGGTAATCACTATGATAACAAGTCTGTCTTCGATGCATCCTTTTCTGGGGTTGGGACACCCCCTTGGCCCTGCGCCTGTACCCTCAACCCGACCGATTCCAGCACAGCCTGAACTCGAGGCCCCGTTGTCGCGACCGCGATCATTGCCCCCAGGAAATAATGGAGTACTTCAAATATGCATAGTAGCGGATCTGGGCCTTCGAGACCGTTGTTACAGACATCCGCAATCCGATCCAGGACGCCTTCCCCACAGAGTTGGTGGTAGACGAAAAGGCGAACAGCGAGCGCGTAGTGGTTGGCCACAAAGTGGTACAAGGCGACCAAGATGCCAATTGCCGCGAGGATAATCGTCATCTTACCGGCTGGGTCGTGATTAGCACGAGGTGGGGAGGGAAAGAGGGATACTAATGCTTAGATCCCTTACCTGGCACTGCTGCCACGGAAGAAGGCGGTTCGGAATGTGTGGTGGGACGGGGTCGAAAAGCTTGAGTAAAGCCCAGAATGGTGCAGTTTGTCTTGGTGAAACGAGTGAACTGGATCATCAGCTACGGTGGGAGAGAGGAGAGAGTTTTATCTCTTTCATGACTCATGACCCACTGCAGGCAACAAGCAGTTAATCTGGGTCCATGTCTCAGCCTCCTTTGGGGAACCAACACATCCAACATTAAGCGAGTGGATCTGAACGATTCTCGAATACCACCCTGGGCAGTATTTCATGATCTAGACACCCCCAATAATATGCAAAATGGATCAAATCACAGAAATCTTTCAAATTGCAACGAACAATAATGATCATAGAGCAGCGTCATACCCCCCTCTCCCTCAGTACAGCTCGCAGGGTCTCCGCAAAAGTCGCCACATACTCCTTATTCAACATGGTATAATGCGCCCCCTGCACATCATGGAAACGGACATCCTCTCGAACAAACTCTTTCCAGGCTGCCAATCTACCTTCGATCCAGTCCTTCCGGTCCTTCGCAACATGGCTTAAAGGATCGGCCACGAAGACATCCATGCACTTGATGCTCCCCTCTGGATCGTAGTCCACCGCCATACCCTGCATGTTGGAGGCCAGGTCAACCCACAGCAGGTAGTACTCCTCCGAAAGGCCCAACTCCGCCCAGCGCGCCTCATCGCAGTATTGCTTCAGGTAGCGAATTGCATCCAGCCGGCGATGCTCGCGCTCAAACGCGCACAGAGCGGGCTTGTGCGTGTATGCCGTCGCCTCATCCATCAATCCCACGAAATAGAAGAGATGGATGACGCATTCATCCCACAGCAGCTCGCGCATACGGAATTTGATATGCGGAGGGAGGTTCCAGCTCCCGCAGTACCGCACCTCGTCGCCGTCGCGCTCGAGCAGCTTCGTGACCTCGAACGCGACCATGCCGCCGAAGGAGTAGCCGGCGATCGCATAGGGGCCGTGCGGCTGCCGCTTCTTGATGGCGTCGCGGTACGTCTCGAAGACTTCCGGGAGGGATTTGAAGGGCGTCTCACCCTCCGTGGCGTTGAATCCTTTCGCGCGAAACGCGTAGACCGGGCGATCCGTTACATGGTGAGCGAGGTTCACGAAGACAAGAACCTCCCCGACCCCGGGATGGACAAGCCAGAGGGGGGTCTTGTTGCCGTGTGGCTGCAGAGTGACGACTGGATCGTAGACGTGCTTCCCCTGGCCCGTGGTGACAGCGATGCGTGTCGCCAGGCCTTTGACTGTAGGGTGGTTCAACATATCCGTCAGACGAAGCGGCTGAGTGAGCTCCAAACGCTTATTGACTCGCTGCATGATGGCGACGAGGTCCATCGAGGTCGCGCCCGTCGCCAGAATCGAATCATTAACCCCGAAGTCGTCGTCGGCCGGGACCTCTAGCTGCTCGCGAATGATATCGAGGATGGCGACCTCATCGGCAGTCTCGGCCTCCCCCCGTGTCTTTTGGCGATACCGTCGGATAGCCTGCTCATTGAGCGTCTGCTGTGCGGTAAATGCCCCGTTCTCCAGTGCAGCCTTGAGTTTCGCCCGAGACAGCTTTCCCAGTGTGGTCTTGGGCATATCCTCCAGACGCAGGGGCACCACCCGTGGGCGTGAGCGGGTATGCATACTCGCCACGCGAACGATACTGCTCTGCGCGTTGAAGCGGGCTTCGTCGTCGTCGCCGCTATACGAGGGGAGGTACAGCACGGCAACAACCTCCGTATCCATGGAGGCGTCTCGCGTTCCGAAGCAACAAAAATAGCTGGACGTGGCACCTGCAATCTCAGCCTGCTCGAGGGCCGCATCCAGCTCGTGAGGGAGGTATTTGACCCCATTGATGTTGATCATCTCCTTGGTGCGGCCATCCAGGTGCAAATGGCCGTTCGTGTCGATGTACGCGAGATCCCCCGTCCGAAACCACCCGTCACTCGTGAATGCCTCGGCCGTTGCGGTGGGGTTGTTGTGGTATCCCTTGAAGACGACATCGCCTGCGAGCTCTAGACTGCCCCGTTCTCTGGTTGCCGCCTCATCACCTGACCCATCGAGGCGAGTGACGCGCATGCGGACGCCTGGCATGCACGTTCCCAGCGAGGCGAACTCGAGGTGCTCGGCGCGGTCGTAACTCGGACAGTGGCTGTTGAAGATACATCCGGCCACCGTCTCTGTCATCCCAAACGAGGGTTTGAACACATCGTCGGCTGCTCCGTACTGGCTTAAAAAGGGCTGGAGTGCGGCGCAGACTTCGACGACGTTGGCTTCGCCACCAGTGTCGAGATAGAGAGTTTCAAGATTCACATCTTCGTCAAGGGTAGATGTCTTGCCGGCCTCGAGCTGTCTCCGTAGCTTGGCGAAAAGAAAGTTGGGTGCAAACGTGCGCGAGACTCGGTGCCGACTGACAAGATTCAGCAGCTGCACCGGATCGACGAGGATATCTGCAGACGGGACTTGGATTTGAGATACACCCGACACGATCGCGAAGATGTGACAGTGCACGAGGTTGGCGACGTGATCCATGTGAACCCATGAGAGGAACGGGCTCTTGGGGAAGCGTAGGTTGCCCACTTGGGATTTGCCCCGGAAGGCTGCTAGAAGCTGGTGATGTGTAAGAGGGACGGCTTTGGCATTGCCGCTGCTTCCGGATGTCAACATCAGAGCTAGGATGTCGGACGGGGATGGCCGCAGAGCAGGCAACGGTGAGTCCGTCACGGATGTGTTGGCGAGAACATCCTCCACGGTTCGGGTCTTGATGCGGTTTTCTACCGTCTGCTCCTCAAAGGGTCCGAGGAGAGACCTTCGAGTGAGACAGAGGGGTGCGTCGAGAGTCTCGTAGAGATGGCTGAGATGCTTCTTTCGATCCAGCGGGTTATGGCTAAACATCCCAGGCCCTGTGACCACGGGTACCGCCCCGGTCAATAAAACCGACCAGTACCATATGGTGCTATCCAAGGTACTGTCAAAATGGATGAGCAATATAGATCCCGGCTTGCACACTCCTTGCGTGGAGAGCCTGCCCGCGTTGGATTCTGCCTGGTGCAAAAGCTCCTTGTAGGATAGGTGCTGTGCGGCAGATGGTCCGCTGATTTTGTTTTGCTCGTACGTGACAATTCCTTCCAGGGTATGAGTGGCAGCATACCGCAGAGCATCAATGATATTATCAAATGGATACTTGGCCGGTGTCATGGCCACGCCTGGTGCCACATCTTCTGACTTGGATGGAGCCATGTTCGCTCCCGGAATGCTTGCACAGGAGTGAATAGAGAGGTCTACTTAGGTCTTGAAGAATTAAATTACGACAACGCTATATATACATCCCGTGAAAACGCCGAGCACTTGTTGTGCTGGAATCAAACTACCTCACTGGAAAAATAGCCCCGGCAAGAGCGGCCAGGCCGTGTTTCTACTTCAGATGAGAACACGGAATTTCTCACTCCTACCCTAAATGTTCCGCAATATTACGCTATATCGTAAAGTTAGTGGGAAGCTGCCCCGACCCAAACTCCAGATTCGGCTGGGAGGTGCAAGGACCCAGGCAGCCGTGTTCTGTATCCAAGTTTGACTCATAAGCCGTGTCCGATGTAGCATTGCACTATCGGGATACGAGGATATATCGAAGCCCGAATGGACCAAAGGTTCGTAAAGGTAGATACACCCTGATACCGCGATCGTAAGTCGCATGCACTGCCTCTTTCGTTGATAGAACCCGATTGCCCGTACGAGGTATCTCCACATAAAGTGGACTCTGGATTCTCGTACTCTCGCTGCGGGGAAGTATACTGGTAAAGCCAACTTAGCTCAGTAAAGGGCGGAGACTCCTACCCCTGTCGCAATGCACACCTCTTAGTGACTCGCTGGGCGAAACTGCAGCCAAGAGATTGTCGATGCCAGGTTGCATCGAGAGTGGAAATGCCGACATGATGAAAGGCCAAGAAGGCTGGATCGATATGAATACGAACTTGGTGGCGTGGAATGGTCTTGCGAGCGAAGAGTGCTGCTGATGGTCGAGAGGAGGGTCCTCAGCTCTCAGCAGTCTACGAACTTGGAGATCATCAGTCCAGGTGTATAAATCACATTAACGAAGCCATGCACTCCCGGCAGTCTACTGATACACACTTTCCCTGTGCTACCCGTACTGATATTGTTCAAAATGACTGTTCAAACCATCGTCTCACCAGCCGAAGCGATCTCCCAGACTGAACAGAAAGGGAAAAACACAGCTACAGAATACTGGTCCCGTCACCTGCGCTCTGTGCTCGCTCCATTGCTCAAGGATGCCGGAACGTACTCTGCAGCAGATCAGGAATCTCACCTGAATTTCATTGATGAGCATATTGCTCCTAACCTGGGGCCTCTCCCCGGCGAGCCCCATGGCCAGTATACAACACCCTCGTCCCTCGTCGGCTCCCCTTTTGACCCCAGCATCAACCTCATCTCCTCGGGCCAGGCAAAGGTCCGTTTCGACTACGACGTAATCGGGCCCGCTGAAAGAACTGGCCCAGATCCGTTCGCTGAGAAACTTGCGCGGGAAATGCTGCACCGACTAGCAGATATTGTGGGTGCAGATACAAGGTGGATGGACGGGCTGATGGATGCCTTGTACCTCACGCCCGAAGAGACTGAAACCGCTTTATCCAGAATGCCTCCTGGGATTGCAATTCCACCTAGTTCCGTGGGATTTGATTTCGATGGTCCTAAGAAGACCCTCAAGTTCTACATTCCTGGCGTGCGCAAGGCTATTGCCACCGGGAGGCCATCCAGCGATATCATCCTGGAGACTCTGCGGGGATTAGAGCCATTAGGGTCCGAGCTTGTCCCTGCGTTGGACTTGATTTCCTCGTAAGTTAATCGAACAGACCTTCAAGGCACACTTTTACTCACTGCCACCACACTCGCAGATACCTTTCGACTAGTACCAACGACGCTATGCTGATGCTAGTAGGCATCGATTGCGTCGATCCCATAACCCACAAAGACGCGCGGGTCAAGTGCTATCTTCACACGAGCAGCAATGCCTTCTCCGTTGTGCGCGACGTTCTCACCCTCGGAGGGCGCCTCAATGACGAAACTTCACTGAAGAGAGTGGAGATCCTGAAATCAATCTGGCCTCTATTATTGAACGAGCCCGAAGGTCCCCACACAGCCGACGAATCTTGGACGAAGCCAGAACGAATCAATCGCACTGGATACTCTGGAATGCAGTACACCGTGGAAATCACACCTGGGAAGCTGATCCCGGATACCAAGATCTACGTGCCCCTCTTCCAGTACACTGACAGCTCCGAGGTAGCCGAAACGAACTTTGAGACTATTCTGAAGAAGCTGGACAACGAATGGGGCCATAGTGGGAGGTACCGCGAGACGATGCAGTCTATCTTGTGAGTTTTCTCGTCCCTGGACAGGTTTGAGCTTGGTCTAACAACCCCGCAGCAAAGATGTCGGGAACTATGGGCAGACGTATGCCTCGTTCTCCTACTCCGAGAAGAAAGGCGTATACACCACCTCGTACGTCGCAATGCCAATCAAGGAGGAGGGAGGAGGAGGACTAGCTGGAGAATTCGGTCTCCGTGATCATTAGATTATCTTCTCTTCTCTGCGTTTGATTGACTCATGAATTCACATGCTCAATGAATTTATACCATCCTCTCGTATCTGGCTCAACTTAGTACGTAATACTCTTGGCAGTAGCCTCGAAACGGGCAGTGTGCAAGCAGCTGCTCGTTTCGGTTTCCGGTGTATCCCTTTCATTCGTTAGATGGTTCCAGAGAGGTGGGTACAACCTGATCAGTCAAGAAAGTCTTTCCAAGTGGGATTGGCTGCCGCTTAGTTTCCGAGGTGGCGAAGCATCCAATACACAGAAACCTCTCGAAGCCGGAGTCGGGGAAATCAGCAGAAGATGAACGCAGAGAGCCCGAAGAGAAACGAAAGTCGCTTCGCAAACGAGGCGTGTCTGGGCGTTGCCACTAACCTCGTATTCTAGCTTTAAGCTCGTGGAATTTTGCCATTCCTGTCAAGACGATAAAGTTGTCTGCGCTAGGCTAAGGGCTTGGTTGTTTCTAAAAGTACCCCGTATCTGATCTATCTTAGCGCTGTAGTCATTCAGCCGCGTCATACCACACTTCAAGTCGCATCCGTGAGCGAGGGGATTGACAGGGATCTCCGCCATCGACATCTCTCGAGTACCCGCTTGGAACCCCCCTTCTTCCTGGTACGGGCTAGTCGGCCTCGTATAAACACGGGATACCCCACCCCTTGGCTTGATCACGGCATGGTCAGGGCGTAGGGTGCCGAAACTGAAGACTTGCGTTGCAGAATGGCACCCGAATCGGCAAGATTGCCAATGCCCTAAGCAGCCCGCATGGCCGGGCCGGTATGCGATGCGAGGTACCATCATGGCCCAGACCAGTATTCTCTTGCTTAACACCTGTTCAAACTTCATGCTTTACCCCGCAGTGTATTTTACCCCGCAGTGTATTTTACCCCGCTCGAGCAATGTAACAGACGGCTGTATCGCGTTGATATTCAAGTTGTCGATTCCAAAGAATAAATATTCCGATGGAACCCAAGAATGCCACCTGTTGATATGGATTACAGACTAGGAATTTTCAAATTCTCGATTGTCAATTTGCAATTGCCAGGACACATTATGGTAAACCTGGGTCTTTCTTTGGGAGGAATCATCCGCTGATCTTGAACGTCTCGTCCACTTTATCCAAACAATTAACAACTACATCCACCTCGATACTCACAATGAACGTCGCCCAGGTTATATCATGGGGATCACCACCTGAACTTAGCTCCATCACCGAGCTTCCGCCACCGACTCCTCCGCAACTGCAGTTGAAAGTGCTGGCCGTAGGAGTTCCGCGGGTAGTCCAACTCCGGGCAGCAGGGAAACACCCCAGCGCATTCAACGCCGCCCTTCCATTCGACCCGAGCATCGACGGGGTGGGAATCAATGAAGCAACTGGCGACCTTTACTATATAAACCCACTGTCGGCACCTCTTTTAGCTGAACGCGCGAATGTTGATCGTAACCAACTCGTCAAGCTCGATGCCAGTGCTGACCCGGTCAGCGTTGCAGGACTTGTGAACCCGGTCTCTAGCAGTTGGATGGCTTTGCGATGTCGCGCGATCGGAGGCTGTCAAGGGCGCACTGTGGTTATTGTTGGTGCGACGAGCGCAAGTGGTCGTGCAGCTGCTCTCGTGGCACGATCGCTGGGCGCGTCTCGGATTATAGGGATATCGCGAAATGAGGAGACGCTTGCAGCAGTAGAAGGGCTGGATGAACGTGTCATCCTGCGCAGTCCGCTTGCTGTGCCAGAAGGTCTGGGGCCGGTGCATATTATACTCGACTACGTGGGTGGATCTGTGGCTGTTGAGCTGCTCCAGGCGGCCAAAGTCGACCCTGGACAGAATCTACAGTATATTCAAGTCGGCGGGCTTGCGGTCGAGGAAACCCATATGCTCAAGCAGCTGCCTACTCACTTGATCAATATGAAGCCGATCTGTATCATGGGGTCTGGGATGGGGAGTTTTACCAAGCTGGATCTGAAGAACGAAATGCCTGGTTTGATGGAGTTCATCACCAAGATGAAACCGCCCTTTGATATATGCACTGTGCCATTGCACGAGGTACAGTCTGCCTGGAATTCGGAAAAGTCTAGCACAAAGAGACTGGTTGTTGTTCCAAATGTTTATAGCAGTGGATGATTGAGGTGGTGATGTGATACTCTCGCTCAATAGTTTTCTTCAGCGGGCACAGAAACCTCACTTTCCTCTTCACATTGCAAAGGCTAGAGTTTTGCAATATGAAATTACCTTTAGTATTTTTGACGCTGGCGTTGGAATCAAGGAGCGTAACGACGCAGTTTCGCCAGGCGGAATTTAGGATATAATTTCAGACCCACTGATAGGGAATGGATAAAATATGGCGACCTGATATGTGGAATAACACCATTGCTGATCTTCAACTCCACCTGGATACGATTGTACCATCCCTAGGCGCTCTGGGCGATATAAACGAGGAACCACAGTT
The DNA here is from genome assembly GCA_027569095.1 of Aspergillus conjunctus. NCBI lineage: Eukaryota > Fungi > Ascomycota > Eurotiomycetes > Eurotiales > Aspergillaceae > Aspergillus > Aspergillus conjunctus. Next base: position 181,144 of record JAPDEL010000024.1, on the reverse strand, counting down.
GCCAAGTGCACAGCCTTGACTCATTCGCCGCGAGCTTCCAGGGACAGTGCAACAAACGGAGCTTCGTATTCTTAGCTAGCGCCCAGACTACGTCCATGAAGACGGATATATTGCGGTCACAATAGTGATCCTAGTGTGCTCCCGTGGGGAGTTGCCCACTAGTGTCACATACTAGTAATATTCTTTGCTCGTGTTTTGGTGGCGATGGTGGTCAAGCATGGTAACCCTCTGAGAGAATGCAATCTCCAAGGCTCCAACGTTTGGCGAGGCTGTATTGTGATTCATCCGGTCTAGGCATTGTTTCATGCTAGCTGAAGAAATCCGAAGCGATCTCAACAAAAATAATTGCAAATGAAATCACAAGAACCAATATGGCGGCGTTGGCCTTGTGAATTCCTGTACAAAAGTAGTACGCATTCCGGCTTCACTCCTGTGGCTTTGTAAGTTAAACAGTACAAGATCGAAGTCAATCTTGCATATTTCCAGACATAGAAAAACCATGGGGTCGATAGCGCCTGAAGGAAGATTGGTTGACCCAACAGCCCTTTTCTCTTCCCGAGTACACAGATGGGGGCCAGGAGCCAGTAAGCCCGAAAACTCCCTCTATGGATGCTCTGTACTGATGCGAGTATAGTTCGCAGCCTCCTACCGCTTGAAGCATATCCAGGGATGCTCTCCGTGGTTGCTGGCAAGCCCAACCCAGAGACATTCCCATTTGCCGAAATCTCAATCACGCTCAAAGGTCCCAATGGGACGAAAATAGTGCTTGACCAGTCTGACTTGAGCAACGGCCTGCAGTATGGCCTACCAGGAGGAGATGCGGAATTGATCCGGGTTTGATACCCACTAGTATTGGAGGTGTGAGAAACAATACTAATGTAGATTAACTCTAGTGGTTTGAAGGGCTGCAGAAAAGGGTCCACGGTATAGCCGAAAGTGAGGGCTGGGCGTGTTGCATTGGCAATGGAAGCCAGGAGCTTATCCACCGGGTTTTCCAGGTCTTCACTGATCCAGGGGATCCTGTTCTCATCGAAACGTAGGTCGATCATACCTTGGCCAGATGGCTTAGGACACACTAGAGATGATTTGCTAACTTTCAACAAACAGCCCAGCCTATCCGTGAGTATTCAGACCTACAGGATGTATTACCCTTCTAAAAATTTATTTAGAGGAGTCGCAGGATTCCTTCGCGCAGAGGGACATGAGCTGGTAGAAGTCAATTCAGGCCCTCATGGGCTAGATCCCTCCGCCCTAGAACGCACTTTGTCTTCACGGCCTCAGCATCTGAACCGCCCAAAAGTTTTGTATACAACCCCGACTGGGTCGAATCCAACGGGCCAGTCGTGTACGGAGAACCGCAAAGCTGAAATGTATGTGAAACTCGACCTAAAAATAGGAGAGATACTGAAACTGTGAAACTCTTAGTCTACGACTTGCAAAGCGTTTCAACTTCATAATTTTAGAGGATGACGCATATTTCTTCCTGAACTTCGAGGAGGTCCCGTCCAAGAGAGCCAGGAGCTACCTAGCCCTAGAGAAGGAGGTAAATGGAGACACAGGACGGGTTGTTCGAGTCGACTCGCTGAGCAAGATTGTGAGCTCTGGAATGCGGATCGGATTCCTCACTGCCCCTATTCCTGTTGTCCAGAACGTCATCCGAATCACTGAAAACATCAAGTGCGTACATGGCCTTATCCTGGCAAACGAAGATACTAATGACATCTTTGCAGTCTTCAGCCATCATCCACCACACAGCTCCTCGCCCTCTCCCTGTTCCGTCACTGGGGCCATTCAGGGTTTCTCAAGCACTGCAAGGAAACCGCTGACTTCTACCGACGTAGGCGAGATCTCTTCGTTGCCGCAGCGGAACGCACTCTTAAGGGACGAGCCACATGGGATGTTCCAACCGCTGGAATGTTTCTCTGGCTGACCCTTCTACTGCCACCAGGTAAGGATAGCTTCGATCTTCTCAAGGGGCAAGAGATGGGGAACGGGATCCTGGCAACTCCTGGGATTGCGTTCATGCCGAATAAGCGGAAGAGTTGTCAGATCCGGGCTAGCTTTAGTCTCATTCCAGAGGATCAGATGGACGAAGCGTGTCGCAGGATCGCTAAACTTGTGGATAAGGAATGGGAGTCTGGAACTGGCTGCCGGAATTAGAAACATATCCGGTGTGTACATTCAAATTAACATTTTATCCCAGTCGGAGCTTTCTATGTTGTTCCCAGCATGTGCATCAGTGCCCCTTTCTGTCTCTTAGCCCGGATAGATACAAATTGCCTAAGTGTTCATCCCATTATCTGTTCTCTCAGAGAGTTGGCTATCCAGAGAGCGGCTTCTGGCCGTACACGATGTAGCTGCCATCGAATTAGCACCCTATTTACCCTGGATGTATCCAAGATATGAGGGATAGGAGTACTCACACAGGCCAGTAGGCATGGACCTCTGGGTTGTGCAACTCTGCCCGCACAGCCTTGAGAAAATTGCCAACATCCTCCTCCTTCCACCCCAACACTTTGACAAGCAAAGCGGTAGAGAACTGATCAAACCGCTGCAAGACGTTGTACAAGTTCCACCGTCCTTTCAGTTTATCTGCTTCATCTTCAGGCCAAGGATTCGTAGGCCACTTGTGAACCACAGTCCTGACATTGACGAATCCCGCGTCTTTCATCCAAGCCTCATAGAACGTCGGGTTGTTGGAAGGCCGTTTTATTTTCTCGGATGCTTCGACAAGGAGTTTACCCCATTTTGCGAGGGGGTTGTCTTCCGTGAGGGTGCTGTCGTCACAAGCCACTGGATTGCATAGCTCCTGCATCTCTATCCAACCGCCCGGTTTCAGGAATCTAGTGCGGATTAGTTCCTTCATGAAATGATGGTGCCCCAGGAATCTTGCAATTTGGCTTTGGAATGTCAGAGGGAGGGTAGGGAACGTACTTGAATCCCTGCTCAAAGAGTTTGTGCTCTTCGAGTCGGCGGTGGTGTTGGCGGCAGTGGATAAGGTCGAATTGATGACTGTAGGTCCAAGGTTCATTCGCATCTCCAACTTGTGGGATGATATTGGACGGTATACTTGTAACTGGTTCAGTACTTGTTTGACTCTTCGGGGCTTAGCTGGGGGGTGGGAAGACGTGTTACTCATTCAAAGTCATAGGCTCGGAATCGTTAGCCACAATAGTTGTAGATGCATTCCTTTGAGCTGGTCGCAGTCACGAACGGTCAGAGGAGTTTATATTTGAAGAATATTTAGTTTTTACCATAGTCAAGCACCCAGGCTGCGTCTCCTGTGGCTATATCTAGCACGGATTCGGGAGTTCCAGCGATTGGAGACAAGTACAACTGTCCTCGCAGGGTAACATGAAAGAGCTGGTGCTGAAGGTCTGCGTGTTCTTAGTCGAATGCCTTTGGTGAGAAATTTTGTCAAGAATGATACCAACCAAGTCTTTCTAGCTGTACACGTTGTTAAATCAACGACTACCAGGGGCTTAACATCCTTCAGGAGTGGTCACCGACCTCACTGTTTTTCACTATGCGGTCCGTTATTAGCCGGATATATATTTTGGCTCCCTGACAAGATTTTGTTCCCATACCTCCCTTGCCATAGGTTTGAGGAGACTGGCCGGTGGTCTCGATATATTTACGAACAGATAATTTCACAGACCTTTCAAGATTTTCGCTGAGCTATGTTAATATCCACTGCAAAAAAATGATTCGGAAGGAAACGTACGGGGTGGTATCCCAATCATCAAGCGTGGTGGTGGCCATATTGCAAGTTTCTTAGAGTTCTGTTATCCAACGTAGAGTGTCATATCGCTTTTTATGGAATAAATGGTTGCCTTTATACGCTTTACATGGTCCATCGTCTGTGATATTTTGGGAACCGAGAGTAGTAGTGAGTAGCAAATACGAAGCCAGGCGGGGCGAGTCACGACGAGACTTCTTGGCTGCACTCAACAATCCAGATCTCACTGGTGGAACGATGAAATACAAATTTTCGTATCGAGAAGCAGCTGTTTAGCCGCGGTTTTCGCAGTAATCTTGACATTATTTCAGTAATTTATCAGTTCGGAGTGCCACATTTTTCCTGGCCATAAAACCCAGGCACCAACCCAAACCCTAATGTTTCTTCGGATCGCCGTGCGACATTCGCCGTCCCTGCATTATTCTTGGGAGATACTGGTAGTAGTACCTAGGTAGGTAGTAGTAAACCGAGCCGAACCAGGATCTGGAAAGGGTGATCTGGTCACCTCGTACAGGTCTTGCGTGTTCGTCAGAAATCTGGGACTTTCCATTGGCTGGGATACCGCGCGAAAGGCTGTGAGACGGTTGTCCAAATCTCGACCCCGCGATATTACGTGGGAAGGCGCTGACCTGATGTCCTCGCCCGTTGCTGCTTCCTGCCGCACTCTGTACCTAGCAATACTCATATCGAGCAGGGACGTAGTGGGATGATGCCGTCTTTGCTTGACTATACCGTCGGATGGATCTCCGCGCTGCACGAAGAGCTCGCGGCTGCGACGGCCATGCTGGATGCAACCCACCCACGCCTACCACAACCCTCCACAGATCCTAACACATATACCCTCGGCAGCATACTCGGCTACAATGTAGTGATTGCCTGCTTGCCTAGCGGGAATTACGGGACGAACGCGGCGGCTGCAGTGGTATCCCAGATGAGATCGACCTTTCCAAATATCGAATATGTCTTGATGGTCGGAATCGGGGGAGGGGTCCCGAGCAGCACCCACGATATCCGCCTTGGCGATGTGGTAGTCAGCAAGCCTGTCGGTACTTACGGCGGCGTAGTACAGTATGACCTGGGCAGAGCTATTGCTGGTAGACCTTTCCAGCTTACTGGCACGTTGAACCAACCGCCGTATGCTCTCCTGACCAGGATCGCATATCTTCAAGCTGATCGCGTGGGAGCACATGTCAACCCTCTAGCGGCCGTTGTTGCGGAAAGATTGGATACTGGACTTGACCGTACCGGCATGTTCCAGCGTCCTGGCCCAGACACAGATCTCCTGTTCCTGTCTACATACGATCACGCCGAGCCTGCGAATCCTTCCTGCGCGCAATGTGATGTGCAGAGGTTGATCACCAGAGTATCGCGTCCGTCTGTGGATCCCGAAGTGCACTATGGCTTAATAGGATCTGGGAACCAGGTGATCAAAAACGGAAGAGTGCGCGATGAACTGGCAGCCCACTGCGGTGGCTTACTGTGTTTTGAGATGGAAGCCGCCGGGCTCATGAATCAGGTACCTTGCTTGGTCATTCGAGGAATTTGCGACTATGCAGATTCCCATAAACACAAGCAATGGCAGGGGTATGCCGCATTTGTCGCCGCAGCATACGCGAGGTTACTCTTATCTGTGGTTACGGTCGAGGCGAGACACAGCCAGAGAGGCGGGGTTGAACTAAGTATGTCATTTCGCAAGCACCAGTAGGCTAAAAATCACGTTGCCGTTATTAATCGCTCTCATATGTCCTAGATAAGGAGATCAGCCCTGAGGGAAAGGAATTCCTGAAGGGATTATTCGTGACGGACCCCGCCGAGGATCGAAATGCATTGACACGAAGGAAAGGCGCTCGCGCTCCTGGAACATGCGAATGGATTTTAGAAACGGACGAGTTCAAGCACTGGCTGGGAACAGAATCAAGCGATACCGACGTTGGAAATATCCTGTGGCTTCATGGTAACCCCGGAACCGGTAAAAGCACCACAGTGATTGCAATCACCGAAGAGCTGCCACGACGGGTACCTTTTCTCACCGGACAGAATGGCCTCGCCTACTTTTTCTGCGACTCGAGCTCTGATACCCGACGAACAGCAGAAGGAATTCTCCGGAGTCTACTTTACCAGCTAGTGCAGGAACGCCCAGAGCTCATCAAACACCCGCTTGCGAGATATCAAGTACAGGGGGACAGATTGTTTACATCTTTTGACGGACTGTGGATGACACTCACGGAAATTGGCAACGATGATGTGCTGGCCAGCCAATACTGCATTATCGACGCTCTAGATGAGTGTGACTCTAACTCACAGCAAATGCTCATGGACCAGATCAGACAGACGTACCATTCTTCAAACCGCCCACACCCCAGAATCCGCTTTCTGATAACTAGCAGACCCTACCCCGAGCTCCGCGAAAAATTGGATGAATTTAAGAACAAGGACCTGGGTTCTTACCGCGAAACCGGAGATGATCTGAAGATATACATTGAACATCAAGTGAAGGAGCTGGCAAGGACTAAGCGCTACACCAGGGATATTGCACACTCCGTCTCTACCATCCTACGGGAAAGGGCGGAGGGAACCTTTCTATGGGTTGGCCTGGCGTGCAGCGAGTTGGCCTCTGTTAAATTAAAGGACACCCTTCGTAGACTGCGTGCGTTCCCAGTGGGCCTGTACAAGCTCTACCAGAACATGCTAGACAGTGCATTGGAGGAAGATGGTGCTGACAGCAACGTTATCCTGAAAGTGCTTGCCACGGTGGCAATAGCGCGACGCCCGTTACGCATATCTGACCTGGCCGATGCTTGCGAGTTCTTTGAAAAGGAGCCGGTGGAAGATCGACTTGCCTTTGTCAAGGAGAATATCGAAATGTGCCGTCTTCTAGTCCTCTTTCAGGATGATATAGTCCGCCTGCTCCATAAATCCGTGAAAGACTTTCTGACCGGGCCCAGAGAGAAAAGTCCAATAAACAATCTGCAAGTCCAAGGAACACTGGCTACAAGGTGCCTCAGCTATATCCAAAGCAGCTTCAAGTCTAGTAAGCGCACCAGAAGACAAGATGAGCCAGGGATATTTCTGGAATATGCAGTGCTTTATTGGCCGGAGCACGCGTCCCTCGCAGAAAGTGAATTTGCCATTTTGGATCAACACAGACCCTTTTTCCAAGTCGACTCTGATGAGATACGATTCTGGCATGATTTGTACAAGGAGACGAGGATATATTCACGAATCCCCGATCGACTGACCATTTTCTACGTGGCGGCAAAATGGGGCATACTGCCCTTGGTGCAATATTTGATGGCCAGCACCAATAAGGAGGCTCAGTCGGCGGATGCCTTCGTCTTTGATGACGCAAAGTTTGCCGCCAGCAACGGCTGGACCCCAATGGAAGAAGCTGCGATGGCGGGGGAGGTTCGGGTGCTGGACATATTGCTAGAGGCTGGCAACACCAGGAGCCTGATTGGGACCGGGGTTCTGCTAGCGGCTGTCTCGAATGAGGAAAACGGTGACCTGCAAGTACAGACCATCATGAAAAAGGGCGCTGAAAGGATCAAGGTTACCCCTGAAGTTGTGGAGACCGCTGCACGTAACAAGGTGAAGGGGACAGAAGTGATGAGGGTGCTTTTGGACATGCACCCGAACGACATTGAGATCACTGAGGGGGTTTGGATCGCCGCTGCGGAGAATACAGGCGTTGGTGCCTCACTAGTAGACTTATTGTTGGAGAGAAGGGGGAGCGGATCTGATATCACAGAGGATGTTATTGATGCTGCGGTACGCAACTGGGCATGCGCCAAAGAAGTCACAGAGATATTTCTAGACTGGGGAGGAGATGACATCCCTATAACAGAGAGTACACTCGAGGCTGCAGCGCGAAACAGGGTCAGCGGAGAGCGAGTAATACGAGTATTGCTTGATCGTTGCCCCAGTGCTCTCGAGGTCACCGAGGATGTTTGGATTGCCGCTGTGCAAAACGAGGCATCCGGCACAAACATAGTGGCCCTATTGCTGGAGGCAGGGTACATTGATGTGGAAATTACCGTTCAACTGCTCGAAGCTATAGCTGGAAACGTGGAGGATATGCTGGAAGTGCTCTTTGATCCGCGATACACCCGCGTCCACATCACTCCTGCGGCTGTGGAAGACTGTTGCGGCAAAGTGTCTGACAGACTTTGGAAGTTAATGCTGGATAGAAGGGTGAACCATGGCCCTGCCCCGCAGGATTCCGACTCTGAAATGGAGGATCTAACCATGCAATTGCGGCAACGAGCACGCCCGTCTGGCAGATCAGCTACTAGTAGTCCCCTGCCTGAAGATAGTCGCCTAGCCAAAGGCACAACCGTGAGCTTCACACATACGCTGCAATCTCGGTCTCCTGTTGTTAAAGCAGCGTTTTCACCGGGCATGAATCTCCTAGCGTGCATAGTTTATCCACACACGGACCTTCTATGGAACCCGGTTCCTAGGGCTCGGGTCAATCCAACAGACCCTCTACACACCCAGTTTCCCATCGTTGCAAGGTCTCCGGATGGTTTTAGGATCGCGCGGGTATTATGGGAGACTAATTCTATCCTTGTGTCACATAGATCCCGACACGATAGTGACGTAACATTTGAAGGGCACACTGATTCTATTACGGCTCTCACATTTTCCGACAATGGGAAACTTGTAGCCAGTGCCTCTTGTGATCAGACGGTGAGAGTATGGGACGTTAGCGCGGGTACAGCTACTCACAAACTATATGGCCATCCCGGTGCTACTCCTGTTACTATCACATTCTCATCCAATGGGCGCCTACTCGCCTCAGGAGCAAAGGACCGGGCGGCCATCATATGGGATTTGGCTCGGGGAAGAAGAGTCCAAGTACTGTATGGTCATTACGGTGAAATAACCGCTGTAGCCTTCGCACCAGGCAATGACATGTTGGCGTCTGCGTCAGTTAACGGCATAATCAGGTTATGGGAAATAAAAACGTGGTCACTGATCCGCGTCCTGCGGGGACATACTGCCAACGTCATCGCAATCAGTTTTTCGCCAGACGGCAAATACCTCGCCTCGACATCATGGGACTCGACTGTTAAGCTGTGGCAGACAGGCTCAGGATCCTTGGACCGAGAGCTTGCAAATCTGAACACCTACATACCATCCATTCGATTTACACCGGATGGCGAACGTCTAGTGTTGGCAAAGTCTTACGAGGCTGTCGACTTCTGGGATACTTCGTCCGGAAGATTCATTCGCAAAATGGACATACGGTGGGCTAAGGGGCCTTCTACATCTCTATTTATGGATCAATATGATTTCGCAGTGTGGTACCTGGATTCCTTCGAAGTTGGGTATTTTTCGGATAGTTTACGGGGCCGTGATGCACTTGCTTTCTCCCAGGACGAACAGTGTTTGGCAACGAGTGGCTACGGTAAAAATGTGTGGTTGTGGTACTGGAGGACCGGAGATCTGGTAATCCTCAATTCCGGGACAGACAGCCAGAGCGGTGTTCTTCGATTTTCGCCCGACGGTAAAAGGCTGGCCTCAGGGTTACTTGACGGAACAGTGGAAGTCTGGGATCTCGCTACCAGTAAGGAAGTAGCGCTGAAATGGCATACTTCCGAGGTCGTAGAAGTTGCATTTTCCTGGGACAACGAGATATTGGCATCCGCGTCATTGGATGGAACTATCATCTGCGGTTTACCCTGTGACGAATCCCCGAAAAGGTGTATTCTACCCCCCTGGCATCACTCCATCGGTAAACAAGTTGATTTCTCGCTGGACTGCCGATTTGCGGTTGCTTGCTCAGAGGATGGGACATTCTACATCTGGGACCCGAAAAACGAGAATCTGAGAAAGGTCAGCTCAGGTTCTCTGAGCCCCGTATGTGTCTCCCCAGATGGTAATACCGTAGCTACTTGTTTGGATGACTATGCCATCCGGCTGTGGGATTTGTCGCTCAGCGTGCCATATCCCACACTAGAAGGCAGTCGCTATCCCATCGGCCATATTGCATTTTCACCGGATTCCAGATATGTGGTCGGTGCCGGTGGCGAAACTATTCATGTCTGGGACGTAAGGGACCAAAGGCTAGTGAGAACGTTATATGTGGGTTTCCCTGAAATTAAAGCACTGGGAGTCTCAGAGGACGGGAGGTTGCTGGCGTCAGGCTTGAAGGACGCAACTATACGCGTGTGGGGGATTGGCCTTTTTACTTAGAATATGAGCCTATGACATAGAGCTTTCCTTAAGCAGTTATCGGGTGCTAAATGGAGCATATTAGTGTTCTCTTTTGACAGTTAATGACGAAATACTCATATGCCCTAGATGGATACTAAAGAAAACCAAATGAACCCCTACTTTCTTGACAGCATGATCTCCATCAGCAAATCTCTCGCCCTCCGCTCCCTCCTCTCGAACCGTTCATTGAACATTCCTGGCAGTGGCTTGTTCGAATTCGCATGATCCTGATCAAATACCAGCCCCTCCCAGCCTTTCTCGCCGCAGATCTCAACTGCCCGCTCCAGCAAGTCCCTCCCAACACCCTGACCCCGATATCTCTGCAGGACCGTCCACGCCCGGATCTCCCCCCTTCGAAGCTGTTTCCTCTCCTTCTTCTCCCCCGTCCGAACCCCCCGAAGCACCAGCGCACCGATTATCTTCTCCCCGAACTTTGTAACTAGAACCACCCTGTCCTCCTCCTCCTCCTCCTCCTCCTCCTCTCCTTTCGCTTCTAACCACTCCCATGTCCCCACTTTCTCCGCCAACTCGATATAACCCCCCGTTAAGAACCGCACGACGACCAGTCCCGCCATGAGACACCCCGCCCCCGTCGTCGCGATGAGCGGAAGATCGCTCCGGTCGTGGTAGAATACCCGGAAGATCACCGCTAGCAAAGCGCCCATGACGCCCAGCCAGAGCGGGTGGAAGATGATGGATTTCGCAGCGATCTGGCGTTGTTGGGCGACGCTGTCGGCGACGAGGCGGAGGGCGGAGATGACGTCATCGTGTGAGGTTGCGGTGTATGTCGTGAGCTGGGGGGTGTCTGGTATGTCCGCCGTGTCCTTGTCTTTGGGTTGATCCAGTGGGGATATGGTCTCTGTGTGTTGTTCGGACATTTTTACGGCGCTTTCGGGAGGCCTTTTTGTGTGGAGGTTTTGGAGAGGACGTTGAGGTTGGAGGTGTTTGAGTTCTGCAATGAAGTGGCGAAGGGCTCTTTTTTGGACTCCCGAAAGTCAACTTTGTGGCTTTACTAAGAGAAGAAAAAGGATTCACCGGGGCTGGACCGGTATCTATAGTATTTAGAGCCTACTCTGAGTCTGAGAGCTTCACAGGTGCTCATTCTGCGAGATTCGGTTTCTCAGATTCGTCATTTGCCTTTTGTAGATAACAGACAGGGCTCAGAACAATTATGGAGCGATGACGGCTCAAGCTTCTAGCTCTGGGCCCAATAGAATAACATTAGCAACTGTAGATATCAATGAATTAAACAACGGTATAAATCTATGCCAGCAGCAGTATCTGCCAGCTTTTGACGAGAGTATGGAGTTTACACTATCTAGTCCCCACCACTTCCACCATCCAAATCACCCTCCACCACATCTCAATAAAAATCAATAATCATACCTCGAAACGCCGCGTGGATTGAGGAGAACCCTTGGCCCAATTCACCCTAATCTGCGCTTAATGGAACTCTAGAAAACAAGCTAGTATTTGCAAGCTGGGGGGTTGTGTTCTAACCTAGTGCACCCTCACCGTGAATTACGTCAACTTCTCTTATCATTCCTCAGTTTTACTACCAGCTTCACGAGACTTGCGGAACCCGGAGTTCCATGCCACTTCGAACTGACAATGTACCCGCACACGGAGAATCCTGTTCAATCATTTGGGGAAGCGTGGGTGAGAAATGCGGGGTGATTCATTGCCGTTGATTCTGAATCATACCTGCTGTAGGCTCGAATTACAAATGGGGGTTTAGCAAACTTTCATCCCGCCATGTATAAGAGACCTCAGGTTCGCAACACAAGAGCCCCGATGAAAACTAATTCAAGATCGACCCAAGACGCTCGATCGCTTGAATTATATTAGCGACACGCCATTCGTCAAAATGCCCGTTTATTTAGTTACTGGTGTGGGACGAGGTCTCGGTGTAAGCCCTTCTCTCCATGGACACCTTTACAATGCTAACGTTGTCATCAAAGTACGCCTTAATCAAAGCTCTAGCTGGGAGCCCCGAAAATACTGTGGTTGGCATTGCTAGGAACAAGGCTGCGGTTGAAACCCGGCTGATTTCTGATGGATTCAATGCACTTATCCTTGAGGCAGACCTAACCGATCAGGCAAGTCTATCCCGTGCGGCGGAGAATGCCAAGAGCTTCCTTGGCGCCAGGGGTATAGATGTGATGATCAATAATGCCGCGTACGTGAGCGATACCACGGCACTCAAATCACTGGAGGAATTGTAAGCGTATCACTTCCATCTGTCCCCAATTCCGCCTTCGATACGCTAACATAAGTAGTGAGAATGCTGCCGAAGCTGCCATTGGTGATACTCAAAAGAGCATGGACGTGAACCTGTTCGGCACTTTGAGAGCAATCACCACATTCCTCCCATTAGTCCGCCGGGGAGAACTCAAGAAGGTCATCGCGATATCCAGCGGGATGGGAGACATCGGTCAGTGTCGATTGAGAGCTGTGCAGCGCAAGGATTTCAACTGACCCTTCTGGCAGCCTTCATCAACGAGACTCAACTGCCCATTGCAGCACCGTACGCTGTGAGCAAAGCGGCACTCACCACTCTTGTCGCTAAATTCGCCGCCGCATACGTGGACCAGGGCATTCTGTTTGCTTCGATCTGTCCAGGACGGGTGGATACGGCGGAGCCCGGCACTTCTCGTGAGTGGCATCGTTACAATATCGCCTTGGACTAGCTGACATGGTACATCGATTAGTGTCAAGTGACGACATGGGTCGACTGCAGAAATATGGACCCAAGTTCGAGAACTACTCCCCTGGCTTTCAAGCGATGGCGCCCGACGAAGCGGCGAGCAGTGTCTTGGCTGCGATACAACGGTCATCTCTGGCAGGGGGGTACAGTGGTTCGTTTTTGAGCCACAATGGAACCAAGCGATGGATGTAAGCCGAGCACGAAGTTCCTCGCAACGGAAACACGACACCTGTATCCTAGGTTACAGGCCCATGCACGTCTGGACTCGGATTTTGGGCCCGGCCGGAGATTACACAGGGTTATATAAATATCAGCCATGTTTCAAGCTGGAAGTATAAAATTTGATGGACGCAGCGGATATCGAAGATTTGCTCTTGAACAATAGTGTCCCCACCTTCATTAGTACCTTTCCCAATGCTATCTGTTTCAGAGAAAAATGCGGGGAAGCAGAGCCGTCTTCCAGAGATATCATGGTGTTCAAGTGAAGTAATCATAGAGAAGAATCGCCCCGCGATCATTTCGCCGTTTTACAGGGATAAGGAAGAGTGGGCTAACACATACACTTCCAATGTTTGAGGGAGGGGTACAGCCGGATGGTTGGATTCACTTCATTGACTCCGACCCCTCGCCCGGAGAGTGGGATCCTTAATGACGGGATATATGATCGCCTCATACCAGCCGAACGAACAGGCTGCTCTTGAGCTAGGTAGCAGCAACGGCAGGTATTATAATTTTAAATGGATGTATATCCCTGCAGGTACCTAGGAATATTAGCACAGCTGTGGTTCCGGAGTTCTAACTTCCAGAGTGATATGCAGGCTGCCTTGAATATATATGTCCGAGTTTGTACATGTAGAATGATCCTCTTCCTGAAAGCTAGGATAAGAGCATCATCAAGGCCTGTCGTAGCCTAATTGCCGCTCCCAGCTGGTTCTACAGAGACAGGCTCAGACGGCTATCGTGCGCTACTATACGTATCGGCCTTAGGCATGCCGACCTGACCGCTGACATTGTGATCCTTTTGGCCCAATGGTATGGGCATGCCCCCTCACAGTAGGATCGTAATTGAACCACAGAAAACAGTAAAATACCAATATTCAACTGCAGGTGCAGATTGTTATGGCTTTGACATTCAACGGATCGGATTCACCGCAGCCTAGCTAGGCTTAATCATTGGAAATCTTATTGAGTTGGTCTTGGTACGACTAGAGCTGCTGGAACAGCCCGGAACTCCGGGCTCATGTATCGGCTGAGAGTCGTAAAAATGGGTACACAACTACTACCCTCGTAGTATAAGGCAGAGCTAACAGGGCCTGTGCTTGATTCTTTGCGAATAAAATTCATATCAACTTAAATTTATATAAATTTATAATGACTTCGCTGCTGATTTATGGTGCGACAGGCTATACTGGCCGTATGGTCAGTGAGCAGGCCAAGACCATCGGTTTAGATTTCGCAATTGCCGGTCGGACAGAGCAGAAGCTCAAGGAGCTGGCATCTCGGCTTCAAGTCCCTTACTATATATTCGACTTGAACGAAAAGGAAATGCTCGATTCAATTTTGAAAAATACCTTTGCCGTCCTCAACTGCGCTGGTCCGTATATGCGAACCGCCAAGGCCCTCATGGGAGCATGCATACGGAACAAAACGCACTACCTCGACATCTCAGCAGAGCTTGCCACCTACCAACAAGCACAACAGTACGACAGCGACGCACGAAAAGCAGGTATCATGCTCCTACCCGGGTGTGGTGGGAGCGTTGCCATGTTGGGTTGCCTCGCCAGTCATGTCCTCGATCAAGTCAAAAATCCCAAGACTATCGATGTCGCCCTCCATGTGGCTGGATCAATGTCACGGGGATCCGCCATTAGTGCATCGAATATGACAACCGGGTGTCTTCAGCTGGTGGACGGAAGACTGGTTGAATAAGTGACCTCTCAAACTGCCGATTTCGATTTTGACGACGGCAATGGAAACGTTACCTCGTTCCCAGTCACGCTACCCGATCTCTTGACCATATCCAAGTCATCCGGAATCGCCAATGTCAGGACCTTTGCCCATGCCTCGAGTGACAGCTTTCCGGCTGGAGACCTTGACCAACTTCCCGACGGCCCGACGGCCGAAGAGAGGGACGCAGCGCCGTATCACGCGGTGGCCATTGTGACTTCTGAGGAAGGAATTTCACGGCGGGCAGCTTTAAATACCATCAATGGGTACAGCTTCACCTGTTTGGCCTCGGTAGAGGCCGCCAGGCGTGTTTTGAACAACGAGACAAAACCTGGTTTCCACACACCTGTGCTTGTATTTGGAGAAGATTTTCTTCGGGCCATACCCAAGACACAGATCAGGAATCTTTAGCAGATATCTGGTTGGAGGGAACTTATGTATCCAATGCTGGCCGAGTTCTTTCAGGACTGAGCTTTTGGCGTCGTTTCAACCACCCATGTTTTCTTTTCTTCGTCTTTTGTGACTCTTCTCTTCGATATCGGCGCGCAATTTCTGTTCTTAACATCGAAGATCATTCTCATAATATTCAAAATTTAACAGGCTCAACCTAACTCTGCTCGTTCAGCAGACATTAATTCACTCAACGGTCGCTCTCTTCCTTCCATCCCGTAGTTGGCTGACCCTGTCAAAGGCAATGGCGCTGTTATTGTCTCCGCCTGTGACAGGCGCATCTGATGAGGGTATTTATACATAGGTTCAGGCAGCGGGGCCAATCCATCCCCGGGTTGATATGTGATTTCAATTTGCCGAGTCGCCGCCCGACGAGTTCGTCGCCGATATATGATGAACGCTCCTAGCGCGATAGCGAACAACAATACGCCTAGTGGAACACCAAGGCCAATTCCGATCTTGGCCGCCTTTGATAGACCGGGGCTACCCTCGGCACTTGGTGTAGGCGTGGCGGGGGCTATAGTTGCTGAAGTACTAACGGTCGCGAGAGTTGTGGAGCTTGCTGTCGTTGATGATGATGCATTGACAAAGTTGTACGAGACAGGTGGTGGATCACTGGTGTATCTCTTCGATACCCCGAATGTAATGCTCGTGACGTAGTTGCCGTAGGATTCACCCTCGGCAGTGAAGGGCTGGAGCATGAAGCTGCAGCCGCTTTCAACATAGTCTTGGCGGGTCGCTATCCAGACGTAGCTATAGTTGTTCGTTACTTTGTCTGAACATGGCTAGTCAGATTACCTGTAGAAGCATTGCAGAGAGAAAGAAATGGAAGCGTCACCTTGTAATATGCGATCATTATTGCCACAGCTCTCATAAAGTGAGATCACCGGCGCTATGAGGTCCCAGGTTACATTTACCCTGTCCGCCACGATGAACCGATATTCAGTTGCCGTCGGGAATGTGAAATTTCCTGACATGCTGCTGCTGCTGGAGGCATCGCGGTGGAAAAGATTCGATAATCCGAGTTTCATGATTAATTGTGCGTCGAATTTATGGGAATTAGGAGACTGGAATCAGAGAAAGGGGCCTCTGTGCTGTTATTAAACAAAGGTGATCCTCTAGACTAGCATTAGACTAAAAAGGAACTACGCGTGAACCCTGCCTAGTGCAAAATTCCTCCATTCCTGTGGATGATGGGTTTTGAGAGGCATCCTTCATTCACCCATACTAGAAATGTGAACATATATTAAAAATATCTACCAGTTAAGACAAATGGTGCCTGGATAGATGTAGGCAATAACTCCTGGATTGATGAAGCGGTTCTTGTCTCGGTTCCTCAACGCAGGCAATAATCAGCCCGGATTTCATGGTACCCACAGGAGGTGCTGGGTGGGGGGTATAGAGCAAATACGCAGTAATTTGGAAGATCAACTGACTCGTTACGCAGCCATACAGATTGCTGCTTCTGTGTTGGGCGGGGTGGGTCGGCTCGCACCGGACCAAGAGCGGGGGAGCTAAGCCACAAAGGGATCTGGCCGCGGTCCAACCACATCCAGGAATTCGTCGTGCATCACAAATCCCACGCTGAGGGTGATCCATAGTCATTTAAAGACTCGGTTACTCGATGCATATCCGTCGTGCGGCGAGGAGCTAGACATCATCCCCACAAATAAACGCCGCTAATCTGAAGTACAAACCAAGGAAAACAATCTACATACGACAGCAGGGATTCGCATGTTGTCACCCATCATACTACCATACTAGCCCGCTGGTGTGTGGCATAATTACGGCTGAGCGGACGGGAAGCCCTGTTCCCCACGCCCTGTAGTCGTATATACTGATCAAGAAGCATTGTAAGTATATATAGAGCTTAACCCAGTGTCCTCCAGGAGTGAGGACTGTCCTTTGTAATACAGAGCCAACTATATATAACACGATAGTAGTAGCAAGAATATCTTGGCCTTGATCAGGTATGTATCCCTAGCCAATGGAGGGCCCTTCAGCCCCGGCCTTGTATACCATTCATTCTTTACCAGCCTCACACACAACTAAGAATATTCATCCCAGTGGCTAAAGTAAAGCCTAGAATCCATTTCTCTCAAACGTACGCCCGATAGCTCATACAAGAAAAACCCTGTCAGCAACACAATATCACCAGTACAGTACCACAAGCAAGGATTATTATCACTATCTGCAGCATCTAGTAGCTGGGGAGAAAGCTTTGAAGATAAAACCCAGGGGAGTGCAGAATATTAGGAACTGCACCTGATTAGAGAAATAGGTAGGGAACACATTATAATCGAGCCAATCTCCTCCAGTCTGCACTTCCCAAGAAAGATATTAAAGGACTGGAAATCCCAGTTAAAAAAAGCTGTCAAAATTACCACTTTCATGATTGAACTCCTTCCAGGCCTGGTCTGCCAGAACGGCCTTCCAGCGTACATCGTTGGGCAGGGCTGTATTGTCCACCTCCTTCACAGCGCAGGAGATGTCGTGCCATGCCCCCGTTCTCTGGAAGTTCTGGATATTCTGTAGCAAGCCCCCCATTCTCCGGACCCTGAACGTACTCGGCAGCCGTGAAGTACTGAAGATCGACGGCCCAGTCTGAGGTGCCCCCAAAGTTGAGCCTCAGGTAGTGATCCGTCCGCTTCTTCTGGTTGTTACTGCTCATATACGCGACCCATTCCGTGTCATCATAGACAAGGATGTCAGATCTGCTGTCCTCGTCGTAGAATTATTCCGCGGTCTTGCCGTCTCGCTTCCGCTTGTCAATAATCTCAAGGATTTCTGCATTCGACACGTATCCCCTGGTATCGGTGCAGCGACCAGGGGCAGCCTGGGATTTCTCGCCGGCGTACTTGCACGTCGGTCCGTGGCAGTTCGCTTCTGCAGCCTTGAAGCTACGGCCGTAGCCGGAGATTCCGACATTGATCTTATGCGACGGGACTCCTGCCTTGGTGATCATCACCAGCGCATTTTCGGTTTCTGTCATGTTGACGTGGGAGTGGAGGCAGTTGCCTCCTTTGCAGCCCTGTCTCCTCTATCAGTATACCTTTTTTCCAACTCACAATTGGGGCAGAAAGAAAACTTACCTCCTGGGACCAAGGGTTGTCGTAATCCCACTGCCTATGCAAATCCTACGTCATATACACGATATAATCCACAACTTTAGCAATATCCTTGATGGGGAATCCCTTCAGATACCAGTATGAGGCTGGGGCAGCGATCAAAACCGAGTTATCATCCGGAAGCCACTTTCGAGGGAGTTTCAGCAGCTCGAGGTAGGTCTTTCCATCAATCGGATCCGCAGGGGGGATACCAGGGATATTGGGTGCCGCAGGGTACTCCCAGTCGATATCAATGCCATCAAGATCATTATCAATCACAAACCTCGCAAGATTGGAGGCCAGCTTCTCGCGATTCTCCTTTTTCACGATTCTCCTTTTTCACGCCCTCACGGAAGATATTGAATGTGGTTGGACTCGTCGATGCCGTCCAGCCCCCAAAGGCCGCAATCCGTTTGATCTCGTTCATCGTCTTCAGTAGCTTAAACTGCTTCTCGACATTGGCGACAGACACTTCAAAGGCCTCAGTGACATCAATGAATGAGAAGTTAAAGTGGGTGTAGTGCTTGGTGTCCATATCAGTGACATTCATGTGCAGACACTGTCGCTCGCCGTTGAAGGCCTCAAAGTACGCGATATGGCGCACACTCTCAGGAGCTTGGTCATTGTTGACAATCTTGGTCCCGCAATTGGAGATACATCCGTTCGTTCCCGGCTTCACTTCGCCCGGTTTGTCGCCGGTGACCTTAAAGAACTGCGAGGTCGTACCGCATTGGCCCCAGATATTGCAGCACACGTTGAGTGGGCATGGATTCAGCTCCGCCAGCTCCTTGCGAGACTGTCCATTTTTCGGTTTCGTTCCATCAGGCTTCTGTGGGCCACAGGCTGCATTCTTGATGGGCTCAGGTGGCGGGGTGTTTCCCCTTGGTGAGACAGATCCTGCTTTCTGCCCGGAGATTCTTGCAGCTGGTGAATCCCCATGTCTCCTTGTTGAATTTTTCAATATCCTTAACCTTGAGGCCGTTTCTCGCAGCGATAGACGAGCAGTCATCCCCCTTGTTGACTTTGTAGGCGTAACAGGAGCCGTCCCGATACTGCTCGGTCAAGCAAACAAATGGTGGAATAGACTTGGAAACGTTCTCCCTAGGTTCGCATCAGGACAAAGACATGTGCCAAACTGTGTGGAAGAAGCTCGCAAAAGCTATGGGAAAGCAGACCTTCCGGGCGACTTTCGGGTCCGGGCACGTGCGCTTATTGGTCAATACAAGTTCCTTGTCATATGATCTAGGGCCTCTGGGCTGCAATCTAAGGGAGTACCCTGAAAGCACTTTAGGAAGTTTTCAACGGGTGCTCCACCAAGAAGCCTTGGCGCAGTGTCTCGGTGCTGCTACTATTATATCACAGGGAACAGCTGAAAATATCGGAAACAATAATTAACTTTTAAGTAGAGTAAAAATATGAACCAGTATATATGAAGTAGACACCTCGAGGGAATTAATATCATTATCGTCTGTGGGGTGCACTGAATAACCCCGAATACCCGGGCGATACTGGGTAGCATAGGATAGCCTATCCTCTCATAGCCCCCATTTGCAATTGTGGTTCGCGTATATCCATAGACATTCAGAATGCACAGTCTAGCTCTGACTAAGACAAGTCATATCCTTAACGAGGCCCAAAACCCCCTGCTCCACACGAGGCAAATACCCACGAATTGAGCTGGTAGCAAAGCTTGCGATGCTCACCTTGACCTCAGCTTGCACCATAGAGACAGACTGATGCAGTAGTTGCAGCTCCTCAGCGTTCTGTGCTGCTTTTGAGGGTTGATCTTGTTCTTTCAGTTCTTCATTGATCGGTTTCAAGGCTTCGTCTTCGGAGTTGGTCGTAGACCCGAGTGCTTTAGCATAGAAATTGACCATCTTGGATATTTTCTCTTGAGTCAATTTCTGGCTGAAGTCGCTGAATCCTTGGCTAACTGGAAGTTGTTAGTGCACAAGCTGTGTGTAGATGGCAGGACTTCTCGATCACGTACTCGGTTTGAAGTGATTAAATGCCGTATCAAGATTATCCTCGTTGACATCACTCAGGATCGGCTCCAGCTGTTTATGCATCTGCTTATACGAACTCAACACAACCATGCGAAACTGGTTATAAACAATCTCAATCTTTCCCGAGTGCCATTTCGCCGCGGTAGCCTCATCGCAGTCGCCCCTGAGTGCCGCACAGATACTCAGAGACGCCGAGAGCGCACCCATCAGCGCGATATGCACCCCGGAGGAGTGGAGTGGGTCAATGAAACAAGCGGCATCACCGACGATTCGCGCGCCTGGGAAGGCGTAGGAAGACGCGCTGTACGAGTAATCGGATGCGGATTTGATGTTCGAGGAGAGTTGAGCTGGTTCGAGCAACTCGAGAATGTGTGGTGCGAGCTTGAGGATGGAGCGATAGAAGTCTTCGCTGTTGGACTGGGACGCGGTCTTCTTGGCTCGTGCGACTTCCTGCAGCATGACGACCCCGACGGACCATGTGCCGTCATGTAAGGGGATATACCATGCCCAGCCGCTCTCATCTAGAAGCGGGATATCATTAGCTGGTATCCAGGCAGACAATCATGGGCAACCCCAAAAATAATAATGGACGTACCCTGGAGTGCCTCAAAATACGGCGCATTTTCCCTCTCCGTCCCGGCAGCATATGTCCTGGCACCCCTCCAATATCCCCAACTCGCAACATTCTTCAGGGACTCGTAGAACTGACGGCTTTTCATATATTTAGTGCTCACCAGGCCAGTGCGGCCACTTGCATCCACAATATACTTGAACCCGATCGTTCCGGACGAGCCATCGCTTTTGCGTACGTAAGATGCGGAAACGGGATATCCGGGGCTGTCGGTGTCTCCAGGCCCCGAGTCATGCTCGGGCGATGGCGAAAACTGAACTGACTGGACTTTGACCCCTTCGAACACCTTTGCGCCGCATTTTTCGGCGTGCCGGAGCATGAGAAGGTCGGACTCGGAGCGGATCACGTTCCAGGAATAATTATCTGGGCCAACGGTGAGGAAATCGATGTCTGTGTTGAGCCACCCAATTTTCAATTAGCTATCCAAGATGGAGGCTTATAGAACCGGTGTGCTTACATCCTTCACGCCTCATTTTACTTAACTGGAAGGAAGCACCAGGCTACATTTTAGAGCTTAGCGACTCTGGTCTCCATGCAACACGCCCCAAGATCTGCGGAAAGAATTGACATTTGAGGGACATACCTTTTTAGTGAACCCATAACTATCGAATGTAGACTCAAGGTCAATGAACCGAAGGAAGTGACGAATAGATGGGATCATGCTTTCGCCGATGTGGTATCTAAATTGCTCCTCGGTCAGTACGTTTGTTTATTCTTGAACATCATTCTTGGCTTTGACAAGTCCCGAGCAGTAGTAAGAGGAATATAAGAGACGGCTTGGTTTATACCTTGGAAATGTGTCTGCCTCGAGTAGCACAGTGTCGATACCCTCCCTAGCGAGGGTCGAAGCTGTGTACGAACCCCCAGGGCCACCGCCCACAACCAAGACGGTGCAAGTCTCTGGGATTGACATAGTGTTATGCAGAGAAAGAAGTAGAAAATTACAGCAGACAGCAATTGTTGAGGTGCAATGGTCCTCCAATAATGCAATACAAAGTTGTGAAAAAAGTAGGGGCATTATCTACACTCATCGACAAGGATCTACCCGGCATTTCACCGGCTGTGGTGAAAAGTTCTGCGGTAACAGATGCATCATCCACAATTGGTACTATTGCCCTTCCAGAGAGGAGGCAGCCTTGCAAAATTCAATGTTGCACAAGGTGTGCTCTAGTGACATTCCTTGATGTTAGGGTCATACATTTAGCTATCCTGTGTAACACCAGCTGCAACGCTATGCGACCCCGGGGCGCATACCGGACAACGCGTCAGACAAACATTAAAATTAACCTGAAAATGAAATTAAATTATACAGAATCCTTCTTGAGTAGTTGTACTGATCTTTCGTATTCCTGCGGATTGTCACATCCAGCTGGAAGCAGTGACAGTTGTTTCATGCATCAAATAAGAGAGTGTATCCGTAATACATCAAGAACAAATCACCTACCAAGCGGAAAAAAACAGGAAAACTATGCGGAGTGGAGTAGTATAGCTTTGAACGGAGTGGTCGGGCCTGATGTCTTAGTTGGCTGGAATCACTTCAAGGAGTCGTCTATCATATTCTCTACCCGTGCTTTAATACCGGGAACAACCTTCGTCAAGGTACACTCGGAATGCACCGGGAATTCTCGACACAAAGAATGTGGAGATGGGCCCTCTTGACTCCTCTCTAGCTGTTTTTCAGGGCCATCCTAGGTTGACGGTCACAAACAGAAAGAAAGAGTTTAATTGCAGACACGGGGAGCTAACTTAGACAATGGATACTGCTTTGATTACGCGTAGAGTACCTTAACGTCATCATTCAAAACAAAGTACATCACCGTTGCATTTCAGTGAGAAGCATGCATGCTTCTCGGGCTTGCCTTGTCGTTTGTTCAATCTGTCAACTCGTGTCAGTGACGCCCTCGAGAAAACGAAGTGGCAAAGTAGTAATGGAACCCTTACATTCGGCTCCTCGAAGACAGTAAAATGATTCCCCGATGTTTCCAGGCAAGCCCGGATGAAACTCGTGTCGTAATCCTCCCAGCCTAGATACTTCCATAGTCGGACGGGATCAAAGTAATGCGGCCCGCGATCCGTGCCATTGTGGATACGCTCCGCTGCCCGGATAAGCACGGCTGGCGGGACGCTAGATGCAGATTCCGGTGGCTGCCAGTCTCGGTGCATGTCATGGGCGCTCAGGAAACATTGCTCAGCTATTCGTCTCCCTTCATCAGTCATCTGGGCCGGCAGCTGGATTCCCGAAGCGGCTTCGGCGAGCGTACGTGGGTACCCAGCTTTGACGATCTCGGTCGGGAAGACGCTGTCGATGAAGACTATGCCGCGGACGTTGTATTGTGGGAGTTGCTTGAGGCGGGATGCCACTTCCAGTGCTAGGAAGCCGCCGAGGGACCAGCCTAGTCGCGGATTAGAGGAATGTGCGTGCATGTAGATCATCATTAAAGGCAGGTTTCGGCGCATACCACCAAGCAGAATATCTCCGGACGGGATGGCAGATCGCACAAGATGTGTATACACCACCCCCATCTGGCGCAGGCCATGCTCCCATCTCCCTCCTTGATTAAGCCGCGGGTTGGTGATGCCGTAGACTGGTCGATCTAATTCTCCGAGGCGAAAGTATTGTAAAACCGTGCCACCGGCATCGTGAATGAGGACTAGCGGGGTTTGTGTCTTGCCTGTCGCGGATGGGGATTGGATCACGCAAGGGTTTCCTTCCATGACGGTATGAAATCGGTGTAGAATTACTTACAATATCCTAGGTGACAGACGAAGAGGGCAATCTTTTATACAGCAGGAAAATTGATAGTCGTGCGTACCAAGGTACTGTCCTAGAGGCATCCGGGTTCGGATCCGCTAGCAGCAATTGAGCGTCCTCAGCTCCATCATTCGTATGATATAGTCGCCTCTGAAATGAAAAAACTCTAGCAATAAAGCTTGTTGTAATCTAGCGGTATTCAATTATGTAAAGAGTGAGATTTCAGCATCCCACTACGGTCTGCAAAGGACATGTCTAGGTTGACTGCCCCCTCGCTGATCTAGGCTTCCGCGCGCGAAACAGCAGCACAACACCCACAACATCAGCCTCAACCTCCTCGAACTCATTCTTTAACTCCTTAATAAACATTGCCGGATCATCCTCGGCATTTCCAAACATCCCATGCCAATTATAAAACCCCATCGACAGCCGCCCAATCCAATTATGCTCGACATTCTTCCCGCAAACCGTAGCCCCAAAAAGTGTCCCACCCGGGGCCAAGTGCTCCTTCAAATGCGCAAAGGCCTTTGCCTTGCGCACACACGGGGGAGGCACGCAGTGGAGGAGGTACATCATGGAGATCGAGTCAAATTTGTGCGAAGTGACAGAAGTGCCTTTGGTCACCGGGACGGCGACTGGCTCGAGGACGTTTGCTTCAATGCAGGTGGTGCGTTCGGGGCAGCCGACACGGGCAGAGGCTTTCTCTAGACAGAGCGGGTTCATGTCGACGAGGGTCAGTTCCTGAGGCCAGGGATCGCCCTTTGCGAGTCTACTCTCGTGGTAGGCAGCTGGGAAGTAGCCTGTTCCCACGCCGACGTCCATGTGGCGCGGGCCAGCATTGGCTGCGAAGAAGTAGCTGAGGAGAGAGGGTGGACATCTCCAGACGTAGTTGTCGTTGAACCAGTGGACTAGGAGGTCGTAGATGCGAAGTCCGAAGTTGGTGTAGACGGTGTGGCCTTGGTCTTGTTCCATTTTCTATTAGCACCTGGAACCAATGGTGGCAGGCACGTTGGAAGGTAGGGTCTAAGAAAGATTGGAGGGAAGGTAGTGGAAGAGGAACGAAGAGCACGGGTACTCCTACCCTCCAACAAGGATACTCAAAACTTAGAATATATAAGGGAGATGACTTGTGGAGAGTAGAAACACACAGTCAGGAGATCCAATTCATGTCGTCACCACTTGGATGTTTCTGGTGGAGCGATTCCCAGAGGAATAAGAGGGATCATACCAACATCTCAGGGCACGGATGGCTCCGGCCCCGGTTATGTGAGTAAATTAACGTCAAGTTAGCGTATACCTAGCCAAGTAGAAAGCAATACGTTCACTCCACAATCATCCTTCCGTTTTCATCGCCGTTACATCCAGTAGTCAAGGATAGTGAATGACCTTTTGCTGACGCAAAGGAGCAGGAACTGATCCTCGCCGTTATGCGATGAAGGCCCCGGGACTTTGTAGGCAGTCCATGCTGTGCGAGTTGCGTAGCTTGCCTAGCGACGCGAGGCTGAGAGTTTCCAGATAACGTGCCTCTGCCACCAAGTGCTCGTTCATCGTTGGAGATGACCTCACCATATATCGTAAACATTAATTGATGGTTCATGCTTGTGTTTCCGAATTGCTCCGGAGCAATAGGGTGTCCCTCAGTCGCCGATTAGCCCTGAGACTCTCTCTATTCTCTGTATTGCTTCCTGCCTTAGTTCTACTCCCGTTTATCGGTATAGTTTCGATATCGTTCCTTGAAGCGGTGATAGCAACATCATGGCACCAGCTGAGCCTATCGCCATCATCGGTACTGGCTGCCGCTTTCCTGGCTCAGCGACCACACCCTCTCGGCTATGGGACCTGCTCCGCGATCCCCAGGATGTCAGCTCCAAAGTACCAGCCGATCGCTTCAATCCAGATGCCTTCTACAAACCCGGGAAGGTCCTCCCCGGAATGATGAGCTCCCCCAACGCATATTTTCTGCAGGAGGACATCCGACGCTTCGATGCCCCATTTTTCAATATCTCTCCCGCAGAGGCTGCGTCGATGGATCCTCAGCAGCGCATACTGCTGGAAGTCGTGTACGAGTCACTGGATAGAGCAGGACTGCCACTCGAGCGCCTACGGGGGTCGTCAACGGGTGTGTTCGGCGGGTTCATGAACCACGATTATGGTCGACTACTGCTAGAGGACATGAACAACGTACCCCCATTCATGATTTCTGGTGGTTCACCAGCGATGGTAGCAAACCGGATTTCCTACTTCTTTGATTGGCATGGGCCATCGTTTGTCCTTGATACAGCCTGCTCGTCGAGCACGACCGCACTCCATCTGGCTGTGGAGGCCCTGCGGAGCGGAGACTGCCCCATCGCTGTTGTTACCGGCAGCTGTCTGATCCTCTCGTTAGATGGCTATGTGGCTGCTTCGCAGGCCCAGATGCTTTCGCCCACCGGGCGCAGCTACATGTGGGACGAGGCTGCTGACGGCTATGCCCGCGGCGAGGGTGTGGCCTCCGTGGTGCTGAAGCGCCTGAGTGACGCTGTCAGGGATGGGGACCACATTGAATCCGTCATTCGCGCCACAGCCCTCAACTCCGATGGTCGCACCACGTCCCTGACCATGCCCAACGGTGTCGCGCAAGGCGAACTGATTCGACAGACGTACGCCCGTGCCGGTCTCGACCCGCTTAAGCCAGCAGATCGGTGTCAGTATTTCGAGGCCCACGGGACAGGGACTCCAGCAGGGGATCCGCAAGAGGCCGAGGGGATTGCAAATGCCTTCTTCGACGACGACTCTGCACCCGACGATATCCTCCACGCGGGTTCAATTAAAACCGTTATCGGGCATACGGAAACCACCGCTGGACTGGCGGGTATAATCAAGGCTTCTTTAGCACTTCAGCATGCGGTTATCCCCCCCAACTTACTTTTTAATACGTTAAGCCCTAAGGTGGCTGCGTATACTTCCCACCTCCGGGTCCCGACAAAGGCCCTTCCTTGGCCAGACCTTCAACCTGGCGCTCCACGACGCGCATCAGTGAACTCATTTGGTTTTGGGGGAGCCAACGCACATGTTATTCTGGAGAGCTTTGATGCCCCTGCGGCCGCGCCTGCATCGGATATGCCAGTGGTCCTGCCCTTCGTGTTTTCCGCTGCGTCAGAAAAATCATTGAAGGCTGTTCTACAGCAATATGTTACTCTATTGGACGAACAGCCGGCGATTGACCTGGTAGATCTAGCCGCTTCGCTTTTGACACGGCGGTCAATCCTCAACCATCGTGTCGTCGTCACCGCGACATCGGTACATAATCTGCAAGATCAATTGAAGGAGAAACTGAAGCAAGATGCGACATCAACCATCACCCAGCGCCTTCTCCACGGACCAAAGAAAGTGCTCGGTGTTTTCACTGGGCAGGGCGCACAGTGGCCACAGATGGGTATGGACACGATTACAGGTTGCCCCCAGGCAGCCTTCTGGTTAAAAGAGCTCCAAGATGCGCTGAATAGCCTTGCACCTGAATACAAGCCAGATTTTACTTTGCTTGATGAGCTAGCCGCGCCAGAGTCTTCGTCCCGACTAAATTCCGCCAAAGTATCGTTGCCAGTCCGGACTGCACTTCAAATAATCCAGGTTAATATACTACGGACCCTGGGCGTCGAATTCGCAGCTGTCGTCGGGCACTCATCCGGTGAGATTGCCGCCGCGTACGCAGCCGGATGGCTGACAGCCTCTGACGCGATTCGAATCGCCTACCTCCGTGGCCTCGCGGCACAACACGCGGGGGTACCGGGAGAATCAGGCGCGATGTTAGCCGTTAATATTACCTGGGACCAGGCTCAGGCTATCTGCAACGAGGCCCCGTACACGGGCCATGTCGTGGTTGCTGCGTCAAATTCGCCATCCAGTGTGACCCTCTCCGGTAGCAGCGAGCTGATAGCGGAGCTTGAGTGGCTCTTTGAAAGTCTCGATCAGTCGCCGCGACGGCTGCGGGTTGATACGGCCTACCACTCTCACCATATGATTCCCTGCGCGGGGCCGTATCAAGAGGCCATGAAGGCGTGCGGGATTGAGGCGCTGCAAGGCACGACAACAACGAAATGGTTTTCGAGCGTCCATGACGGCAAGCCCATGACTGCATCTAATGCTGAATACTGGAGTGAGAACATGCTTCAGCCTGTGCGCTTCTCGCAGGCATTAACAGCGGCCCTCGGATGCCACCCAACCCTTGATGCCATTGTGGAAGTCGGCCCTCACGCTGCTCTACGAGGCCCTACCTTGCAAACACTGTCGGCCATCAGACCGGATGACGCTGAAATACCTTATATTTCACTATCCCAGCGCGGACTGGGTGGTCTGGACGCCCTTGCCCTTGCCGTTGGGTCCTTCTGGGCACATCTACGTATGGAACCCGCCAACCTCCAGAGTTTCGTGCGACTCTTCTCGCCGTCGAGGGAGCTGAGATACCTGCCCTGTCTCCCTGCATACCCATTGGATCATAGCAATACTTACTCAGCGGAATCTAATTTGTCGAGCGCCCGCCTTCACCGGAGCCTCCCAAGACATTCACTCCTTGGCACAATCAGTCCCGAGATGGGCGAGGGGGAGTGGCGTTGGAGAAACTACCTCCGCGTACAGGATCTAGAATGGATAGAAGGCCACCAGGTGCAATCCCAGGTCGTGTTACCTGCAACGGGGTATCTTGTCATGGCTCTCGAAGCCGCTCATATCATAGCCGATAGCCGACCGCTCCAGTTGCTGGAAGTGTGCAACCTCGTTATCAGTCGCGCGGTCCTTGTCCCGGATGACAGTGCGGGTGTCGAGACTCTCTTTACCATCTCCAATATAGAGCAAGATGATAGCCATCTGGTGGCTTCATTTAGCTGTCAGACCAGAACCAACGGCAGCTTTCGCTGTTGCTCCTCTGGGCGTATGAAGGTCACGTTTGGTGACCAGGATGCAAGCCCGTTGACGCCGAGCGGCGACAAAACCCCTGATTTGCAGCTTGTAGATCAGGAGCACTTCTATACGGAGCTTGATAAACTTGGATATGGCTACTCCGGCCCGTTCCGGGGTCTCAGCGCGATCCAGAGACGGAAGGACGTAGCATATGGGACCTTAGCACCACCAAGTAAGGATGGAGAATCGTCGGATTTACTCCTCCACCCAGCGACTCTGGACATTAGTCTCCAAGCTTTGATGGCGGCCCTGGCGTACCCAGGCGACACTCAGCTTTCTGGACTGTATGTTCCCACGCAGCTCGAGCGCACTGTGATCAATCCAGCCTTTTGCCGCGGTGGCACTCTCCACGATCCTGATGACCAGTTCAGTATTGAAGCGCGACTCTTTGAAATTGGCAAAGCTAGAATATGCGGCGATGTCCAGCTTTTCAGTCGTTCCGGTGCAGGCTTCGTACAGATCGAGGGCGCTGAAATCTCGCCACTTACGCAACAGATTGACCTTGAAAATTGGCCCATGTTCACTCAGGAGGTCTGGGGGCCGCTTTTCCCGGATGCCTCACTCGCGAACACGGTGGACAACTCAGAGTATAGAAATAAAATCCAGATAGCTAATCGTATCGCACTGCTGAGTTTGAAGGACACACAACGCGAACTGACAAGCGAGGATCGTAACCAGTTGGATTCGCACCGCGGCCGGTACGTCGCCTGGATGGACCGCACCCTAGCCAGTGTCCGCGAGGGTACACACCCACTATTCCCATCAAAGTATCTAGAAGGCGGCATACCATCCCTCCTACTAACCCACAACAAGGAGGCGAACTGTATCGAGATCCTCACTGTACAGACCACCGCCCGCCACCTTCTATCCTGGCTCCGTGGCAAGACAACGATCATGGAAGAGCTCCGCCGCGACGACCTCCTAACGCGCATGTACGCCGAGTCACACGATCTGCACGTAATGTCTCAAAACCTCAGCGTCGTCGTCGGGCAACTCGCCTTCCGGCACCCGCGCATGAAGATCCTCGAAGTCGGAGCCGGGACGGGGTCAGCGACAAGAAAGGTGCTCGACCAGATTGGACGCAACTATCACTCGTATACGTACACGGATATCTCGCCCACGTTCTTCGAGAAAGCGCAGGAGATGTTTGCACAGCACGGGGATCGCTTCATCTATAGTGTGTTGGACCTCGAGGGGGATCCGATTCAGCAGGGGTTGGCTGAGCATGGCTATGACCTCGTCATCGCGAGTAATGTGTTGCATGCCACCACCTTCCTCGGGCAAACGATGACGCACATTCGACGCTTGCTGAAACCGGGTGGCCGCGTCGCGGTCCTTGAGATCACCGAGCCTGACCTGGTTGCTCCGCCGTTTATCTTTGGTGGGTTTGAGGGGTGGTGGTTGAGTGAGTTGGATGGTCGGCCATGGGGACCGCTGATCTCGCGAGAGAGCTGGGCCCAACTATTGGTGAACACGGGCTTCACCGGATTTGAGACTATTACGCCGGATGAGGAGTCACAGCTCTTTGGGATGTCGATATTTACTGCACGCGCTGCCGATGACCATATCTTGCGCCTACAAGATCCCCTCGCCGTACCTGGGAAGAAAAAGTACCGCGATCTTATTCTCATCGGGGGGGCTACGCCGGTGATTGCAGAACTTCTGGAGAATATTCAACCTCTGGTATCCCCGTTTTTCGACCGTATCACCACGGCGACCAGTTTTGAAACGTACAGCCCAACCCCAGATACATCACTAGCGGTCGTACTAGTAGTATCAGACATCGACAGCCCATATCTACAAGGCATTACCGCGCAGCGTCTGCGCGGATTCCAGGAGCTGACCACCATAACTGGAAAGCTCCTGTGGGTAGCCACAGGCGACGTCGGCGCTGACCCGTACCTCCGGATGAGCAAGGCCCTCCTACGCTGTCTGGGGTGCGAGAATCCGCATGCACAATTCCAGCATCTCACCATTCGTGATCCAGACATCTTATCCGCAGACACTGTGGCTGAGGTATTAATGCGCTTGGCGCACACCGATGCTGGCAGCGATTACAACCTCCCAGCCTACACGGAGAATGCGGAGTGGGAGATCCTCTTGGAAGACGGGATTCTGAAGATTCCGCGCATGCAGCCGTGCCACGATATGAATCTCCGGTGGCGGACCAGTAGAGGTGCCGCGGCTAGCAAGCTCGTGGATCCTCTCCAGACACCTGTGCGAGTGGATCTGGCTGGTGGCAGCCATGGCGGGGGTAAAGGCCGGCTTACCTTGATCTCGTCCTCTGACCAGAAGTCGTGCAATGCCAGGAACGATTCTGGCAATGATTCCGCCCGTATCCGGGTCCATTGCTCCACCCTCCATACCATCGAAATTGACGGTAACTCTCTATATCTGGTCATTGGACGCAATGAACAGACCAGGGCACGAGTGATAGCCCTCTCAACTGACAATGGATCGGTGGTTTCGACACCAGCGTCATGGTGCCGGCCAATTCCCATGTCACTTCCGAACGACCAGGGAGCGGCCTTTTTAAGCAATGTCAGCACAGCGTTGGTTGCCGAGAATATCCTTCGTCGTGCACGGCCGAGCTCTACTGTTCTCATTCATGAAGCCTCACAGCCACTTCAGGATGCAGTGTCCTCTCTGGCTCATTCCAGGGACGTCACTTTACGCTGCAGCACAAGCAGCCAGGAAGCGAGCCGGCAGGACCCGGGTTTACTATATGTGCCGCCAGGGAGCTCATCTCGGACCATAACTCGACTTCTGCCCTCGGAGGTTTCAGTGTATGTTACCTGTGTTCCCGATACAGATGAGACAGCCATTCGCATACGAGGATTACTACCATCGACCCAGACAACATTCTACAATCTTGGTGAGGGGCACAGGGCAACCTTTGTACACCCTGATTCCCACGCGGTGGTGCCCCAGGCCTTGGAGGCAGCCTGCCTGTTCTCAGATGGTAGGCCCCTGTCCACCGTTGATACAGTCTCTCCCCAGGATATTGTGTCAAGCGCCTCCAACAACCCTCTTGGAATAGTGAACTGGGCGACATCAGAACTGGTGCCAGCGGAGACCCTTGCAGCAAGCTCGTTTGTGCATCTGTGCGGCCACAAAACCTACCTACTGGTCGGAATGGCTGGTGATCTCGGGCGGTCGGTGTGCCAGTGGCTGATTTCTCGGGGAGCAAGGTGGGTAGTGCTCACCAGTCGATCCCCAAATATTGATCCCCGCTGGGTAGAAGAGATGGCGTCACTTGGCGCTCGTGTCATAGTCATGGCGATGTAAGTACAATCTACCCGTCTCCCAATTATTATAGCCATACAACTAACTCTACCAGGGACGTCTCAAACCGCTCCTCAGTCCTGGAAGCCCACAAGCATATTCAATCACAGCTACCCCCCGTCGGCGGGGTCATCCACGGCGCTGTAGTGATGCACGACGTCCCGTTTACGGACTTCTCCCTCGCAGACGTGCATCACACCCTCTCCGCCAAAGTCAACGGCAGCCAGATCCTCGACGAGCTCTACCAAGACCCAACCCTCGACTTCTTCATGATCCTCGGCTCGTTCTCGGGTACATCCGGCAACTTCCACCAATCCATGTACGCCGCGGCCGCGGAATTCGTCGCTGGCCTGATCCACCAGCGCCGTTTGCGCGGCCTAGTCGGGAGCGTCATCCACCCAGCGCAGATCCACGGCGTGGGGCTGATTACCCGGCTGGACGCGAGCGTGAAGGATGTGCTGGCCAAACGGCTCGGACCCCTGATTCTCTCTGAGCGCGACATGCTCGAGTTCGTCGCCGAGGGCATTCTCGCTGGAAGGCCCGAGTCGGGGCGGCAGCCAGAGCTCATGGGTGGGTATCGCATGGCGGATCCTACTCAGTACCCAGATTTGGTCTGGTATCTCAATCCGAAACTATGGCCGTTTATCGGCAATTTCAGGCAGTCGGATAGCGATGAGACTGCGGGGGCCCAACAGGATGTGCCCATCAAGAAACAGCTTTTGTCTGCCGATAGCCCTGACAAGGCAGCGGAGATCATTGCTGATGGGTTCCGGGCTAAAATGCGCTCGAAGCTCCATTTGCCCGGCGATTTCGCGCTACCAGGGACGACATTACTGACGGAGGTAGGCGTTGATTCTCTCGTTGCTGTTGACTTGCGAATTTGGTTTGTCAAGGAGCTTGCTCTGGATATTCCGGTTATGCAGCTGTTAGGGGGTTCGTCGATTGATGCACTGGCACAAGGGGCTACGAACAAGTTGGACCAGGCACTTGTTCCTTTGATAGAACGCCTGTCTAACTAGTCTAATTTCAGTAATTTTGTTCTACTGTATTGTATGTAATTGCTAGCCAATCAAGAATGGGGCTTCAAAAAAGTGGCAAGTTACCCTAGTCCGAGCCAGATCACGCCGAACAAACATTCTTGCCAGATGCGCCAATAGAACCACGTACGTAATGACTGTCCTTCTCTGCCAGAGGCTGCCACCTGAGAATTGAATGCGTCATCTTGATTCAACGACTTGTCTTTGGCTGCAACGTTTCCACAGCGTCTACATCATCACAGCTGATTCCGGTGGCGTCTCAATTGCCTGTTGCATCGGTGTCCCAGGGGATGATTAGCGTTTTCCGCGACAGATTGGATCCGGGGTGTCATTCTCGCCCTCAGCGAGAGACTGGATGAATGGGGGGGATTCGAGCATGTGTGCAGGCTGAGGGCTAACCCTCTGATACCATCCGCCAGATGCCATGAGCTACCTAGGGCCTTTCCCAGTGATGCCTTCATGTCAGCAGCCCACAATCACAATGACTATCTCTGCGTCTCACGACGTGACCACATTTGCCCTTGACGCTCAAGAAGAGTATGATACTTCAGAGCCACTCTTCATCGACGCTCTAGAGCCCAGACGATCTCTCAGTAGCGTGCAGGTTTCACAGCTCGTTCACACGCTCATCGCCGGGTTCAAGGCCCTTGGGCTTCAAAGGGGCGACTGTGTCTTGGTTAATGCTGGGAATAATGTATGCTTTCTTCCTCTGTGCAATCGCTCCATGATCACGCCTTGATGTTCATTGCCTGACCCCTTGCAGGTACTCTACACCGCCCTCTTCCTGGCCGTTATCGGCACAGGCTGTGTTCATATGGGCTCAAACCCGCACAGCTCTGTCGAAGAACTAGACCGGGTCTTTGAGCTCTCGAAGCCACGACTGATCATCGCCGAAGAAGCTGCTGCCCTTCGTAATGTCCTCGACGTCTCGAACAGGAGGAACATCCCGGCCAATCGCGTCCTACTGCTCGACGAAACTGCAATATCAGCTACAATCGCCCTCATCCACGGCCAACCACCCATCCCAGCACCATCCACACAGAGCCCGCACGATTTCCTCTCCCTCCTCGCCCACGGGACATCCGATCACGAACGAGTCCCGTCCCTCGAGCTAGCAAAGGATACCCCGGCGGCGCTCTACCTAACCAGTGGGACGACCGGCCTCCCAAAAGCCGCAGTTCTCTCACATGCCGCCCTACTCGCCCGGCACCGTGCCATCGCACACACCCCCACGCCACCCTACGCAGTGAAACGGCTAATCTGCCTCCCCATATTCCACGTCTTCAGCTCGCTCTGGACGCACCTGTTCCCCGTCCGCTACGGCCATCCGCTCTACATCCTGCGCGGCTTCCAGCTCCCCATGTTTCTGGACACGATTCGTCGGTACAGAATCACGGAGACGTACCTCGTTCCGGTTGTGATCCAGGCGCTGAACCAGGCGCCTGCATCGCTGGAAGTGAATGCGTCTTTGGAGTCCTTGCGGTATGTAGGGATTTCCGGGGCCCCGATTGACAGGGCGAGTATGGAGGTGTTTCAAGGGCTGTTGCATCCAGATGCGTGTGCGGGGCAGGTTTGGGGGATGACAGAGTGTGGGGTTGTTATTCAGAGTAGGTTTCCCGTGTGTGACAGGGGAGGGAGAGAGGGGCAGGATGATCTGGGGGGGATTGGACGTGTTCTGCCCGGGTATGAGGTGAAGCTGGATACCACTGCTGATGAGTATTCTGAGGGGCAGGCGAGCTCCGGATACTCGCAGAGAGAGGTTATTGAAGGAGAAGAAGTACCGGGCCAGCTATACGTGCGTGGCCCGGGTTTACTGAGTGGGTATTTAGGGCAAAGGGAGCCGGTGGTTGATAGTCAAGGGTGGTTCAACACGGGAGATGTTGCCTACTTCAACAGCCGGCGGGAATATTTTATCATTGGGAGGACTAAGGAGCTGATCAAGGTACAGGGGTATGTAACTCGGTTCTCGATTCTCGATTCTTTGTCATTCAGATCTTTCACTATCCCTGAGTGGGCCAACTGACAAGAAGCAGATACCAAGTCGCTCCCGCTGAAATCGAGGCAGTCCTGATCAAACACCCGCTCATCACAGACATTGCGGTGATGGGTATCACGCTTCCAAGCAGCGGCACAGAGGCGCCGCGGGCATATGTAGTGCGCGCCGGGGCTGCATCTAGAAGGCTGACGGCAGACGAAGTGTACGGCTACGTGCAAGACCGTCTGGCGGGTTATAAAGCTTTAGATGGGGGCGTTTTCTTTGTGGATAGCATACCTCGCACGGCGAATGGGAAAATACAGAGGGGGAAGTTGGAGCGTATGAATGGTCAGCGCGAGATACTGGCTACGTTGTTGAGGGGGCCGATTTAGGAAAATAGTATCCACCTTGATTGTGCGCCTATTCGTTTTGATCAATCAGATAAGTCTTGCTTAAGAGTCACAAAATCTTGGGAAGAGGGTACGATTTTCAATCAGTGCTACGAGCGAAGCGGTGATGTCTTTTGCACAAGGGTCGTTCCATGGATATTTCCATCAAGTGTCCCACTAATCCAAATCGACGGTAGAACAGTATGTCGCATGTAACAAATCATTAATGAAGTTGAAAGCACTATAAAACCTCTCCGAATACTGAATTCCGATTACTGCAATAGACCAGCCCACGTCGACTGCGAGAGTGGTACCATGTTGTACTCAGAGACGTGCAAGCAGCCTGTCAACTTGGAGAATAGATAGATGGCTTCTTTGGATATCTTGAATTGTCCGACATCTGGAGTAGGTTAGCACATCGCCCAATATAACGAACGTTTTGTATTCCATACCCAGCCAAGGCCATCGTGGTCTTCAGTTCACGATGCAGTAGCTTCATAGCTAGCTCTACACCTTGCTGACCATTGTACTGAGGCACCATAAGCAGTCAGCCTACAATCCACTCTCTCCCCACACCGCAGCATCGCGTATGCAAAAAGGGGTGTGAACTTACCGCCAACCCCCAAATCGGAACACGCCCAACAAAGCAATGCTGCGCTCCCAACGCCAAAGCCTTGAATATATCAGATCCCCGGCGAATGCCGCCCTCCAAGGCAATTTGGATTTTCCCTCGGGCGATCGGTTCACATTCTCGAAGTGCGTCGATTGCTGATGGGGCGCCGTCCAACTGCCGTCCTCCGTGGTTGGAGATCACGACGCCGTCACAACCATATTCTACCGCAAGCTCAACGTCTTCTTTTGTTGTTACTGGGATTATTTGTTAGTCTGCAACTATGAGATCTCGTATTCTCCACGTTGATTTGATGATCGTGTAAACGTACTGCCCTTCAGCCATATTTCCATGCTTGTATTCTGGCGGAGCCACGGGATGAAGCTCTGCCATTCCAAACTCGCGTCTGTTCCTGTTAACTTGGCAAGTTCAACAAAAATATTCTTTGACGAAAAATGGCTCACCATAGCACTTGCTCCCGTCACCAGCGAAAAAGCTGTTAGAGCCGAAGTTCAGGTTCGGCCAAGACATCCCGTCCGGGAGGACGAAGGAATTGCGAGACTCATTCAAGCGCAGGCCGATGAGGGGGAAGTCAACTGAGAGGAAGAAGGCCTTGTAGCCGGCCGCTACGGAAAAGCTTAAGCTAGGATCCTGCCCTTACAGGCTTCTCTGTAAAAATTTTGAATGCGGGTACATACCTTCAGCTCTCCTCAGTAGCTGGAGTACAATCGACCTATCCTTCAAGATGCACATCTGGATAGCGTATGGATTTCCGTTGCCCTGGTCAATGACCTCCTCCATAGAGACTGTGGAGTAGGACGAGAGGACCATGCCTAGGCCCAGTATACTTGCGGCGCGGGATGTCGCGAGTTCGCCGTCCTCATGGGCGAGCTTCTGCATCCCTGTCGGGCTGAACGCGAGAGGGAATGTTACCTTTCAGGGTCATGAATAGTTAGCTTATAGATTGAATTCTCGCCGCCTCGAGGACCCAGAGCCGGTAACACACCTTGTTCCCGAAAATGGTAGCCGAAGTATCGATCTCGTTTACGTTGACGAGAACCCGGGGCCTAATTTTATAGTGGTCGAACGCTGCCTCGTTTTCTCGAAGCCTGTTTCTCAAATTTAGCCAGCACACCTCTCGTTGGGACACATGCTTCGGCTCCATACGTGATCATGTCCATTGACCCGTCATCGTGAAAATCTCTGTTCGTTGGCTACCATCTCCTTCAGAATTGGTGGAGGGAAATACCTCTATACACCCGCGGAAGCTTCTTGTTCGCTGCCTCCCTCAAGTCTTTAATGCAATACACATGTTTATCGAACGCTGGCGGGCGGTTTGCCATGATTTGAACGAGCGAGGGAGCACGGGTTGAATAGATTGTGCAATTAGGACCTCGGACACGAACGGCCAACGTTAAAACAGCTTCAGCGCAAGAGCTTGCTTGTCTTGTCCTGAACACAGCAGCAGCAAGACAGGGAAGCAGGACTTAACATAGAAACCTGGTCTAGCCTAGCACCTGAGACACCAAGATTCGAAATTATGCTCCACATTTTGACCGGTGCTATTCTAGACCTTCATCACCTTGCATTGTCCTTGCGTCACGTCCTCCCTGTGTTGCATGGTCTTCAGGTTACATCGACCTGTCCATCCCAGAAATCCAATTTAAGTCATTGTCTCGATCAATAAGTCCTTGTATCATATGGTCAGAACATTGTAGCAGGAAGGATCCATGACTTCATTCAAAACCTACCCGTGGAATGTGGAGCCGTCGAACGGATCGGCGCGGGTAATGCTCACGTCAAGAGGCTTGATCTTGGGCCCTCCCACTGTTGACCACCGAAAACAAAACGGGAAAGAAAACAAGAAAAAACAGGGAAAAAAAAAGAAATCGTGCCTAGAAGAATAGAAGCCCGGATGAGGTCTTCTGTTTATCCTAATTCATTATTAGATTCATTGTGACTAGTTAGCCCCACGTAGCACCTCATCTTGCCCTAATAAACTTGCCCCAAGTGCGATCGAAATCTTTCCTTTCCCAGTGAAGCCCCGGTTCAGCGCTGTCAAAACCTGAGCCGCTCACAATGCCCCCAGCCGCATCAGTGGAACCACCAGCCAAACACCCAGAGATGATCCTGGTAATTGGTGGTGGGCTATTCGGGCTAACAACCGCCCTGGAGCTCCGAAAACGCGGCTACGAGAACGTTACAGTCCTCGAGCGGACACTGCCTCCAGCACAAGATGCATCAAGCGTCGATATATCGCGCCTAATCCGCCCCGACTACGCAGACCCCTTCTACTCACGAATGGCCTGCGAGGCAATGGCCCTGTGGGAGACAGAATGGAGCCAGTACTTCCACAGAAGTGGGCTAGCTCTGGTGGCCGGTGGCGCCTCGCACCCTTATATTGATCGGTGCAAGCGCGTTTTAAGCGGGCTGGGGAAGCGGTTCGATCCCTTTGACGGGATCGAGGATGTGAGACGGCGATACCCGGCCTTCAGCGGGGAACCGGTATGCGGGTACGAAAATCTGGAGGCGGGCTGGGTTGATGCTGAGGCCGTGATGCGCGATCTCGCGTCTAAATGCGCGGACGCCGGGGTCTCGTTTATCGTGGGCTCACGGGGCACGGTCTCATCTCTGGTCATTTCTAACGGGAAGATTACTGGCGTTCGAGATCACAATGGCGGATACATACCGTGCGATCGGGCAATCCTGGCCGTCGGCGCGTGGACCGGCCACCTGCTAGACCTTCAAGGATCCGCACTTTGTACCTGCCAGCCTCTAGGTTATATTCAGCTCTCTCCTGAAGAATCCAAAGAGCTAGCGGGGATGCCAGTCGCTCTAGACTTTAGCTCGGGTGTCCTGGTCTTCCCACCGACCTCGAACCATGTTCTCAAGGTCATGCGGCATGGGTACGGCTATGAAACCTGCTATCCGCTTTCTGGATTCTGCGCAGGTCGTCAGGGTTGTATCTCTGGGCCAAAGCCGTCGTCGCGGCCTACCAAGCCCCAGTATCTTCCGGCCGATGCGGATGAAGCCCTTCGCGATGGACTGGCCCGGTACGTACCCCAGTTCAAGGACCGCCCATGGGTGCAGAAGACTCTCAGTTGGTATACGGACACTGCGGACGGGAATTTCATCATAGGCTACCATCCAAAGGTACCTAACCTCCTCCTCGCTACGGGGGGGAGTGGACAGTAAGTACCCTGGTTTGCTTGGGGAATGTTTGACGTACTAATCGCGTGGGTGCCCAGTGCTTTCAAATTCCTTCCGGTTCTCGGCAAGTATGTGGTGGATGCACTTGAAAATTCATTGCCAAAAGCCCAGCGTGAACGATGGGCCTTTAAGCCAACGGACCGCGCGATGTCAAAGGGCGATGGTAGCCGAGCCGGTCCTCCAAGACGTGTTCTGAGTTCCAGCGAGCAGGCAAGGCTTTGATCGACACAGGGTTTCGGAATTTACCATCGGCGATGAAGTGAATGTTTCCGTATCTTATTTTTACACCCTCGTATACATTATCTACCTTTAGGATGATCCGGCTGACGTTGATGGACTTGTAGCAACAAGATTAGATTAGGGGTAACTATAATGCTAAACGGGCTGTGGTTAAATCTACAAGTTCAGGGTGGGTTTTTGGCCCTAATTTTAATTCGTATTTTTTTTAATGTTGTTTCATTAAAATATATGAAATAATCTTAACTATCACAAAATATGACTTTACACGGAAAGTACGTAGTGAATATATATACACTTAGCTGGTATCTACAAGTGGACAATAAGGTTTTATAATATCTGATACTTTATATAGTATTTTAAATTTTCAGATATGCGATTATATTATTTTAATATAAACATTGACAAAAATCAGATGACTTATTAAATTCTAGTAAAATACACAATACTTCATTATTTTTTAATGGTATTCTAGGGGTTTCAGGGCCTGCGGGTACCGCAGGACGCGGGTCCGGGACACCCGCAGGATCCGCCCCTAACGGGTCCCGAATCCTCGGGTTGCGGCGGATTCTGCAACTCTTCGCGGGCAATAAAAGCAGGAAGCTTACACTGGTGAGAACAATCATATTTTCTGCTGTTTTATGTCCCTTTTTTTTTTTTTCAGTTTTCTTGTATATTAGAAGCTGTTGTATCTTTAGCCTTTCCTTGAAGGTGTAAAGTTGCCGATGGCGAGGACATCGTGCGGTGGGAATCCGATTGGTAGCCGGAGGCAGACGATAATAAACCAGGCAAGTGGCAAGTGAGAGAATAGGCGCTACGGTGTTTAAAAATGGGCTATTTTTAACGTGACTAGTTTCTCACATAGCTCTAGTGGCGTGATTGTAGGTAATAAATACTCTAGTAAATATTGTAAAAAATTTGCCTGATCTAGCATTAGGAGGTTGAAATTCCAACAGGCTCAAAATCTTAGGTTGATCGGCCGTCAATGTGTCGTGCCTCGTGAGTGCTCTCCACATCCCACTCGGTAGCAACTCGAATCTCATTACCCTTGGCGCTTGATGCATCGCCGCCGTGAGGCGTGCTGTGTTCGTTTATAGCCTCAAGCTTCTTGCTCGGTGACATGATATGCTCGTTCGAATCATATCGCTCGAATACGGTATCGTCCGGGAGTGAAAGTGGATGTTTGAACTTCTTTTTGTTACTGCTCCTGAGACTGCGCAGACCAACGGACTTTGACCTCGAGTACTCATCTTCGGTGA
Organism: Aspergillus conjunctus; assembly: GCA_027569095.1. Lineage (NCBI taxonomy): Eukaryota > Fungi > Ascomycota > Eurotiomycetes > Eurotiales > Aspergillaceae > Aspergillus > Aspergillus conjunctus. Next base: position 140,649 of record JAPDEL010000024.1, on the reverse strand, counting down.
TGGGCTGGTCTGTGATTTTCTTGTATACCCGCCGGAACACCGGAAACACGAATGGTATATTGGAAACAAGAACTGCAAGGAACGATTCTCGGCATGACCATTCACCGGCCTGCTGGGGGCCATTCGCCCCCGATGTGAGAATTAGAATGCATCGGAGAAGACCTGCCACTGTTGTGAGGATACCTCCGCCGAGCATCACGGCGATCCCTATCTTCTTCTTGAGACTTAATCTGCTTTTCCAGACCATCTGTGGAATGAACGTTAGCCATCGGATATGGTACTAGGAGGGCACGATGGTTCTGACCGGAAGCGGGATTAACATGATGTAGAAATCCGTTGAAAGATTTGTTGTGATGAGTGTATACACCTGCAGCTTTGAAACCGCAGGTTGACAAAAGTCTTGATCCAGTCAGAATAGATATTCACCGGAGGCCAAACGGAAGAAAACCTACTGCCGGGGTCTGGATATATCTGCCAATGCTTGGAAACTGGATAACATCCAAAAAGGATTGTAAAGAATGTCCCAAAGAAAGTGACGAATACAAAGGCAAACCCAATATTTACCTTGAGCTTCATATTCTTAACGCCGTCTCTGATTCAAGTCAGATTGTGAGAAGAACAATTATCGTCGGATCGATACTGACCCAAGGCGGGAATAGAAGAAAAGCCAGCATAGCTTCAACGTCCATAGCAGAACAGTGTAATCGAGCCAGCCGAATAGTTGTGTCTGAGATCCCTTTACCCTAAGATAGTATTCGTGACTAAGGGGATCTAACAAGGCACGCTGCTCTGGTTCGATGCTTCGAAGACGTTGTCAGTACTTGCATCGAGTTCAAAGTATTTGAAATCACACACTTGTCGTTTGACAGTCCAAACCAATAGGCTCCGACATAATACGCAGTTGCCGTCTCCGCAGTGTAGAGAAGCTAGGGTGGTCAATCAGATCATGGAATCATCCCTTGGGCGTGCAGGGAACCCTTACCGCTGCGACCACCATCAGGTAATCGTCCGGCGTCAACTTGCGGAGGCCGAGCGTCTTTATCCGCCAGCCAAGCCGGAGTCCAACAATCACAAGGTCAATCGCCAGATACGTCCATGACTCGGCCACAAAGTTGGTCGACATGTTCGGTGTTCGTAAACCCAGCAGACCGTTCTCAACGAGAACGGGGGGAGAATCCGGGCGAGACTATCAATATAGCTCAAGAGAGCGCAACCAAGGCCATATCTCGCATATAGCACAGATAGGAACGGGGTGTAGAATATATGAAGAGGGACGATTGGCACGTTCGAGGTATTCAGGAGAATTTTTCAACCTCCCGTTGCAGATCAATGTCACTTCGCCAATGCCCTGAAATGACTGGATCCGTCAATGAGCGCTAGGAGCGGACCCATTTCCCGTGTGGGATCAGTAAACGAGGCGTGGGCTCCGCTAGCACGGCGATAAACCCGCTTCATGGCCATGACATAAGAATAATAATCCCCTGATCCCTCTTCCTGGGTCTTTTTATTGACAATGGGGCTTTTCAAGGCAAGGCGGGGTTTTACAGCTTTGTACAAGAAAGAGAAGCTGTCCGATGTTATTGGGTGTCAGATCAACTGATCAGTCATCACTTGTTTGCCCGAAGTTGTTCGCTATCATGCGCCGAATTCCTGGCGCATTATTTTTGGCCCTAGGCGCTTGGCAAGTACTCCAAAGCATGCAGATCCCGGTTAGTGCTGATAAGCTGCGGGACAACTTCCAAGACTCTTTCTGGCCGGTACTTTTGTGCGTCCAGGGCCCAGGCCCACGGGGGGGCAGACTCCAAAATATCCGAGGTATCCCCTGGTCAAGTACCGAGCGCGATATTGATATCGATACGGCCAGCGTTTGCTATACCATGGAGCAACATCTGGGGTCTTCCTTATTTTCCCTGACGCTCCAATAGTGAAAAGGATGTCTAGCGCCGTACAGAAACTCTCCCCCTTGGGCGTGGAAGACGGATATGCGTGCTGGCAAAGACTCCAACCGACCCAGGGGGGGAAGGTGAAACAGCCCGGCCTGACAGGTTGGAACGGCTGCAAGCGTTAACTCAGTTCCGCGGGGGGTCGGGTGTCATTTGGCAGTGCTCGTGGATGCTCCGGTTGGCCCTGAGGGCCTGCTTAAGACGGTGGGGCCCATGGCTAATTCGAGTCCTTTGCCCTCTGCGAGAATCAACGAGCGGAGAACATCTCAACCGATCCCCGCTCAAATACTGGATGGTCGTGCTCCGAACCGTGCTTGCCCCTCAATAGTTCTTCGTCTTGCCCACTCTCCCCTATTTTGCCCATTCTCAACAAAAATGGCTGCGACATTGGATACTACGGTGAGGCGGCAGGTATTCTTTGGCTCTGTGCTGGCAACTAAAACCCTATTATGTATTAGACTTACCCTGGCAACATTATCAACAACGAGTTCGTTCCCACCACCGAAACTAGACACTCCCTCAACCCCTCCGATGCGCAGCCCCTCTACGAGGTCCCCGTTGCAACACAGGAGGATGTTGACGCCGCAGTGAACTACGCCAAAGCGGCATTCAAGACATGGTCGCAGACAACCTTCGAGGAGAGAGCCAAGCTTGTCCTACAGTATGCTGATCTCGTGGAAGCCAATCGGGTTGAGCTGGAAAAGCTGCTCGTCAAGGAGCAAGGCAAGCCCCTCGGCCTGGCAAAGACCGAGTTCGACATGGCCCTGGGGTGGCTTCGCACCTTTGCGACCATGGAAGTCAAGGATGATGTCCTGGATGAAAACGATGAGCGGACAATCATCCAAACTTTCCCCCCCATCGGCGTCTCCTGTGGGATTGTGCCTTGGAATTGGCCAGTCCTCCTCGGGTTGGGGAAAGTGGGCCCCGCCCTGTTGACCGGTAACACCTTCATTATGAAGCCCTCGCCATACACGCCATACACCGACCTCAAACTGGGTGAACTCGGCATGGCGGTTTTCCCGCCTGGTGTTTTCCAGGTGCTCAGTGGTGGGGATGATCTGGGACCCATGCTCACGGAGCACCCGGGCATCGATAAAATCAGCTTCACCGGTTCGATTATGACCGGGAAGAAAGTCATGCAGAGTTGTGCGAGGACGTTGAAGCGGGTGACCCTGGAACTGGGTGGCAATGACCCAGCTATTGTGTGCGAGGATGTCGATATTGACAAGATTGTGCCCAAGATCGCTACTCTTGCGTTCTTGAATTCTGGCCAAATTTGCATGCTTGTTAAGCGCCTTTATGTTCACGAAAAGATCTACGATAAGTTCCTGGATGCCATGGTCCAGTTCACCAAAACTCTCAAGACCGGCGACGGTTTCGAGGATGACGTTCTGGTCGGGCCCCTCCAGAATAGCATGCAGTAAGTTCCCCCCCCCCTCCTTTTTTCGAGTGACAGTTTCCTCAGACTGGAACAGGTACGAGAAGGTTAAGGATATGTACTCGGAGATTGAAAAGTGCTCCTGGAAGACCGCTTTCGAGGGAGGCGTTAGGGAAACCTCAAAAGGCTACTTCATCACCCCCGCCCTCATCGATAACCCCCCGGATGATTCTCGTATCGTGACGGAAGAGCCTTTCGGCCCCATCATCCCGATGCTAAAATGGACCGACGAAACTGAAGTTCTTGAGCGGGCTAACCGCGGCGAACATGGCCTGGGGGCGTCGGTTTGGACCAAAGACCTTGCCCGCGGAGAGCGACTTGCGAGACAATTGTCGGCTGGAAGTGTTTGGGTCAACTCCCACTTCGATGTCGCGCCAAATGTTCCTTTCGGAGGACATAAATGGTCAGGAATCGGCAGCGAATGGGGCATGACTGGAATGAAGTCCTATTGCAATTCGCGCTCGCTATGGATTTGGAAGAAAGTCTATGAATAGTCATAGCCCATTATTGATCCTTTGGTAGAAGCACATGCGATCTGGACAGGAGGTTTCTGCTGCCGCAGAGCAGTATCATCGTTCTCGCCAGCGTCTGTTTATTGGCTGGCTGAGCCGGCCAGACTAAATAAACCTAAGAAATGTCCATCCGGGTATAATAAGCCACTTTAATGTAGATCCTGTGAGCCACCCGCGGGAAAGGCTGGGAGCTAGTATTGGTGCAAGTGTGGTGCCGAGACCGGTGTAGGAATCTGAACTCGATATCATTTGAGCGAGTCCGGCCTCGCAACCTCGAAGTTCCTTCACTAACAGCTCCCTACCCTGCAACCACCAACATGAGCTCCTGTTGGTACACCACGACTTTCAGCGTCTCAATAGGTGGCCGGCCATCCTACCAACGGCCATGTAGTACTCTACTCAACTAAACACGCCAAAAAGTCTTACCACCCCATCACTTCGACGCTAGGCCCAGACGACATCCCAACGCTCTTACAAGACCACTCTACGCTCGCAGGTATATTCTGGCCCCGGCACCTTCTCTTCATCAGTAAGAAGCAAGGCTAGCACTACGTCCTATAAAGAAACGAGTGAAGTAGTTATTCGCGAAAAACATGCCGCTGGGGTTTGAGATCACGCTTGTATACAGGGTTATTACTGATCTCCCACTGGATAGTAATGGCTCGCATGGCCTGCCACCACGTGATTGTCTGGACTGTACTTGGAAGTACAGAGGTCTGTATTAGCGCTGAGACATTTCTCCCTCCTTCCTAATGTGATGGAGGACCAATCAGCAAGACGAAGAATCTTCTCTGGGTGCTAGGTGAGATGGGGAGAAATAGGGAGGGTTTTTGGGAGCTGCGCTGGGTGGGCCCCGAGGTAGGGTGATGATGGTGTCGTTGCGGAAGCAGGATTGAAGGGTTCCATTCAAGACCAAAACCCCCCTTTTTTAATACATATGAAGTAGAGCAAGAAAAGGGAAAAGGGGCCCCAATTGTACTAGTACCACTGTCCCAAACCACCGGGACGGACCGCGGAGACAAACTACAATAGAAAGGTTTTGCAACCACGGCGCACACCGTCCGCCGTGAACAATCGAACAGGTCAAGCTTGAGATTAGTCAGTCTTTACTAGCGACAAAAAAAGCCTCCACGATGGTAAAACTTTTACAGATAAGTTATTTAAAAACAGTTAATTTTAATTGGAGCTACTCACGAATGCTTCTTATAATAATTAAAAGAATTTCTTTTACATTAAATTTTATATATTTTTTGTAATATTGAAGACATACATGTGCATCAAGATTCGAGAAATATATGTATATATTTTAACTAGGTGTCGTAAAAAGCTGCGGATCAGTAGCCCTAGTTACTCTACCTAGGTATAAAGAATACTAAACCTAGTTTAATTCTCACGTCTCCTTCGCACCGGAGTATGGCTAGCGCTATACGCAATGAGCCTTCCTGATCTGGAAATTCAAGTTTGGCAATGTGGGCTAAAATTTACAAATTCGGACAGTGCGGACGGCGAGACATGGTTGCAAAACTCGTCTAATGTACAATTGTTGAGCCATATATAATGTTCATAACGCACATAATCCGCAGAATCCCCAGAAGTCTCCTAAACTGCATATAACTATATTAGAGAAGCCGAGCCTAGCAGGGTAGGAATCTCGGGTATCGCAGCCTCTATACGGTTTGGAATGACCGTTGCAATAATAGATCGGCTCAGGGAATACCCTGTACAAATGGAAATAGTTCACCAAACTCTCTGCACTATGCCGGACGTTGTGGATGCTGAGACGTACTACAGAGTACGTGGACAAAGACACCAAGCGACAGAATTCGCAGGCACACCATGCCACTAGCCACTCACTCCACTAAGACCTACCGTAGTATGTAGAATCGCTTGGAGCTGACGATGATGAACACACTAAGCATTTGCCGATCTAGCTTATTTCTTGGGGAGTGCTTGGTGGAGCTCTAGGCGTGTCTGCGCCTCGTGGTATACGTAACTCAATTTAGCGGCTACACGAAACCGTAGAATGTTTCTTATTGCGCTCCAGCCCGGACTAAAGTTCACGGGTGATATGTTATTTCCAGAGATATATCTTGTGCGATTAGGAAGAAGCCATACAACTGGTGTCCATATCTTAGAAACTCGTGAAGAACAGTCGTGCCAGAATCTAGGCTCATTGCAAGCTTATTTGACTAGCCACGGGTGTTGACGACGCAGCCCGCTTACGTATGGATGTTGATTTTGGCGGCTGTCCTGGACTAGCAATTCAGCCACGGACCACACGATACGTATCAACGCACTGCCTGGTGGCGAGTGGAGCAGCTAGCCTCGCGGTAAAGTGGGAGATTTGTTTCATCTTTGATTCTTCAGCGAATTGACCATCGCCCCGCCCACTTAACTGGGCGGGTGCGATCTAGTCATACAAATGAAGCATGAATAGTACGCATCATACAAGATGGATCTAGCTACTTTTGCACCTCGCCTCCATCTAGCCATCCAATTCCTTGGGCTGCAGGGGCTTGGCGGAGTCCATGGGCTCTACTTAGATTAGGGCAACACCTGTCATAAAGATCGCCCACTGGATGTTTCTTCATACCCCATTCCACTGTCATTCCCTTATGCCATTTCATACCTAGCTGGACTATCCGTCTCTCCTTCATTCATTTTGCAAAGCTCTGAATTTTACTCACTCATCATGAAGTGGGAGTCACTCATTTTGACTGCCTTCGCCGCTGGTTCGGCGACAGCCAGAGCCCATGACATGCACAGGGATGCCTATGCTCATCTTCACCAGAAGAGGGACACCGATGCTCTTATCGAGACCGTGTGGAACACTAAAACCGTCGTCGACTGGGATGTCGTTACCGTTACTGTCACCGTCGACACAACTACCACTAGCACCGTCACCACTTCCACCACGGTTGAAGTTGCCGCTGCATCAACTTCTAGTACCACTAGCAGTGATGCAGTTGTCAGTGGTACTATCAGTGTTTCAGTCAATGAAGACCTCGTGGTTGATCCCGCCACTACGAGCACGGCTATTGAGAGTACGTCCACCTCCACGAGCACCACCATCGAAAACGCTTCCAGCTCCTCCCCGGTGAGCACCACCACGACTGCGACTACCATATTCAGCACCACTATGAGCACCGCCGTCGAAAGCACTTCAACGTCATCCATTGTGAGTACGACCACCACGACTGTAACATCCAGCGCGGCCGCGAGTAGCGACTGGTACTCCACCCCCTCCGACGGCACCTACTCAACAAGCGGCTTCGGCGAGCGCACCAACTCCTCCGGCAGCGGCATCGAATACACTGGCAACGTCGGCTCCCCCTGGGGCAGCAACATAATCGAAGTCTCGTCCACCGACGTCGCGAGCTACAAGTACGTCGTCCAGGTCACCGGCAGCAACAGCGCGGACTGGTTCGTGTCCTTCTGGAACAAGATCGGCCCCGATGGCAAGATGGACGGATGGTACGGGCACTCGGCGCTCAATTTCACTCTCGCTGCAGGTGAAACGAAATACGTTGCCTTTGACGAGAACAGCCAGGGTGGATGGGGTGCTGCAGAGGGATCTTCGCTGCCCACGGATGATTATGGAGGCTATGCTTGTACCTGGGGAGAGTTTGATTTCGGGGATACGGCTAACTCGGAGTGGTCGGGTTGGGACGTCTCTGCGATCCAGGCGCAGAATGCGGATCTGACGGTGCAGGGGATGAAGATTTGTACGTATAGTGGGGAGGATTGTTCGTATATCACGGCTGGTGCTGGGGAGGTGGTGAACGCTTATACGGCGGCTGCGGCGGCGGTTGATGGGATCGGTGGGAGTGTCAGCGCGGGGGCCGTGAGGTTGGCTGTGGACCTGGACTACAGCGGGTGATTTTTCTTGTGGTAGGCTGTCGATATAGATATTCGTCCTTTCTGTATCTATGTTGTTGATAAATTATTTTGTTTTGTTGGTTTGGCCGCTGTTCACGTGGCGGTAGTATAAAAGCTTTGAAGGGCGAACAGAACCTTGGGGTAGGTTAGATGGACACTGCTCCCTTGACTACTGGTGGAGAGCGGTCATAGGAACACTGGCTAGGTCCCTCGTCGTTCCCCAACGGGCTTCCTTCCCCTTTTCGCCGGATGCTCTGGGAGAATGGAAGGTGGAAGAATATAGAAGAGACGAGGCTGCTGCTGATTTAGGACTGTCTTGCAACGCGAGGCGAACTGTTACCGCCGATTGAGAGAGAAACCTGCCCCGTGTTTTTCCGTCCCGCCCTCAGCGCCAGCCCTGTCAATCCCATTTTCCTGCTTTGTGTGCCGCTTGTTGGTGGTTCTCTGACAAGCGCTTATGGCGGGTATGCGGGGCCTTCCCAGTGCCATGTTGCCAGGTCTGAGATTCAGCTGAATGACACTTTATTATTGTTAACCCTTCGACTGGACTTACACTTGGAAAAGGTAAGTTGTAAAAATAATAACTTTTAATCCTGCCTGATACTTATGAAGACGATTTCTCCTTCTACCTTTCCCTCGTTCTCTTTGGTCCTTACGACATTATTGCAAGCATTGCCAGCGAGACTGCCGATAAAAAGCATCCCAATGTGGCCACATATTTGATTAATGCTGCCGCGGTCTTTTGGGGATGGCTTGTACGCTATCGGCCGAGCAAGAATTAGGGTTGGACAAAGTTTCGGTAACCCCGTACCAGGCTGGGTGGGGTGATCTAGTGAGCTGATACTCAAGCTCTGTATGAATGGTTCCCGCGCTCGAATTCAAGATCCCATCAGGCTTCCGGATCTTGAACTCTCTTTCAGCCATGGAATACCTGACCGGAAATTATCCCCATGATGGCGAGAACATTCGATCCGGCTGCGTTAAAGCCACAAGGCTACATCACAGGCATAGCGTTATACATAAACAGGTTATACACGAGACCTTGTCGAATTCGCCATAATGTAGACTGACCCTACCGCATCAGAATGCTTGACGTCGCTGGGCATGAACTCATCTGAGAAACCGGACGTAGTCTCTTAACAGAGCCCGTCACGGTGAATCAAAAATTCCTCCCTCTAACCTTGGGATGCGCAAACGAGCCTGATCTGCAGTATATCTCCTCCATCTCTGGAGCCTCAATTATGGCGCCCATAAATTGCACTGATAGCTCTGGTGGCGCCTTCTTGCAAGGGGATAGTATTACCGGGAACCTGATCGGCGGAATCACCCCGTTCGTCCTCTTCCACCCTCTCAACAAGAAATTGACAGTTTTCTCGTACTCTGCTAACTGGTCGGTTCGCAGATTCTTTGCCCTTCTTGGGGAGAGCTTTACGAACAGGTTTCTATCTCAGTCAGTGAGTATCGGCGACTACGTGATCTTCGCGATGATACCCACCGGGGTCCCATTCGCCGTCAAAGCGATTATCCGTGCCGCACGCGCAAGCAACCTCCTAAAGGCCATAGCCCTCTATCCCGATGAGGACGAGAAGAAACTAGAAATGGATCTCCTCCCTACCACCTCCGATGAAGTATGTGAGATATGGAATGGCTCTCGCGCCCAACGGGTCTTTGCACCCTCCTCCGAGTCCCCGCTCTCCGAGTGGATTTTCCATGGCGATACCCTCTGCCGCTCGCGGGAGGCAAAGTCCAACGGCCTTCTCACGCCAATGGCCCGTCGAAAGAAATACAAGAACCAGCACGAATGGGTCAAAAAAGCCGAGTATGACCTGCCGCCGAATCTGATCCTCAACCTGGGGCCGCGCAACCGTGTCCGCAATACCACTATCCTGAGCATCATGGGGGTTTTCCTGCAGAGTGGTGTTATCATCTTCGCTGCTCTCACGTGTTTCTATAATCCGGTGAGATGTAAATTCTTCGTCACTGCGACTCTAGCCACGCGCATCTTATCGTTTGTGTTTGTTTGTGCCGGAACGTTACTTCTTACTACGGCGTTAATATACACTGCGAGGGTGATCGACGCTTCCGAGTATGTCTCCAGATGGAAGCCCACAAAGGAGAGCACCCTGGTCATCTGGAAGCAGGAGGAGAATACAGATCTAGGCACAAAGCGGTACCTAGTTGGCAAATCACTGAGAAAGGAGTTGCTCTGTGCGCATCGGCCACCCGGAGCGCGCCCCTCGGCGTCCTTTCCCCGGGTTACAGTCGTTGCCGTTGTCGTTGGCTTTTTGATCCAGAGCGTGGGGATATCGATTATCCACTGGCCGGTACAAACGTGGCAACTTCTGGCCATGGTTGTTATGTTTCTTGGGCGGTCTTACCTGCGCAGAGTGGAACGTCCGCAGTTTGTTAGAAGGCTGAATGGGGATATTTCACATGGCGAGTTCCGGGATATTGCAAAGGAATGGAGCGAGGTTTATGTGCCACCGAAAGCGAGCCGTCGGCTTTTGTTGGGATGGTTGGTCGAGTAGTAGTCGTCTTCCCGGAACTTTTATATGTACTTATTAGTCTTGGTAGGTCGATGGCTGAGGGTCATCGAAGGCACTCGCTGACGGGATCACGTACACTAAGGAAATTAAACAACGCTTCTCCGGCTTCGACCGCTCAGCTTTGCTTTTGGAATGTGGTGTTTCCATTACAGTGGAAGGGTAAATAAATCTCGCTACTTAGTGCGGACGCCAAAGAGCTCTACGGAGGTGGGCACTTAGCCAACATATAACACGGCACAGGATTTCCTTTTCCTAGCTTTCTTTGTTTGTAGCTCGCTAGAGAAGCTGTATGACTTTGCCTAAAATAGAATATAAAACCCTCACAAAAACGTGACCAGAAGATCCAAATTAGAACATCGAAAACAGCCACCTAGCAGAGCTGCCACCCTAATCATCTTAAGCACAGGTGAGCGTGACGCTTTGGACGGACGCCCCCTCGGCGATACACTGTGCCTCAGCACCAATGGTAAAGGTAGTGAAGAGGTTGGTCTCGCATCCCGGGTCGAGATACAGGCTGATAGTGGGGGTGAGGGAAGCATCCTGGCAAGCCCCGGATGTAACGGCGCCGTCGAAGCCGGTGTAGGGGAAGTCCTCGATATTGACACAGTGTCCCTCGACAACGGCGCCGGCGCCACCGAGGATGGCGCAGTCATCACCAAAGTAGGTGGTGAAAGTGCCTGTAACGGCTGACAGAGCACCTGCAGCCAGGGCTAGAGTGACGAGAAGGGTCTATCGGGGGTGTTAGTCTCTCTAGTGTATGGAGTAGTCTAAGGTTGATCAAGGGCAATTGGAATGATATATGGCTGTTACCTCTGTGGCCAACATTGGAGTGCTGAGTTATATTTGTATGGATGTGAGGGATCGATGTTGTAGGAATGAAAAATCAATGTACAGAAGGGAAACGCCGACACCGTTATATAGCCACCAGCTCGGCTAAGGTATTGTCCGTCTCGATGGCGGGGGCTGTATACGGAGTTTCAAGGGGATCGTTAATGCCCACTCAGCTCCGGCTGTCCTTTCCCATTCGAGATACTAAATTAACCGGTGAAATGCCCCATACAGTTGTGCTTCACTCGAGATTCTCCGTAGATCAAGCCATAGCATTGTATCACGCGTTCCCACTGGTGACTACATGTGTGGGTTCATGAATAGTGTCAATCTACTGCATAAGTGTACTAAGATCATGTATCTAAGCGGTGACGATTTGAATCAGATAAACGTAATCGGCTCCACATGAGCCACTCAGTGAGATTAACTTGGTCGGGGTATGATCCTTCATATACTGCAGAAACCGCAGTTGTGGAGATTGCAAGATGCGGGCAGGACCGTGAAAGGGTGGGCTACATCTAGGTCCAGATGGGGGCATCTGCCTCGTCAGCATTAATAATAGCACGGAAAGGGATTCAAATGGGGTCAAAATCCCACAATTCTCATCTTATGACTCCCGCTAGTCCGCAAGGCCGCACGGAGGTGGTTTACCTCTGCCCCATAAGGGATAGTGTGTTATGAACCCGCCGTAAGTCTTCTGAGCACTATCTCTGTCCACGCAGAAGGAATAACAAGCCCTCGTTGAGATAATATACCCTGCCTTCACTGCATTGGCGCATCTACTGCTAGTATCATTAAAGGCAGAAACGGTCAGAATCAGTAGAACTCTGCTTCTTCCAATGGCAGCTACAGTACATGTATCACGTCTCTCCACACAATGAGTTGGAAATAGGATAGATACAAGAAGATATCAATGGCAAGAAGACCGAAACTGAAGCAGGTAAACACAGATATAGAGTTGTGGACACTATTGCCCTTCAGCTTCCTTCGCCTCATCCTCAGGAGGCGTTCTTCAGGGAGGATGGGCATTGATTGATAAGATGAATGAGACCCGCAAAAACCTTGTTAGATACATTGATTGATAAAGATTAGACCTGTTGTCTTGAATTTAATTCAGCGGGGCCGTGAATCTTGATATATATAGGTTTTGTGAGGTTCTTTACGTTTCCTAACTTGTACTGTATAGTACTGGAATCTTGCTGTGAACTTGCCCAGCCAATGCATGAGGCTGAGGACCTTCCCCCATTTCACAGTAAAGTTGGCATATGACCTAAAAGTCTTTTTATTTTCTTTTGGCAGAATTAGGGCAGGGCAAAATCGATCATGGATGACTTTGCAACAAAAATCGCCTCTTCCTCTAGAAATCCATCCTTACTTTGCTAGATGATCCCAGGCACCCATTTTCTGATCATAATATAGCCAAATAGCTCGACAGCCCCGGATGGCCACGGCATCTAGCGGCCACTAGCAGCGGAAAAGGCCGCTCGAGTCCTGCCCCAAGCTTTCAGCCCCTGGGAAAATTGATCCACCACCAGAATCAAGCTGATCTCTATGTCTAAATCAGTGGGCGAGGCTCAGTGTACCAAATTACCGGCCCAATCAGGCACTTGCGTCATGGCCCAGTGTATCCAGCTTATGTCATGGCCCGGTGTATCTAGCTTATATTTTTACAACAGTATCGAGCCATAATGTCTCTTTTACGCGATGTTTCTCGGGGTCCAGCGGGATACCAAAACATTCAGCGGACTCTGCATAGTTAGTTCCCTTATAAAGAAAGGACATCCAGTTCGCCCTCAGTGGTCAAGCAAATATTTCCCATCCTACCCAACAACATCCAGAATCGTAACTCATCGTCATGAAGATTTCAAAGTCACTTCTCGTGCTCCCCACCCTCATCCTGGCTGCAAGTGCAGCGGGCTGCTCGACGACAAACGAGCCGTCCAGCCACCTCGCATCCGACACCATGTGGCCCATCCGGCCTGGATCTGCCCCAAGAGGTGGTCGAAGAAATCCGCCGTCGCCTATTCAGATGGCGCCTTCTGCGACGTGGGTAGTATAGCTGGCCCAGGGAAGAGGTATACGATTCTGATTGATGCCGAGAGGGAACGCTATATCCTGATCCTGATGACTTTACCACTTTTGTTCAATATAAATATGCTACTCGTAAACTGGTAGTATCTGCAGGCGCCGGCACACCCAAACAGGTTGGTCTGATGAGTGAACGCTTTGAGACACGAATAATACCAAGCAGTATATAGTGACCTACATAGGGCAAGGGTATTTCTGTCCAGTTGTATCATTCAGCACTTTGAGCTCACCACGGGACCAAGTTGCTGCCATCTGGTAATCTGAAACTTCCCTGTACCCCCTGGCATCAGTGCTATGTTAGGGGGCGTGGAGCAAAGTTTTGACATCGTCAGACAGGGTTGAGGGTGTAAATTCCAAATTCCGCCTCCTTGCCTTCTGCTGTGCAAATTCACATGATCTCATGTCCAAGGAGCCTAATTTTCACCCGTCTCCGGCCAAGCCGCGATATTTGCACTCTGATTCTGGGTCTTAATTCCTCTCTGCAAGTCGAAATATCCAGATCGACAAGATTTGTTGCCCCAATCAACAAACCATTCAATCAACCCGAGGGTCACTCGAATCTGAAGTAAATCACATTATCGGCACCAATTTCCGACTCTTTCATATACCGTCGCCCAGAATAGCTGTTTGTCTTTTAGCAATCAACCTCTAGCGAAACTTTCGGAGTCGAAACAAGGCAGGTATGCTGGGCATGGATCTATACAATCGCGGGGGCAGAGTGCATACCTCCAATGTGTTAATCCCATGACAACATTCCTGCACCCTTCCACAAAAGCGTCATTCACCTTGCTGGGTATAAGCGTGCGCAGCTGCTCCTCAATTTTGTGGAATCCGTGCGTGGCTTCCTGCACTAGCAAATAGGTCCGCTGGATGGCTTCCTCGCAGTCAATGCCTTGATTTAGCAGCAGTATAGGAATGATGTTTTCAGTTTGCTTGTCTCTCTGAGCCCGCGGATATTAGCGTTACGGAATTAACATTCCAGGGGCTACGCTTACTATTTCTTTCCTCAGGGAGAACATGTCATTGATCCTGGTGAAATCCACGATCAGCCTATTTCTGGGGAGTAGAAGATATTCAGCTGCGGCTCACATGTGGACCAGATATGAGGTGTGTTTCCACAATCGTCGCATCAGGTCCGTCTCTAACTCCATCTTGGAGACATCAATCCCATAAACGAAGCTTTGTCTCGTCAGCTATCAACGGTAGGGATGGGAAGAACCTTTCAACTTGCGGGATGGTTGTTATGACGGGATAAACCCCTGCAGTTCGTTCCCGGCGTCTCCAGTAGTCTGCCAAAGAGGGAACCTGCTCATCGGTGTAGAGGGCATCCACCGCATCGACACTCGAAACATAGTAGAGTTTCATCTCTAGAAGAGCCTCTAGAGTGTCTACCATTTGTCAGGCAACGGCAGATCCTCAACAGAGACAGAATGCAGCAGACCTCGTGAGCAAGTCCGGCGCATGTGAGCTGCAACTTCGTCCCAGCACAACAACGCGTTTCGGAGCCCCTGCCGAAAACGCGATAAATCTGGAGCCTCGCCCTCACCGCACAGAACGGCCCGAAAATACTGCAGCGAGGCTTCCCGGTACTCGCGTATCTTGCGCTGGTCGTTGGACAAGGAGCCGCAGTCGAACACTAGTTCTCCACTGTTAGGTACTTCTTCTTCTCCATGTATGGCAAACAGCGCTAACGGTGGAGAATACAGTCGTCCCAGATAAAATACTTTGTCCAGTTAGCACTCCGTAGGTGAAAACGTTCAGAAAACGCGCACTTACCCAGGCAAATGCCTTGGCAACCGTGCACAGCTTTTCAAACGACGCCGTTGCGCACATGATTGCGGCGAATACCGCGAAATCTGCTTGCTGGAGCTTGCTCTTCGTGGTTGTTTCAGGAACCCAGCTACTCCATGTCAGAAAAATCTTCAATAGCGGCAGGGGATGGCCTGCGGTCACCGTTCTATCCACGGATTAAGCACTTCATCCCGAGCTCTCTCATATTCTGGATGCAACTGAGGCTTCCAATCAGGGAAGAGTGCGTATAGATTTGGAAGTGTGAAAGTCTTTCCCTCCAGCGACCTGCGAAGAGCCAGTCGGGTCTCCAAGAGGGAAACCGTTGCTTGTGGCATCATGCAAGAAATTCGGGATCAGGCTTTTTTTCTTCCAGGTAGCATATCCGTTCATACTTACTTAAGGGCGTATAGGATCTCGCATTTAAATATCTGGACAGCTTTGCTTTCCTTTTTTCTTTTTTCTTTTCTTTTTTTTGTTCATGTGCTATTAGTCGGTGAGCCTCTCCTGCATGAATCGTAACCTGATCATTGATCACGACAAATGACAAGGAAGATCCCAAGCTTGTGGGTGCCAATGCCACCCACCTTCTTTCCCAGGTGTTTGGTATCAGTGGGGAACGTATTCGGTGCAGAACCTCGCCTTACTCATTCCTGGTCGCTGCATTGTCCATTCCCTTGCTGCACCTTTGCGTCCGTGCCGCCGTTTCGGTCCCGCAGCCCAACAAGGGGGTCGCGGTCCCTACAGATCGTCTTTCGAATATCTCTGGCAAGAGTTTGCCCAATTCCAACTTTTGCCTCCTGCCTCTTAGAGAAACGGCACGTTTTAGGTTTGATTTTTTTTTTCCTTTTTACCGGTTCTGTTTAACTTCTCGACTGGAGGGGGGTCCCTGCTTTGGTTTCCTTGGTGAAGTACTTTGAGCCAGTTACGATGAGGCGTCTAATATCGATCCCGAAGGCTTTTATAGCCTCATTAAGATAACTGTACAGTGATACATGTTTCCACGTCATGGCAGGTACGGTAAATAGATTCAGTCAGGACCAAGCTACGAAGGAAAAACTAGTAGTGCAGGGCTAGGTCCGTCAAAGTCGAGGCAGATGGTGACTATCGCTCGGCAAAAGAGCCATCAACAAGCAACCCATCAGACTCCGGTGGACCTTTGTACACTGCAGCATTCTTAGCACTGGTAATGAACCAGAGGGATAGAATGGATTACCTTTCCGGGCATGCACCGCATACCAAGCCCCACTAATCACCAACAGCCCTACAAGCACCACACTCGCGTAGTTCATACTAACTGCAGTCACGGGCAGTGCGGTCGGCATAGTGAACAGCACCACCTCAAACACAATCCACGCCAAAGCAAGCAGATTAACAACCCAGCCTACCGTCTCGGGCATCTTGAACCTGGCCCCAGCCACCTCTCTCCGGGCATAGTACACCGATATGGAGATCGGGATGCCGTACGAGGCAGCGAGGGCCATGACACCGACCGAGACAAACGCGATAAAGGCCGATGAGGAACCCAGATTAATCAAGCCTAGCAGCATCTGGATGATGGTTGTCAGGGCCAGGGCCCAGATGGGGGCGCCATGGCGCTCGTCGACCTTGGACCACAGGCGGGAGAGGGGGATGGCGCGGTCGCGGGCAAAGGCCCAGGTGCATCGTGACGCAGCGACCGTGATGGAGATAGAGCAGAAGACGGTGATGATGATGACCAGGAAGGTGAGAGCGAACCCGCCACCTGGGGAGCCCATAACTTGGCCGTAGATGTAGGGGAGGGCTTGGCTGGCGGGGGAGTTGTCGATGATGTCGCTAAGAGCGGGCAGAGTGGCGCATATGGGGATTATCTTGCGCACGGTTAGCGGTGCTGAATCGGGGCAGAGGGGAGGTAAGGAGAGGTACGAAGAAGAGCCCGGCTATTCCTCCTACAGGGACGCAGAGGGAGAGTGCTCGGGGGAGCTTGAGAGTCGCATCGCCGCATTCTTCGGCCATGGAGGTGATCATTCCAATGGCGGAGAAACTGTGCGGCTGTTAATGGGATCTCGTATTGGAGGAGGGGATACTCACGTATAGGCACCAGGAAGGATTCCAATGAAGAAGGAAAAAGTATCCCATCCAGACAAGGAATTGTCATAATAGCCCTAGCACTGACAATCAGTATAGGCGTAGTGTCCTTGATTACGTCCAGGGGAGTATACAAGAGTATCACTTCCCGAATGTCGGCCTACATCAGCCTTGACTGAGAGGCTAATCATCGTAGCAATGATAGCAAGGAGCGTGAATGCAGCACAGATCGTGTCAATAACCGGCAAAACCTTGTTTCCAAATGCGACGACAAAGAACGTCAAGAGACACATGGCATAAAAAACCAGCAGCAACTGCCAGTCCGTCATGACGAACTCAGGGTGGTAGAGAGCCACCGTCGCAGCGATCAGGGATGCCATCCCGAAGTTGACCGACAGCGTTATAGTCCAATTCCCAATGAGCCAGACCCAGCCGGTGAGGAAGGAGAAGGCCGTTCTCGTGCTTGGGCTCGCCAGCTGATATGCCCAGTAATAGGGGCCCGCCGACGTAGGATATTTGGAGGCCAGTTCGGAGAGGGAGAGAGCGACGCACTCAGCTAGGATACATACGAAAATCCATCCGACAAACATCGGGAGTTGTCCTAAGTACTTCTCAGTATGCGGTATCTTTTGGGATTATGATTCGTGTGCAAACCTCCTCCATAGATGGCGGCGATCAAGGGCGACCCGAAGCCATATGGAATCTGTCATCCTTTAGCTGGATAGTTCCAGGATAGCACCAGAAGGAATTCTCACTGCAGCGATAGCCAGAGATTGAAAAAGGAGGGTGAACATTGTTCGATTTCGGCGCATTTGAGGCTTGTAGCCCAGCACCTCGAGATCGTGGACATCGCGCGACGCACCCACCGCCACGTTAGGAGAGCCTTCCGCGGTGGTCTTCTTCTCGGTCATGTTTGATGCCTCTAGGAGACGGGTATTGCACAGGTTTGGCGCAAATAACTCCCCCCCCCCGGGTCAAAAAAGGTAGACTCGAGAGAATGCGCAACGGGATGCACCTGTACGTACAATATAGTACCTCTCGCGTTACCGACTATTGACGGGATAATTGCTGGATCAGGTAAAAACCTCTCCCTTGATCTGTCAACACGGCTGACGAGAGTTTATCTTTAGCTGGACAGCTAGTGTAAGTGCTTGGAGCTGCGTTTCTCACCTCTCGCGGGGATGCTCATGCGTGCCGGCTGATCTGGGTGAAAAGTGATCCAAAAAGTATCCCTTTCGAGTTAGCAGAAGAGTGCTAGCTCTCGCATGAGCTCTGCGGGGAGGCTTAGTAGTGGTAACTTTAAGCCAGTCTAAGAAAATACCAAGGCCCTTAGCAAAAGGTTGGCAGTCAGGATCAAATTGTTTGGTCGGCAGTTCGTATCTCCGTCGTATCCTGTAAGGGGTGCATGGTAGAATAATATATTGCCAAACCCTGTCTCGCAAAGACTTTACTCCGTCGTGCAACCCCCGCCACTGGGATGTTTTGCCCCAATCCGGAGGAGCTGAAAACATCACCTGTGAATTGTGTGACCCCCATGTTGACCTCATCCCTGCGCAGTTGTGCGTCACTAGATCTGACAGATTCACTCTTATTGGAAGTTCGAGTTTCACAGCCTGCACCGCAAATCATGCAGTTCTGGAACTAGAAGGAGAGTTGCATGAGATAAAAAGAAATACGTCTTGGGTGTTCACCATTTCGATAAATATATATATATATATATGAAAGTAGGGCTTCTGCAGTGGAACACTAAGCAACAAGATCTGATGGAGCACACGATAGACGCTTAGGATTCACTCCATGGGGGACCGTGAGAAGCAGTGTTTCATTGAGGAAGAAAACGAAAATATAGCGACTTGGTCTTGTCAATGTGGATTTCATGATACTCCCTCCTATTTGCCAGACTGGTCCCGAAAGGCTGCGTCAATGGACATGCAACACACCGATAGCTGCACCAAGTCTCACTTCTTTGGAGCATCAGGTTACACAGGGCAGGTCAGCTGAACCTTTCAAGAGCCGATAGCTGATTAATGACAATTTTCTAAACAAAACAAATAGCCTTTAGAAGCCGATGTCCCCCGGCTTTAAAGATAGATGGGCAGCGTCAACCCTGAACTTGAACATGAACAGCAATTCTCCTCCTCGATCCCTCATATGCACTGCCTATCCCAACCCCATGGATCTCCAATGAGAGTTCGATCAACCTAACACTCCGTAGCAAAACATTTGAATGACTTCACAGTACCCCCCTGGTAACCAAACCCGGGACTGCACTGCGAGTACGAATTCCAGTTGATGGTAAAGAGGTACCTGCCCAGTCCATCATAGTCATCGTAGAATTCACATTGTGCACCCCAAAAATCAGCATACGTGAGTTGAATGCTGTGCGCATCAGATAGGTCGTAGTTGTAGGGGGTTGTCCACTCGTTTTCCCAGCTAATCTGCTGGAGCTGGCCATCCGTACAGTTGGAGCTTGAATAGTACGTGATTGTGGCTTCGATTCCGCAATCCCGTTTGGTGGGGGGAGAGTTTGGGGCGGCTAGTAGAGCTGTGGGAGCGAGAAGCAAAGCTGATAGGGCTGCGAAGTTGACCATTTTGCTCTTGATCTCTAGCAATAGATTTGATTGAGAAAGGTGTGACTATTCGGGAGTTAGCTGTAGCGGGGATAGAGGTTAAAGGTATAAAACACACATGTGTGATGGAAGATGAACCAAATCTTGGACAATTAACGTAATCCACCACCGAACCGTCCACACCACCGAGCCGTCCGTTTACGCGTCAACTCCAGCAATCAGTCTTTGAATACATTATTATTTCACCACCACTGCATGAAATGCCTCTATCTCAAGAAAATCGAATTCAAATGGCCATTAGCGCGTATAAAAATACAAAAATTCAATCAAAATCTAAGGCAGCTGCAACTTTTGGGGTTCCAAAGACAACCTTCCTTGAACAGCTTAATGGAGTCCCCTCACGCTCAGAAGCACGCGCTAATGGGCATAGATTAACAGAGATTGAAGAGGAAGCCCTTATAAAGTGTATATTATATACAGATAAGCAAGGTTTCTCAATTTAACCAGAATACCTGCATGAAATGGCACAGAGTTTACTTCAAGCATGTATCCAGGATCTTACTACAACTCTAGGCATTAACTGGGCATTAAAGTTTATAAAATAACATCCAGCTCTTTGTACATGCTATAATCAAAGGATTACATATCAGCAGACTAAGCAGGAGGATCCTAAGGTTATAAAGCAGTGGTTTCAGACCATACATGAAGCCATTCAGGAACATGATATACATGAAGATAATATCTGGAACTTTAATAAGACTGGCTTTGCCATGGGACTCTGTACCTTATCTAAGGTTATTACTGCTATTAAGCACAGTGAGAGGCCTTGTATAGTTATTCAAGGAAACCGTGAATGAGTCACTATTATTAAATATATTAGTTCAAGAGAGGTCTCTCTGCCACTAATAATTATCTTTAAAGAATAAGAATAGCAGGCCACTTGATATTAAGAGCCTAACTTGCAGGCTAAGCAAGATTAGAAGCTAGCTTGCTTTAAGCAAGAATGGATGGATAACAGATAAGATAGGCCTTTACTGGCTTAAGGAGCTATTTAAACCTTTCTCTAAGCTCTACTCTACTGGTGCAAAGTAATTACTTGTTCTTAATGGCCATTCAAGTCACCAGACTGCAGAGTTTGATACCTTCTGTACAGAGAATGGGATTATCTGCCTGTGTATGCCACTTTATACCTCTCACCTTCTTCAGCCGCTTGATGTGGGTGTTTTTGGGCCTCTTAAGCGTGCATACAGGAAGCTAGTTAAAGGCATGATGGTGGCTGGCAATAATCACATTAATAAGCAGGATTTTCTTCATCTCTATCCACCTGCATGGGAGAAGGTCTTTAATACAGGAAATATCTATGGTGGCTTTGCAGGAGCAGGCCTTAAATCACTAAATCAAGCCCATGTTCTTGAAAAAATAACCTTTCAACTTTATACACCTACACTATCTCTTGTTAAAATTAAAGGGTTAATTTCCTCTGCTTTTCAGACTTCTCAGAACCCCCGTTAGCTTGATTACAAGGTTAAAAGCCTGCAGAAGAGTCTTCAAAAGAAAAGGACCCTCTCTAGTAGCCCAGTCTCTTATATTCAATATCTTAAGAAGGCAGCACAGATAGCAATGAATATGAACCTTCTTCTTTAGCAAGAAATTAAGGTTCTAAGGGCTGAAAATGAGCGAAAGATAAGGAAAAAGGCAAGAAGACGTGGTGTACTAGGAAGCAATATTACTTTATCAGTACAGGAAGGTCTTGATCACATTCAGCGCCTTGATACACTGACTGAAGCACAGGTTGAGAAGCCTACACCTAGGCCTTGGAAGCGCGCTCCGCAGCGCTGCAGTGGCTGTGGGATTATTGGGCATACAATACGGAACTGCCCTAGTAAATAGGCATATATAGGGAATTAAATCATCTAATTTAATGCGTGTGGTGGTTGGAAACCTTCAATATTCAAGCCATGGGAGCAAAAACGGACGGCTCGGTGGTGTGGACGGTTCGGTGGTGGATTACGTTATAATAAAAGGAATTGCTAATAGGACATTCCAGTGCTCTTGATTCAGTAAACCTGACAGTTTCGGTCGATGTCAAATATAGATATCTGATGGTGATACTCGTTGACAAAAATAGAGATCGAAGCTTTAAATCTCACAGTCCCATATTCCGGCCGCTAGCTCCCGCTAGGTGGTGGACCTGGTCCTTTTTTATCACAACAATCAACCCAATCGATATAAACTAAGCACTAAGATGGGCCGTTGGATGCCAATAAATCCTTGATCCACCTTGGCGAGACCCGGGGTTTCGGCAAGTAATGGAAGCAGTTGAGAGCACGACTCGCAACCGTCGACGTTGGGGGTTAAAATGGAGTGGAATGCTTGTAGATCACCGCAGCCGCTAGTGCCCTCACCTCCTAGGTTCTAGGATATCAAGGTTTCACTCTTTCAATCCGGGCAAAGAATAACGATACGAATAATAAACGATACCTAGTTAAGCTAGAGAAAATAATATGGCGACATTTCACGAACATGATTCTCAATCTGCTCACGGTTTATACACCGGATTCTTCACAATCGCGTCAATTTCCTGCTGCGTAGCCTTTGGCATGTCATCACCAAACCAATCCTGGACTGTTGCAACTGCTTTCCGTGCACTCTCCACGAATGACGCGTCAATCAGAGATTCACGGTGAGCCGCCAGGACTGCGGTGCAGAGCTGATCCTCAATCTTCCGATTGGGCCGGTGGTACGGGGGCTCGCCGATGTGCAGCAGATCAGGCAGAGTAGTACCCATCATGAGATCCACCACGAAGAGAATTCGTTTTTCTTCCTGTTTAGTGCCCTCAATCATGACTTTTAGGCACTCCACGATCATCTGAGCTTTGGATATCTCGTTTTGGACGGCGAATCGGCGTTTATGTGTATCATTAAGGACGGCCTGACGGGCCTGCATGTGGACCACAATCTGCTCGGATTCAAGGTAGGCTGCACTGGCAATGGTGACAGCGCTCTGGAAGGTTGCAAGAGCAGAGGTGCGCCTTCGTAGGAAATCTTTATACCACCTTATACCGCCCTGTGACTGTCAGGCTGGATAAAAGCGCCAGGGGGTTGGAAGTTTACATACTTCAATTGTTGCTTCCACTCCGTGGTTGTGCTCCTCCTTTTTAATCTGATTAAGCTTTGCTAGGAGTTCATTTTGTGCCTGTTGATTAGTCTTTTGATCGGCAAACATCTTCTCCACTGCTCCTTGTAGCTCTGCCTTCAGCTTGTCCAGTTCAACATTTTCAGCTGTCGTTTCATCCATGAACTGGGATTTTAAGCTGTTTAACATTGCTTCAAGTTTAAGGACCTAAAATAACATTGAGCCTTTACCCGTAGACGTGCACAGTGGATGGAGGCTCTACCTGATCAAGAACTGAAGTATCTTCCTCGGTGTCAGTGACCGTTTTTGAGCCCGTTGCAACCAGCTCCATCGTGGAATTTATTATTGTTATACGCTGCTCATTGGTCGCATCATCACCTGTGTAGTCCGGCCAGAAGTCAAGCAGTTTGTTAAGTCCAGTGAGCCCATTTGCAATCGCTTCTAGGGCGTCCGTAGTGCTTTGCTCCGCGTTCGGGCCGATGCTGGGCTCAAGAAGGTACAATTGATCCTGTACGGCAACGATATCCTGGGTCCATTTACCTATGTAATCGGTCCCATTACCATCCTTCTTTTCAGGGGGTGGTGGCGGTGACGGTGACGGTGGACGTGGTAGAAGATCGACCCCATCGTGGGTGTGGTCGTCAAAGGCGTGCTTAATATCATCCTCGGACATTCCGTCCTTAAGCGCGTTAACAACCGTATCTATTATCCTGTAGTATGTGTCAGTTAATTCCTCCACGGGAGAATTGCCATACTTATTCCATCCCGGTGTCATTTCATTCAGTATGGACGAGTCAACACCTTGACGGCTGAACTCTTCTGCAGCGTAGCTCTTCAATTTATCAGGACAATCGTCAAAGTCCTCATAGCCGCCGTCGAAAGAACTGCTCCAGTAAATTTCCATAACCTCCCGAATACCGACCCCTGTGGCATTTGCAACCTCTTCCTTCAATGCTCTGTAGATGGCTACCGCTGCCACCTCGTCTCTCATCTGGGGGTCACTGACAAAAGGGCCCGTAGCGGATTGAACAACAAACCCAGTCAAGGAGGCCAAACCAGGTCCATAACCCGCCCCGATCTTACCGAATAATATAAAACCCACAATATGACCGGCGAGAATGGTAGACGTGTAGATGCACTGCGCAGTTGCCCTGGTTTTCTCATGCTTTTCGAAGTAGACGGGCTGTTATTGACAAATCGGAGGCAATTTCAACCATAGGCATGAAGTACATACTTTTAAAGCATCCGCCCCTGTCACACTAAGCCCGAGGCTAACTAGACCCTGTTTATGCTCCAAGTGACACGACGGCGGGTATTGATCGTCAACATATTCGGACCTGTGGGTCAGTTGTGAGCTAGAGGAAGACAGGCCGAGGTGAAAGACTTACGGCGGCTCCAATGATATTCTTCCATTAGAATTGCTGAGCTGGTCCTCGAACTTGATATCAAAATCACGCCAATCGTATCCGGAGGGCTTGCTCGCCTGGCCCCCGATATGGGCGTAATAACCGCCTACTTCCCGAACATACAAGACGAGGTTATCGTCCGGATCTCGAGGCTTTACCCGGCCTCTATCATCGAATGCACAACAGTCCTCTATCGAAAATTGGGAGAAGGCCAACTTTCCGTCTGACGTTAGCAGAAGCGAGGTTATATCGCCATCCTCGGAGGGTTTAATCAGGCCGGCTGTCTTCATTAGACTGTTTGATCTTGCCTCCCTCACCAGCTGCCCATTATTATTGTTGAAGAGAAGATCAAGGTAGATGGTCGCCTCCCAGTTGCCACCATACATGCCGGAGACTATACCGTGCAGTACTGATATACCGTAGAGGGTCAGACTGCCAGGTTGGAGAAGCGACTGCAGAGACTTTTTCTGAGCAGAGGCCGTCTTTCCTTCCCCAGAATCAAATCCCTTGTTTTCTTGACTCACACCAAGGTGTTCATCAAGGCAGATCGAGCTCGAGTTCCATTCACCGGAGTCGGTCTTGCACTCGGCACGAAGATAGGTCAGATCCGTGTTGGCATCATGCTCGAGCCTAACGTTGCGTGAGGACGTAGAAAAAACCATCTTAAGTTACTTAACTGGGCAAAAGAGGGAGGTCAATTCTCTTGGTTGATGTGAACTCGGGGGGACTGATAAATTTATGTTGCTCTCTTGCGGGGTATGCGCTGGCGATACTAGGTACCCGTAAAGCGGGGCCCGAAAGAAAGGTGAAGTAGCTCTCCAGTCTTTCTGAATCTATTCTCAAAGAGGAAACACGATTGGGCCGAGATGAGGTAGAAATACGGGGCAGCTGAGAGTCTGTCCGTATTCCTTGCACTGGACTTCAGCCAGCCCCTTCTACCCCTCTATCGCGATTGAACCATTTAAGACAGCCCCGGCGAGACAAAGACAGACCAATCATGCCACAGCCAGTATCCATGAACAAACATTTTTCTTCTGCCGCGCACACGTGACTTGATAGTGGCTGGCTGAATGCGGGTTATAGTTCAAACCCATTGTCAGCTCGCAATTCTAGAGCATCCAGTACTTTATCAATAATAAAAAGCTGAATACGATCTCATTGTCGGCTAAATCGTGCATTTTTTTAGGGAGATCCAGTGGGGGACAGCCTTTGGGTGACTTGATAAGGGGATTGTCCTTGTTTTAATCATTACTGTTCCGAATTCAGTAGGACAACAATATCTGCAAGACGAATATTTAGTAAGACAGGACTGACTGGATGGATACCCCTCCTGGTGGAGAGCTTGTGGTTACAGAAATCCGATTGGTCAGCTATGATCGCGACACTGTGGTACTAAATAGCCCAAGAGCGAGCTTGTGAAAAGAGAGTTCGTGACTACTTCGTACCAATCTTAATTCGGAACTACCTGCGTCAAGAAGGGTGGCTGAAGGCTGACACGCAGTCCACCTCTTACCATACTTTATTACAGGGTCTATCTAGGTCTGGCAATCTATATACCTACGAAAGTTACCCGGGAATGTATTTTCTGGGTCAAGTAGCTGACACGGAGAGGAATCTCATCAAACAATAGGAAATTAGTGCGTCTGAGATGCGGCTGCCTTTTCAATGTCTTGTTCTGCTCCTTTTTGGTTCGTCCCTTCAGGCTTCGTCCGTTTACTCCACAATTCAAGTCCCCGGTGATTCGATGAAGGAGGTGAAAAAGGTTCATTGAGAGCGGGTGGGGGTCCCCCGTTGGTGGTATAGCCATCCTTTGAAGGCTTAGTTGGGTTCGCGGCCCTGTTGCCTGGATTATCATGCAAGGCATCCCAGTTCGCAATGTGGGTCAATCCTATTACTAGATTTCCCAATGCGCCGCGTCTAGGGCCTTTCCAGCGCTGTGGAACAAAATTCTTAAGCCACTGGATGACAGTACGCCAGGCTGCCATACCCTGCTCGTTCATGATGCTGCCGATGATCACATAGGCAGGAATGCAAAAGCAAACCAAGGCAATCGCGAAAGCGTTCATGTTCACGTTTTGAGGGAGGTTTGTCATGCCAAAGATGGACTTGAGGCATAGAGTCAGAGTCTCAAGGCAATAAAGGCGCAGAGATGTTACCAAGGGGGGATAGACGCACCGTCACGAAGGCCAAGGGTAAAAAGAAGATCGATACCTGCATTGATTAGTCTTGCGTAGCCACTTGGCATCCACTGTGCGTACCAGTGTGAGAACTTTGATATTCTCGCCTTGCGCAATGGCAACCTTGCTTTGGTGGAAGGATTGTTCGGCAACCAGATAAGAGTTCCGGCTTTCAAGAACCGCAGAACCATTGAAAAGCTTGGGTGGGCGTGAATTTTTAATGGCTGATTCAAGGATTATTATGAAGGGCAAGACTCACCCCGTCTCGTAAAGCGACAATCTCGCTCTGCTTAGCTTTGCAGTCCTCGATCAGGGATTTGAAGCTTCCCATCCAGTTGTCTGTTTCCTTTGCGATATTCTCTACTCTCTGTATATATGGACCATATGTCTCTTTACCTGCTGGGGAAGTTAACCCGGTTGAAAAAATATCACTCTGCATGCGATATACGTCCCACTGAGCAATAATGTTCTTCAACATGCTTTGCACCATCTCCAGGCTTTGGTAAGCCCACAGGTATAGTTTTGATTTCGTGTAGTTCTTGTCATCGAAAAGCAACGTATCGATGTGGCTCAGGTTAAACATAAAGTCACTCTACGAATTGGATCAGCTTCTAAGTATATCCTGCTTTCGTTTTAGGGTTTGTTGGGCTAACCGGTGGCGATACTTTGTCGGATATCCTCTGGAATAGATTTCTCATGTGAGCATAAACAAACCTATGCTCCTGGGAGATAATCCAAAGCCAGGCTTCTAATGCATTTGCCAGGCGGACTTCTGTTGGCAGGCGGTGCTCTCTCCACGGCCGGAAGTCTGGGACGCCAGGAATCACAAGAGCTGACCAGGGTCTAAATAGCACGTTTGGAGGAAGTGATTTGCCCCGATCGAGCTCTTCGCTAAGCTGCATCGCGGTCGTTCCTCGGCCAATGTAGAATTCGGCAGGGTACTTGTCCTCCTCACCATACAAAAGGCTTGTTCGTTGTTTATGCCACCTCGACAGCTTGAGTCGCTCTTCATGGGTTACTACATAGAGGAAATCAATTGAATAATGCCGTGCTCGGTACTTCGTACGTCGGATCTATACAGTGTTAGCAGACTAGCCCCCTTATTCCAGTGCTAGATGACATACCATTTCAACGAATGGAACCTCTGAGCCAAGTCGAGCATAGCCAGCATATATATCGATGGAGGCAGTAACCACGAAGTAATACTCCAATGCGGTATGGAGGGCGACCAGGACTTCAGGCGAAAGTGTTTCAACAACGCTAATCGCGATTAGCCCTTTTCTCAGGAGAATATGGCTACAGCATACATGATACGGCCCACTGTAGGCGACGAGACTGGAGATAGATGCGAAGAGTCAAGGTGCAGACTCCCTCTGCGTGACGGGGCAGCGACACGGCCAAAGCTCTAGCACCGAACTTTATGAATCAAAATATAAGACAACGGGCCTTGACCGAGATTTGAGACTCACTTTTATAACATCCCAAAACGCACGTTTGGAGAACGCGTCCACGGATCGAATGCAGTGTCCATTTCTGCCGATATCGAGGATTTCACCAACGAACCCGCATCTTTCGGTCAGAAGTTGAGAGCCCTCCACGAGGTCTGCCTCGCTGAAGAAGTCAGAGCCCTGGGTCTCTTGATTGAGCCCATTTGTTAAACCACAGCCCTTCGGGTATGCGTTAAGCGTATACGAAATAACCTGCTCAAGGGTCGAAAGATCGAATTCAACGTGATCTAGACAGCCGGAGACGAGGCAGCCCTTTATCGGGTCATCGGCATCAGAAGAGCCATCGTTATGTGGAGCTTTAATGTTATGAATTCTAGCTATCGGGGATTTCTTGTCATAGACAATTTGGCCCAAGAGGGAGAACGGCAGCGTTCTTGGGACTCTAGTGGGTCTTATCGACCGGGATTCGGACACAGTTGCGTCGTTCGGTTTCTTGTCCGACATATCTTTCCTTTCTTCTCCGTATGCTTGTGCTTTTCGTGTCAGATGGTCAGAAGTGAGGGGCTGAGACGAAGCAATTCAGCCCCATCGCGCTAGCGAGGCCAGGATTAAATCGAGCACCTGCACAGCACAAACCCTCTCACTTGTCGCTGTGAGCCGGACCTTCTCAGCAGCCGGACCAACGCGCTTTCTATTGATATTTACTGACCCTAGTTCTTCTCATCAAATATCGTCAAACTAGGTCAACGCA
Source organism: Aspergillus conjunctus (assembly GCA_027569095.1). Classification (NCBI taxonomy): domain Eukaryota; kingdom Fungi; phylum Ascomycota; class Eurotiomycetes; order Eurotiales; family Aspergillaceae; genus Aspergillus; species Aspergillus conjunctus. The sequence continues at coordinate 112,072 of JAPDEL010000024.1, read as the reverse complement.
GTAATCTACCGCAGGATTGAAGGATGAACCCTATCCCAGAGACTCCTCTCCCTATGCGGTACTTCCGCGAATACGGCGCTGAACTTAACCCCGCAGATGTCAACCCAGCAGTGTATGATCCCAGCCAGGAAAGATTCATTCCTGTAATAGAAGAAGGAGTTAAAAGGTTTGAGTTCCAAGCATGTCCAAATTATCAGCCTATCCTAACGCAATACACAGAGATCTGCCCCAATTAGGCTACAGGGCCCTAGGAAAAGCAGTACTTGCGCTCCCACCTGAAAGACTTGGTAAAGGACAGGATATTGAAAATTTCAAATTTGAGTACCTAGCGGCGGTTCTGGCTGAAAAAGCAAGGTCCCATCAACCGCAGGCCCTGACCGCACTAGAATCTTATAAGAGCGCCCTCGATAGCTTCATGTTGGACAACCCGCAGGCTAGGTGGCCCCTCTGGGCGGGCCTTGCCCATCTATTCAGGATTTTCCGACGGCACCCAAAGCTTTCTGATGAATTCCAGGAATACATAATATCAGTCTGCAGGTACTTTGAAGAACTGGGTCATATGGTGCGTTTCTGGGAGGGATCTAGCTTGCTCAACCAAGTGGCGGTCGTACAACGTTCTTTCGTAGACTCCTTGACAGCTATGGTGAAAAACACCCGCTCCGTCGCCAGTAAGTTCCTCCCGCTGTAAGCTGCTTCCTTGCTAACTTTCCTGGGCTAGAATCCAGTCTGGTCTTTGCTTCTACCGATTATACGCAGCAGTTTCGTGAGTACAAGCAAGACATTGAACACCATGTCGCATCACTCAAAAGTTTCCAGGACATGATGCTACACCGAGGGCAGACGCAGCAGGTTCAGATAAATACTAAGTTAAAACAGATGATGGAACAAGCTCAAACAGCTGCTTTACTGGAAAAGATGGAACGAGCCCAGGCAACTGCTAGGTTAGAACAGATGATGGAAGTGCTCCAGGAACAAATATCACGTACGTACCATTTATTGACCTGGAGTCCCCTCTGTGCTGCTGACTCACTCGTCATGATAGAACCCAACAGGAGCCCCTCAACCGAATCCCAATATGCAAACCAATCGATTGTCCAAGAACCAAGGCTTAGTCCCTCTGGCGAATCAAGCTCAGGAGGCAACCCAGATGATGAATATATAACCTACATAAATACACCCCAGACCGAGACCCTCGAACGGCTACGGAGCTTCCTATCGGAGGAAACATCATACATTGCAATAGATCTGCTCGACCGGGACGAGGTCGTTCAGTGGATAGAGTCGCATACGTCGTCAATTCTTTGCATTGAAGGATACTCTACGGGGGCGTCTCTCAACTGGACAAGTGAATTCGCTCTAGATGTAACCCACGCTGCGCAAGAGCGAGGCTACCCAGTTCTCTACCACTTCTGCGAGTTCTTGCATCTGATCAACAACAGGTTGGTGGATGGCCCTTCAGGGACTTCGGCGACCGCCACGATCCTAAAATACTTTCTCTGTCTATTCCGCTTGCAGTGTCTGTCATACATAGAGTTTGATTCACTGCTGAGTGTCGACGATCTGGATGCCCGTGCAGTCGCCTCCCTTGACTCGGCCCAAACATTCAAGCGCTTCCAACTTTGTCTCCAATGTTTCAAACCTGGCACTGTATTATACATCGTTATTGACAGCGCCAACCTCCTCGAGGAATGGACAAGAGGGCGTACAAAGGATTGGCTGGAGGAGATTTCATCTCTAGAAAACGCCGACAACATTGTTATCAAGCTTCTCTTTACATCACTGTCGTCAGCTCAGGGAGGCGTAAACGTATTCGCGCAGTGGAAAGAGCATAGGGAAACTACTCGAGCCCATATCAGGGCTGCAGGCCATAGCCAACCCGCTGTTCGCAGAGATATTTCTCCATTCAAGGTTCTCTCCGTCACGGAAGACAAAGGGAGTAGCTCGAATCAAGCTCTCGTTCGACTCCTTCGGTCACCCTCCAAACCAGCCAAATTTCAACAGTCCCGAGCCCAACCAGGGAGCGAAACTCCGACGTCTAGTGACGGAAATAAAGGTAAAACGAAGGAAACAAGGGAGGAACTCCCTTAAAATAAAAACAGCTTCGTGTATGCTTTCGCTATCCAAACCTGGGGCTGTCCTGCGAAGCGAGGAGAACAAACGCATCCCTATACTTCAAAACAACCTCATCCTATGTTTATCAACACCACCTGGGTGCTGATTGTCCCAATCACGGTACTATAAATATCACGGAGCAGCCTTTTCGCGCGCGCTTCGACTTAGTACAACGTAAATAGGCACTCATATAGCAGTACTACGGGTAGTAAATGGCATGGCTGAGGAATTCCTGGGAAGACGAGGGTCCCGTTAATTAGCGGTATTTCTCGGTAATATTCATACGATGCACAAGCAGTGAAAGTTGACAGATTACTAAGCCATGGATAGGGATCAGTTAACGTAATTAAGTGTACACATGTCACGCCATAATTGCCAACCGAACCGCCCACCTCTTCAAACAATGATCGCGCTTTTAACGCGTATCTATTCAAACAACCACCATGCCACCAAAATCGCGTCTTTTAGATCGAAACTTGGTGGAGCAAGAGGGGAGGATTCAACTCGCAATATCCACATTAAAAAAAAGGCGAAATATCATCTCTTCGTCGATCAGTGGAAGTCTTTAATGTGCCTCATTTAACCTTACGTGATCGGATGAAAGGGAAGCAATATTAAATTAAACAGCGCGCCAACTGCCACCAGCTCTCTAAGAATAAAGAGGCATCTTTAGTAAGATGGATTCTATCTAAAGATGCACGTGGAGTTGCTCCTAGGCCTTCCCATGTTACAGAGATGGATAATATCCTTGCTGGCTCTAGGAAAGAACTGGGTCTCTTCTTTTATAAATTACTATAATTAAGTGCATGAATTTAAGAGGTTGGATGATCCCTTCATGCATTATCTTTAAAGGCAAGCATCATATTAAGGGCTGGTTTGAAGAATATGATATATCTTCTAACTGGAGAATTAAATTAAATGCAAATAACTGGATGTAAGATACCTTAATCAGATTAGATACTATCACGGGAAGGCTGGGATGCTTACTTAAGCATCCCCCCTTTATCTTCTACTATACGTACACCAATTTTACTTGTTAAGAGTCAGCTACTATTTACAACAGTGCATAATCTTCTTCACGCTAGTTAAACCCTTTATATCAGAGTTATACTCTTACACTGGACAACTAATGAGATAGGCCTTTAATAAATTTAAAAGGTCTTTATTCCAGCAATTCAAGCCTATACAGTTAGTCAATATTACTTGCTAGTTCTAGATGATCATAGAAGCCATTTTATATCTTAATTTAATAAGACATGTGAGGAGAATAATATTATTGCTATCTATATACCTCCCCATGCATCTTATCTTTTACAGTCTCTAGATATTAGCTGCTTTGGCCCTTTAAAACGGGCATATAGAGAGCTAGTTAAAACAAGGATGCACTTGGGATTTAATTATATTAATAAGTTTAACTTCTTAAGTGCCTATCTCAAAACACATAAAAAAGTCTTTATAACTTAAAATATTCAAAGCAGGTTTACTGCAGCTAGTATACTTTTATTTAGCTCCTAGCGGGTGCTTGAGAAGTTAAATATCTTATTATTAACACCTACCCCCCCTCCTTCGAGCCGTGAAGGGGACTTAACAAGCTCCTTAATACTAGTAACTCCTTAAACAGCTTGCCAGCTCTTCAAGAAGGCATTTTCAGTGAAAAAAATGCTTTTAAGGTGCTCCAAAAGCCCCTCTTCACCCTTAAAGCAAAGTTATGATGAGCTGCTTAAGGGGTGTGAATTAATAATACACCAGGCAGCCTTTATTTTAAAGGAATTGCATGAACTCCGCATAGAATATAAGAAAGTAAAGCATAAAAAGAGATAATCTAAGCGCCAGATGACTCCTCATAAAGGCCTATCAATACAGGAGGCAAGAGATCGATCTAATAGGACAGAGGAATGAGCAAAGGAATGCTGAGGAAAGTCAATCTCTAGAACCTAGTTAGAGGCGCCAAGACGTGCTCCACCTACGTGTTCTAATTGCAATACTAAAGGGCATACTAGAATTCGATGCCCTGCACGTCTAGGTTAGCTAGATTTAATGAAAAATGCGTGTTTTGGTGGTTGTGAATACCTTCAAGTTTTCGACCGTGGCCGAATTCGAATCGGGTGGGCGGTTCGGTTGGGAATTACGTTATTTATGCACAACCATGATTGATTAGTCATTGGCAGTCTCGTCCCTGCATAACTAATCCCCCCCTTGATAGTAGCGTCGAGAGTTCATGATTCCGTCCTGGCTGGCGGTGATTGGAAGTGGTTGTTACATAACACTTGTTGACAAAGAATGCCGCTAGGTTTGCTGATATCCTATATAGCTACTCTCGTAGTTAATACGTGGCGGATAGTAGTTCACACTCTTCTTTCTGTTACACAAGAGCAAATATATATCTCCGCCAGTAGCGCCACCGCACGCATTGCCGATTGCTTCAAGAGAAGACTGGCTACCAAGGAGTCACCGATGAACAAGATATTTAACTGGAGCTAAAAAACCATACCCTCGACTCAGCTGGTATAGTAAACTGATTATGAAAAACAAGATTACCCCCTCGTGACTGGGAGAGTCAAAGTAGACGGATACTCCTTCCCGGTATGAATCCGATGACGACCCTGATTCAGATTCTTCAGAGACCGGTGAAGCGGCGCGTACTCCGGCAAGATGGGATCGTGTCCCTTCACCTCGAGACGGAGAGACTCGCCCTCCGCAAAGAAGATGCCACCAGGCCAGATCGGGATTCTCAACTCAACCACCTCCCCGGGCGTCACCTTCTCTTCTTTGTCGTGGGGGAAGAACAGTTCCGTCGGTTCCCGGTTAACCTTGACCTCATCCATAATATCAGGCTCCTCAGCGGTGACTCGCTTGGACGCGCGTAGCCGGCCGCTGGGGCCGACATATTTGTAGATATTCTCGTCAGGGATGTCGCTGGCCACCGTGCCGGGGCGCTGGAACTCAAAGGGAATGTTATAGTTTAGTAGAGGCTGTCCGTCTCGGTCAAGCTTACGGAGAATGATGTACACGTCCATGTCATCGAGATCCGGGCATGACATGAAGAGACGTGCCTGAGATGTTCCGATCAGCTCCGTGGGCTCGGAGAAGGTCAAGGTAAAATGGGCGCCGTCGTCATCCCACGAGTCTGATTGGTAGGTTAGACTGTCCGATGAACTAGCTGTACCTTCTGCGTCAAGAGTTCCCCGGGAAGCATTGAGATAAAAGTCCTTGTATTGTACTCGAGAGGGGGGATACGCGTCCTCCGCGCGGAAACTGATGGGCGCATTATTGTAGCGAAGGAGAGACAGGCGGACCTTGGGTGTCTGTACCCATCCGTTCTCCTTGCCTAGGAGAAAGTAGTCCAGAAATCTTTGGAGGTCATCGTTGGCGAAGGGTTGGTAGATGTCAAACCACTCCTGGGTTGGGTGGATGCGTAGCCTGGCATGCCATCGTAGTCAGTGCCTGGGGAGCAGATAAACGTTGGGCTATGGACGACCCACCACTTCTGATCAGCCCCAGCATACTTCCATGCTCGGATTGAGCCCTCAGTGTGTAGTCCCGTGGAGTAACTCGCAAGAATATACATGGGGACCTTGATGCGATGCAACTGGGGCCGCTTATCCTCCCAATATGCATTCATAAGAGGGTATTTCTGGATCATTGCTGCCACGTCTTCGCGGAAACCTTTGCCTAGAGGAATCTTAGTCTCAACACTTGGGCAACAGGATCGAGGTCATACCGTTGAACTCCTGCATCAGCAAATCCCAGAACGCATAGTTGGGAATTCCGCCACGGCAGATGCTTTCTCTGTAGAAATCCCCTATGCCCTCCCACGGGGCCATCGCCTTGAGATGAGGGGGTTGCTCGGCGGCAATGAACCTTTGAAAGAAGATCAACCATGAGAGTAATCCTAGTAGCTCAAGTCAAGGGGCCAAGGGCGGGTAAAGGACTGGAATCTTACCATTGAGCCATAGACAGCCATGAATTGCCGACCAGAGCAACGTTTCCATCGCACCAGCTCTGCTCAGCAATCCATTCGATAGTATCGTAGCCATCCCATCCTTCCTGGAAAGGGAATAAATTAGCATTTAAAATGGAATTAAGTGTTGCAAGGGAGCTCACCTGTGTGCCCATAACGAAGATATCTCCCTCAGAGTCAAACACTCCACGAGCATCCACATTGACGATAACATATCCTCGGGGACACCATTCAGCCGGATCAGGAGCTTCAAACTTCTCCAAGCCGCTCAGATCACCTCTACCAACGCCTAGCCAGGTGAAGTTGGTTGTTTGATGGTGGCCTATATGGTGATTGAGATGTACCATCAGTATGATGCGGCGGTAAGCGGAGACTAGGGTTATAGGACAAACCACTGCCAGTTTTTCCATACGGGCTCCAGGGCAGCAAAGCGGGAAGAGGCTTGCCATCCTTTGCTGCTGGCCGAAATATGTCACCACGGAGGACTGTGCCATCTCGTAATGGAATAGGCACATCTTTCTCCCAGATGATGGCTTCAGAGAGCGCACGACGGTCAGGCTCCCGCTTCCATCCCTTTGGGAGGGTCGTTGTCGATGGATTGAATTCGGTCCAGTAGTGATGGAACCCCTGATTCGTGGGACAAAACTCCACTTCGATCCCAGCTATTTTATGCTGCATGATTAGGAGAGCGCAGGATCACCGCCCTGAGGGATTTCCGTAGGAGGCAACTTGATTGGGGATTAAGAGACTGTAGGGCCGAACTTGTCGAACATTCAACTTTTGCTGCTTGCTACCATTTATAATACTTGTCCACGGGACTGATGCCCCGAGTGTATGCCGATTTACTCTCGTTATTGATTCTTGTATATCCGTTGTCGCAATTCCTATATCCGAGGTTGTGGGGTAAGAGCATCTTGGACTCTCTTCCGGTGGGGGATCCACCGCGAAGCTGGCAGAGGTGGCGGATACACATGAGGCGTTATGGAGGGATATCCTTTGCACTTGGGCTCTTATTGATTGGTTACTCATTGTGACCCAACGGCGTTCCTCATCTGGCCCTCTATGCTCCGTTCTCTCTACTTGTCTCGGTTAGAGGAAATGTGACCTGGCTTGAAGAGCGGGAGGCTTCGTCACCAACCAAGCTTAGTGGGAATGAAGCCATCTTACGTCTCGAGAAACTATAATCGGTTTTTCTGAATTGCATATATCTAGATTAACTGAAAGACAGGTATGAACATTCTTCTAATGCACAAGAATCGCCTTGCACTACTACCGTTAAATCTGAAACGGCACTTCAGCCTGCAGCTCCTTGCCCTGGACAACAGGAGGTTGAGCAGCCACCAAAATACACAAAAGCCTAGCCCAGTCATCCGTCTCATTATCCCATCCATGCATGGTAGCGCGTTGAACAACAATCCCCCCCTCCTTGACCGTCGTCCGGGACCCATCGTCAAGGGTCAGGACCACCTCCCCCTTGAGGACATAGATGTAGTCAAGGGTAACAGATCGGTGCACCATTCCCACTGAGCGAGGTGGGAAATCCACAATCCGGCAAATGGTTCCTTTATTTGCCAGGCCGGTTTCCACAAGCCCTAGGTCTTCGGGGCCGTCTACCCTGGGAGGCAGTTCGTTGCTGGACCAGATGCGGGTGATGAATGGGCCGTGACCGGCTTGTCGGGCAGTGAGGATGTCGTTCTTTTCGATGGTAGCCTCGATCTGGTTATTGTGACCGGTCACAATGCGGTGGACCGGTGGGAGGGGTTGGTCGGACATTTTGGTATAGGAGGTTTAGATGGCTTGTGTGGGCTGGAAAAGAAGAAGTTGGAAAACTGGCTTCTTGGGAAATAGAGTCCGCATGAGTGTTGCCTTTGTAGCTATTCTCGCCCCATCGTGAGGATCGGAGAACAAAGCATTCTACAGGGTGTTGTGCCGGATCCGAGGGATTGACTTTTCCCGCTTCTATCTTGTGCTTTTCACGCAAGCTCCGGCGTAGTCGCGTCATTTGGGTGTCCGGCTGGGAGTGGGGGTAGTGGCGGTGCGGCACCTATGTCGTTGTCTGCATGGGTGCGCGTGTAAGTGCGCATTGAATTTACCCTTTCTTGCCTTGTGAAGTATTTTCTCACGCTTAGTGTGGTAACTATTGAGGCGAGATGGAAAGACTCCAGTTTCTCGCAGAGTTCCGCACCCGTGGCGAGAACGACGAAGAAACAAGCGACCGCTGGTATATCGTAGCCGTGCGTGTTATTTTTCCTCCCCTTATACTATCATATACTCCTCTTGACATATACTGATTGACCACTGAGATAGGCCACGGCTCTAGCTGCGGTTGGGGCAGGTCCAGATGTGCCACATCTGTATGCAATGGCTACAGCCGACCTCCCACTCCTCGAGGAAAAACAGATGCAGAGAAGATTCAAGGAGGCTATTCTGAAGACTTCTATCCTCTATGGTATTCCTCGATCTCTCCAAGCTTTGCTCCCGTTGTTTGCGACTTTGAAAGACGAGCAGATTGACCACTATGGGCCACGGTACGCCCGGAATGACCATCCTATCTTCATCGATTATTTCCCTCTGACCAGACTGAAGAACCGAAGCGTTGAGGAATGGAGAGACTCAAGAAGACCGGAGGCAACGAGCCAGGCAGTACTTTGACACTCTCTGGACCCCAGCCGCCGCCCAAGCGAATCGAGACAAGAATTTCAAATACCAGCCCGATCTCTGTAGGTCATATTACAGCCTATTTTCATAACTGTGATCGTTTCCTCTAACCTGTCCGACTCCAGATCTCCTGAATTTACAAGCCATCTACGAACTGTGGATAAGTGAGAATACAATTCTCTCCGCCGTCGAAACTCAGATGTGCAATACCGTCGCCCTCATCTGCTCCGGGTCACCAGTACAAGCCATGTGGCATACTCGTGGAATTGTAAGGCACGGTGGGACTATTGGACAGGCGCGATTTGCGGTTGACGTGGGTGTTGCAGTGGCGAGGGCGTATGGTGTTAGCACGGATGCCGTGGTTAAGGTAGAGGATATTCCATTTGATGATACCACCCCACATTGAATAGGAGTTTAGAAATAGAAATGTTGTAAACCAGCCGTTGAAAGTTGGTGTGGAGCCCTGTTTACTGTGAACGCGCTTCCCTATCACTATATCTTGCTGGTGGTGCTTGAATATTCATCCTGCCTTGAATGAATGAGCAGTTGCCTTTTACTATTTATGGTTAGATATAGAGTCCTAGTTGATATTGAAATCTCAGAAAGTTATCTTGCACCTAACTAATGATCTGTCATCTGATCACACGAAAGCTGTGTTTGTATCTATTTAGGTCTCCCTCACCTCCACCACCTCAGCGATCTCCAAGCCCTTCAGACGGCGAACCACATGCTCCAGGGTAGGGAAAGCAACACTCAGGTTAACACCGGACAAATTCGGAATGTCAACATTTGCCTTCGCTACGCTTGAAACACCATTGCTCGCACCCTCGCTAGGCCCTCCATCCTGAGTTGTAATTGACAGGAAAGCGTGCCCAGAGCGCCCAACCATCCAGGTTCGAATACCGTTTTCAGCTGAATGCTCATCAATATCAGAAGGGAGAACTGGAAGACCCCATTCCTCCCTAGCGGCCAGGGCGAATTCCGCACTAGTGTCAAAGACAAATGGGACAATGGTACGGACGGTCACATCTGTGGGGAGAGCCAGGACATTCGGGATGCACAAAGCTACGCTGGTGTGGCCGGCTCCACCTCGCCAGCTGCCGGGCTGATGATGCCGGAGTACGAAGGAGGCAGTAGCCCAACCTCCACGAACACGAACTCGGCTTTGCACATCAGGGAGAAAGGTCTCGAGATAGTTTCGGCGCGTCCGGAATGTGACCTGGATTGAGTTCGTTGTCTCGATGCCGAATGTCTGATTTAAATCGGGATGGTCAGGTAGCATTTTCGGTGCCGGGCCAAACGCACGGGTCAAGGCGGATGCGCGGCGGGAGGTGTCTCCTAAATTGCCGTTAATAAGCAATAGATGAGTGGGCCAACGAGGCATCGCCTGACCAAGTGTCTTGAGTAGCATGCTCTCTGCGGAGTCAAACGCATCATGGCCGAAATTGATCTGGGAAAATTCGAGGGCTGTGGATATTGCAAGAAGTGGTCAATGTTTGAATGCACGTAAAGCAAGTCAGATGTCACTCACGATCCGTAGATGTCCCGCCAACATGATCGTGTGGACTTGTTTTGAACGCAGCCTGCCGGGAAAAGTTCTGCACGAGAGTCGCACGGTCATATCGGCACTTCATATACAGCTCCAGGCGACGGGGGATATCCTCCGGTGTGGTTCCAAGTGGCAGTAGTGCCCCAAGGGCAGCGCCCTATACAACGATAATTAAACGTGGTCTCTGCAAAATGCGACACCGAATAGAAGTGGGAGAACTCACATCTTCGATAGCCTGCGCACCGCCTTGACCTTGATCTATATCGCACTTCTGGTTAGTGCTGCGCGTCAAATGGAGGATCCGAGCACCTACGCGGAAGAAACGGGTGCGCGGCATCTCCAAGGAGACACGCCTTGCCTCGAATCCAAGTATTGAGGGCACTGCGATCGAGGAGCCTCCAGAGCTTGATCGAGTCCGCATCGACCATTCTTAGAAGAGCCTTCATAGCCGGACAGAATTCATCGTAGACCTGGAGCAATTGCCCAAGAGACCCGGTATTGTTCCAGCCTAATACTTGTGAGAGGAAGGAATATATGTCTATCCGGGTCGAGATACCATACCTTCAGTACTTCCCTTGCTTTCGCTATCCGGATGCAAGCAGACAAAGTTGAGCTCGGTATTGTTCCTGCAGTCCGTTTAGTAGGCCGGTTATCACGTCGCATAATCGTTCAGAGAAAACAGACCGGCAAGGATAAATCACTAGTCGACGGTATGTGCCATCCCACAGCTGGAGCTCTCCGGGTCTTGCGACAAGGTGCTGTGTTTCAGGGTTGGCTTTGACTCGCGCGATTGGGATGAGGAATCGGAATGCGCTTCCGCCTGATGGTACCGGATCGAGGTCTTCCTGTGCGATGGTTTTCCTAAGGGCGGACTGGGGTATTGATTACGTTAGTCGGAGCGAAGCAAGATTCAAGCCAGGGAGCACAAACATGAACACCGTCAGCACCAATGACCAGGTCTCCTCGAATCTTGTTCCCATCGGCCAGTGTCAAGGAAGGCTCTTCCGGGTCGCAGTCGACGACCTTGCATCGCAGATGGATGACTACAGGAATTCCTGGTCCGTCGGGTGAGGTCGCCACGCTTTTGAGGGTCTCATGCAGATCGATGCGGTGACTTAGCTGCCAGGGCTGTGAGAGTGGCAAAGTCAACATTTTTCTTAACTTCAATCAACGACCACGATTGATTAATACCTACATAGGGGTAGTTCTTCCTCAAGTCCCTCATATCCTTGCTGCTCACAGTGTTTCCCTGGGAGTCGAATACCGTCACCTGAAAAAAAGGTCAGACTTACATCCTTTCTTGATGATAATGCAGTGATACCTACAAACTCGGCATCATTACAGTGGAAGTCTTCAGGCTTCATGCCAAATCGACGTAATAGGCCGTTCACATTGGGTGGCAAGTGGATGGCAGCGCCTAATTCAGTGGCAAAGCGAGAAGACTCGAAAACCTGGGTAAGTGAGCAACACAATGCTAGAGAGAGGTAGACAAGAAAATAGAAATTGTGCTAACCTCGACTCTGTGGCCAGCCTGGCGCAGTGCAATAGAGGCGGACAGGCCCCCGATCCCTGCACCTGCGATGAGGACATGCAGTCGAGCCTCTTTGCCGTTTTCTAGGGATGACATAGCTACAATGCTCCTGCGATAGTATTCAGATACTTTAACATATGTGTTTATTCACGTCAAGTCTAATATAAAAGTGGTGAACGGAAATTGAGAACGGAAGCGGGTGGGGGATAGAGGCATGTACTTCCGAATGGGGGACGCTAGGGAGGATCATCGGTCATACGACAATCCAGGTGAAGGAAATTACAGCCGGCTAATCTGTCCATTATTCCTATAGAGTGCAAAATTCTCACCCCCTTGATTCACTCTGTCCCCGGGACGGAAGCGAGAACGAGTCAACATCAATGTTCCCTAGGTCGGTCATCAGACTGATCAGACTCTCCAGCAGCGGCGGGAGAGGGGCGTTCTCCAGCCCAAAGTTCTCCCGATAGATGCTACAGGCTGCCTTCATCACCATCCCGATCTCCGTCAGCGGACAAAAGACCTGTTCTGCCCCCACAGCAATGCCGGGCTCTCCTTCTCCAACCATCACAAATGCCACCGTCTCTGCGCATTCAGGCCCATCCAGAAGGACCTGGGTCTGCCCCGACAGCGTATCCCGCTGCCAGGGGCCGGACACTTCCGTCGGCGCTGCATTCCTCAGGGTCCGCGAAAGCAACCCATACGCCCACAGCGTGAGACTACTCTGATACACCGCAATAGCCAGAAAGTCCCTGAGCTGCGTCGGGGGCGCCATTCTCGCCACGCGCAGAACCTGCCCGGCGTGCCAAACCCCAGCCTGGAACTCCGGGCCAGCCATCCACTGCCGGAGGAGATGCTGCGTCGTTTCTGCTTCCTCCTCGCCTAGCCGACCGGCGAACTGCTGCAGCTCCCGCGGGGATACATTCAGTGCCATCAGACAAAACTCACAGACGATCTGAAACTCCGACGTATCGAGCGCGTACTTGGACATGGTCCGTTTTGCGCCTTCAAGTTGGCGTGATATCTCCTGGTGGAGGCATGTCAGGGATAGTCGGGTTACTGTCTGGCCTAGTGGGCCCACACGCGCCATCCGCTGGCATTCGTGGTACGCCCAGATCTGAGGCCAGAATCCGTATGCCACCACGAGGGAGACCAGGGACATGTCGCAGAAGGGTTGGAGCCCGTTTAGAAGACGGCCGTCCTGCATTATCGACAGCCAAGACGGTAGTTCGCTAAAGTCTGGTCCCGGCCCCTTGGAGATCTGGGCATCTCTCCATGAGATGGAACTAGGGGCGAGCCACACGTCTCTTGAAGCAGGGAAAGGGCATGAAAGCTCTGTTACGGAGCAACTGGGTGGTCGTAGATACGCCATCGAGCATCGGATATCCGTGATGAGTGAGAATATCGCGGTCCTACCACAACCGCATTAGCAAAGGCGCGTGGAATAAGGGGGAATGAAATATGTACCTTTTCAATGACTCCTGATTGATCCATTGGGACCATTTGGTTTCAAGAGTGTCTTCGCTGTCCGAAAGATCAACGGAAATGCGTCCGGCGTAAGGCTGTCGTGAGAAAGCGCCACATCTTCTGAGCATCTGAAAGATTAGCTTGATCCGAAGAGCGCAATACCTTGACAGACATAGGACTGGTCGAAAATATGCAATACTCACTGTTACCGGGGCCACTAGAAAGCTCTCTGCAACCTCCATATTGCGCTTGAAACCACTCCAGAGACCCATCGACACCCACAAAAGGTATGCCTCGATCGTCTGTAGCTCTCGGACACGACTGTTGTCATTTTCAATCTACCCACATAGTTAGTTACTTAGTACGATATTCTTTACCCTCGTAGGATACTCACGGAAGCTGAAAGAGACAGCCGCGATCGCTCCTGTAGGGCATACGCCATTTTCCACACCTTGGGAATGGAAACGAGTGACGCCCCTGCAGCCACAATCACTCCCAGAAGCTCAGGCGTGGAAAGTGACGGATCGAAAGACGGTGCATGAATCCACGATGTAGACTGAGAGGTGCTCCATCCCAGATGCACCTGCATCATACGGTCTAGGAACGCGGCGGACGGAAATGCGTAAGGAGAAATGCCCGTCTTCGAGGTCGCAAAGATCATGTACAGAATTCTGTCACGGCACGCACGGTCTAGTGGCTGAGGGCAGAGGACGGCCTGGAAATGTCGATTCTGAACACAAAGCGACGCGTCTACGTCGGTCTCGTCCATTTCTAGGCTTTCCTGTCCTGCGTAGGCATGGTCGATGTGGACAGGGGTCCAGAGCCAGGGAGACCTTTTGAAAACCTCGAAGCGGGATGAGGCTGGGCTGGGATGTCCGGCGTCGTGGACACTCTCTGAATTATACAGGTTTGGGCCAAGGATGCCCGGGCCGCCTAGCATCTGGAGTGTCTCGAGATCTAGATCAAAGCAGTTGGAGCCCCAGTCTGAACCCCCTGGGGTAAAACTAAATGCATCAGTGAAGGAGTTAGTTCCATGGCTCGTGAGTAGCCCCGGGTCCATGAATAAGCTAGTATCCAAGTTGTCCATTGGAGGAACTTCTGATACAGGATCATTCTGCTCGAGAGGGTGCTGCCCTGGGAGAGACCCTGCATCCGGGCCGTCGTTGATCTCCATGTATGGGGGAGGTCTGGGCGATTGCTGGTGTCGTGCGGTAGAGACTGGGGTGTATATCATTGTGGTGGGTAGAGTGGCATTTTCAGCACTGGGGACAGAGCTGCTTTTCTTGGGGGTTTGCGCATCAGGTTGAACTGGCTCACAGGGGATATTCCTTCGAACGCAGCGAGGGCATGGTTTCACATCTGTACATTTGGACTTTGTCTGCACGCAGGCTCGACAGGCACGGCTGGCGCGGGCAGCCTTACACCGATGATCGCCTTTTCGCGTGTGCATTTGTTTATGGCGATATAATAGGTCTCTACAATACCATCGCTACTTAGTGCTTAGTTCTTTCAATGGGTGAAGGGTGGTGAGTTGTCAGTATACCCTCGGTTGAAGCCCTTGGGGCACCACGGACACCGGTAGGGGCGCCGGTCTTCATCTGTACCATGAACTAATTAACCATCTAATTCATCATCTCATGCCAAAGTCCCTCCCTCAGCACCCAGACGAGGACTCTTACGGGAATGAACATGGCGGTTGTAGTGGTCCGCCCGCTCAAAGGATTTCTGGCACTGATCGCACCAGTGTACCTTGCGCTTCGGTTCGCTCTCAGTCTGGCCGGTATCCTGCTGTTTGCGCGATTCCGGTTTATCTTTAGCCGTTCCTGAGCCC
The DNA here is from genome assembly GCA_027569095.1 of Aspergillus conjunctus. NCBI lineage: Eukaryota > Fungi > Ascomycota > Eurotiomycetes > Eurotiales > Aspergillaceae > Aspergillus > Aspergillus conjunctus. The sequence goes on along the minus strand of JAPDEL010000024.1, from coordinate 96,966 downwards.
ACTGGCTCGGACTCCGAGGGAGCTAGGTGGTCCATATTCCGACGCCGCCTCTGGGATATTCACGAAATAAAGATAGCTGGCGGTTTTGCTGAGGATACGCCCGATACATGATCGTGTCAGGGAATTGGGGACAGAGAAACGAATAACCAGAGAATTATGCTGGATGCTCAGTGACAACTCAAACTTTGTCGACTTCTTTTGCTCCCCACGGGGAACGCATTGACGTGAGTCCCACACTGCGTGGAGGCGAAGCGAGATGAGATCCACCCCCACCGGAACTGCTTGGCATCGCAAACTATAACTGAGTCGCGGGTGGCAAAGTGGATACAAGCCTGAAGATGGGGTGGGGGAAGGCCGGATCGGACAATGCGCTGCTGCAGAGGCCATCTGAATATGTCTGTCCTAAAATCAGGTAAATATAGTGGTTGTGAGTAGACGACTCTTTCCTCCGAGTATCCAGGCCACAATGCCCCCCAACCCATTGGCACCCGTACACTTCTTCTCCCATGGCTCAACTGCCATGCTAGGAGAAGAGTCCGACTCGGCCGACTACTGGAAGAAATGCGGTGATGCTGCACTGGCCCACGGGATCGAACATGTCGTGATCATGGTAGGCAAACCCTAGGTCCCTCCCTGCTGCTATGTCAAAGGAAATGGAACTAAAAGCTCCAGGGAGCACACTGGGCAGCAGTCGGCGATGAAGTCCAAATCGCAACCTCTCCCAACCCAACCAAAGCACCCATTGGAGGTGTCCATCCCCGCAAATACGTCGACTACGAGCTCATCCCCGACCTGCCAATGTGCGAGCGAGTCCTGTCCATCCTACGAAACAACGGGTTCAACGCGAACCCCAATCCCAACTTTGAATGGATCCACGACGTCTATCTCATTCTCATTCGAACCTTCCCCAAAGGATGCCCACCTACCACGGTGATCAGCATGAATGCGCGATTCGATCCGCACTACCACCTACGCGTTGGGGCAGCCTTGCGGCCTCTGAGGAGGGAGAAGGTCCTCTTTATCGGATCCGGTGGCACGGTGCATAACCTGTACCGGAATGTATGGGGCCCTTTGCTGCGTTATGCCGACAACTTCGCGATGGAGAATCCACCGGGTGACTGGGCGTTGGACTTCCGGCAGGAGTTCGAGGACGCCATGGTGAAGGCTACTGGACCCGCGCTGCGGAAGGCCGTCACAATGCTGATGAAGATCCCCAAGTATCGGGATGCTCATGCGACTGATGATCATATCATGAGTGCGATGTTTGTGGCGGGGTTGGTGGGGGACCCCGAGGACGAGGGCACGCCGGTGGAAATTGGGGCGGAGGATTGGGAGTTAACGAATATGTGTAATACGCAGTTTACGTTCGGTAGATGGGAGCATGTGAAGGCGTAGTAGTAACTGTTCAAACCATGTAGCAATGTTATTGTTTGTGAAGCTGTCTTTCCAGTGGTATAATCCAATCCACCCCGAACATCGAGCACAAGGGAAAAGCGCGATGAAGAACTACTATCTGTACCTGGATTGAGAAATCAGAAATAAAGTGAAATATAGAGACCGAATTTCCATGCTACCTAATTGAAAGGAAGAATTACACGACTCGGATACTTGCCTCCAACATGGATCTGATGTCTCCCCTTATTCCGCACTTCCAAGTCGACCTTTGCCCCCTTATACTCCTGGATGAGAGGATACTCTCCTGACACCTGAACACAAAGGGATTCTCCTTCCTCGAAATCGATTCCCATCGCCCACAGACCAATCTCCAGCTCCACCACGGCCCTAGGGGTGATCTTGTCAACCGTTGTATGGGGGTGGAAGGGGTACTGAGGATGAATTGATCGTGAGGGATCGATCTCCCTATGCGAGGCCCGCAGAACACCGGTGGGTCCATAGTACACCGTAAGGTTGCTGTACTCTCCCTTGGGAATTTCCTCCGCTGTGTTATATGGAGCCGCCTCCCAGGGGATGTTGATGTTGATCATCTCTTTGCCGTGACGGTCCAACTTTCGAATCAGGACGTATACCACCATGTCGTCAAGGGAGTCGCAGGACATATGCAGGATGGCCTTGGGCAAACCGATCATCCGCGTCTTCTCTGTAAAGGTGTGAGTGAATCCGACAAAGTCTACGGGGTCGGAGCGGCTTTCCGAGTCGTACGAGAGCACAGCTTCCTCGGTAGAGGGCACGAGAGACAGTTTCTGCCCAGGCGTGAGGAACATCTCGCGGTATTCGGTGCCAGGAATCGGAAAGTTCTCGGCCGCAATCGGGTAGATCGGATTCTCGTTTCCAAATTTGAGACAGCTGAGACGAACACGGGGAGTCTTTTCCCATCCATTATCCTCGCCCTTGAGATATTTGGAGAAGAAGGCGGTCAGTTCATCCTTGGATTCTTGAACCACCCATAGATCGTACCATTCCTGGTACGGGTCCCAGCGCAGCCACTTCTCCTCAGTATCAACCTCCAACCAGCCGCGGATGGATCCCATCGTATGAACAAAGCTAGAATAGGACGCAACAATGTAGGTCGGGATCTTGATGCTCTTGATGTCGGCACGCTTATCGGCCCAGTAGCCGTTGATTGTCTGGGATCGGCGATACATCTCTTTAAAGTCCTCCAGTCCATGCCGGCCTCGGATTGACTCGCGGGTAATCAGGTCAAATAAGCCATTATCCCATGCACCTCCACGCACGAACTGCTCGCGGTAAAGATCCCCACATGCCTCCCACGGGGCAATAGCCTTCAGCGACGGGGGCTGAGTAGCGGCAATGAACCACTGCACGATCCCGAGATGCGAATTGCCAGCTAGGCCCAGATTCCCATTGCACCAATCCATCTTCGCCAACCCTTCGATCACATCATGGCCGTCCTCGCCCTCCTGCCGGCCCATGATGACAATGGACCCGTCCGAGTCGCCCGCACCGCGAGCATCCACGTTGACAATGGCGAACCCGCGGGGGCAATATTCAGCCGGATCAGGGCCTTCAAACCGCTCAAGGCCGCTCAGACATCCGTCAGGCACGCCGACTCCCCATCTTACTTTCTTCATCATGCTGATCCCGTTGTGCTTCTTGCCGAACGGGCTCCAGGCGACGATGGCGGGGACCTTCTCGCTCGTCACAGGTCGGTAGATGTCACAGTATAAAACACATCCATCCCGGACGCGGACAGCCACGTCGTGTTCGACAATGAGCTCTTCGTCCAGAGGTCGGGAACTGAAGCCGCTCCATCCCTTGGGGAGGACTTCCTGGCGGGGGTTGAATCCTTGATACCCATTATGCCCCACGGTGGGAGCAGTGATCTCGAGATTGGCAATTTGAACTGGAGGAGGCATAATGAACGAGACTATAGTAGAGGAGCTAGAGAATCCTGAGTAGGTGTAGACGAATTGAGGACTCGATTCGCGGCAACGAAGTCGCGCCGCAGCTGGTCTTTATTGATGGCGTCGGAAAGGTGAGCTGCGACCGGCTGTGGTTTCCCCCGCTACCAATCGGAGGCTATCCCATTCTAAGATTCCAATAGCAAGAGCTTGAGGGGGATCGGTACTATGAGGCTGTCAATTCCATGTGTGGTTGTTCCTCCCCGAGTCTCGACCCCCCACCAGAAGATAGCGCGGATTGTGGACCTTACATTGGCATCCCGGTGGGTAAGAAAACCTAACCTGCCTCTATCACCCATCAATAATTGCTAAACGGCCGAATTTTCAGACGTATGACTGAATTTTCCCCAGACTGGGATCGGACCATCAAATAATGTTGCAGGGAATTACGTATCGATTCGGCTGTTGACCCGTATTCTACGGTTGCAAGCATCGCAGGCGTGGATATGGTGGTGGGATATAAAATTGCCTTCCCTTGCGATCAAGACTCTGCACATCATCAAAGTTTCCACCAAAGATCATAACGCTTCTATATACCACTACCTCAAATCTTCACACAATGGCACCATTCCTTGACGAAGGCGCCAACACCAAGTACGGGGACTGGCGCGATGAATTCTACAGCAAGGGCTACGTGGTCCTGAAGAATGTCATCCCACGAGCCAAGGCTCTCAAGTACAGACAGAAGGCCCTCGACTGGCTTTGCTCCTTTGACAAGGGCTTTGACTTGAACGATCGCTCGACATGGACCTCGGAGCACCTGCCCCAGAGCTTCAAGGCCGGCATGTATCTCAACTACTGTGCTGCTCATGAGAAATACGTCTGGGATGCCCGCATGTAAGTCGAACTCACCTACCATCACATTACCCAGCCAGAACCATCATTAACATTACCACAGGGAGCCAGAAGTCATCAACGCCTTTTCCAAGATCTGGGGCAGAGACGAGCTCCTCGTCTCTTTCGACACAGTGAACATCACCCTCCCCGGACGCAACGACGTCGAGTGGTCCCCTTGGCCACACGTCGACCAGGCCCCCGAGCGCAAAGGTCTCGCCTGCGTCCAGGGGATCATCAATCTCAGTGAAGCCGGTCCTAAAGACGGTGGCCTGCTCTTAATGGAAGGCTCATCGAAGCTCTTCGACAAATTCTTCAGTCTGAACCCGCCCGATCGCACCCAGGGGATCGGCGCAAAGCACTACGACTTTTACCCGTTCAAGGAGCCCCATGTGAAATGGTACGAGGAGCAAGGCTGTAAGCTCATCAAGGTGTGTGCTGAGCCCGGGGATCTCATCCTGTGGGACTCGCGGTCGATGCACTACGCCGCGTTCCCGGAGAGTGACACCGTCCGCACGATCATCTACGCGTGCTATACGCCGGCCGCGCTCGCTACCCCGGAAGACGTGAAGAAGAAGGCGGAGATGTTTAGCAAGTGGGAAACTACCACCCACTGGCCGCACTGCAATATCTACAGCCATGGGAAGGCGATGGTGGACGGGAAGGTGGATCCAATGGAGAGGGACGAGCCTCTTGAGAAGCCAGTCTTGACGGATCGATTGCTGCAGCTGGCGGGTGTGAAGCCGTACTAGGGGATTTATTTTGTACTCTCACGGTTTACGTGTTAGTGGAGAGCTTGAATATGTCAGTTAGTGAATGAAAGCTGTTCTGTACCAAGAATTCAACTGCAGTATGATAATACACATATCCCTTAACCCCGTGGAACCACCATTGAATATGGCGCTTCATCCTATTTTTTGTATCTGAGACTCATATTTTAGGTAGATCTAGCTAATTTAATATGAACACAAATTTTTCAAATGTGGATCCTCTAATTTGGCATGGACATTAGTTGCACTGTTTTTTTAAGTTCCTTCACATCGTAGTATAAACTGTGCATTGATCCTTGAAATACTGCACGTTATGACCGCAAAAATTCAAGTATATCCTCATTGACCTCATCAATATTGATATTGTGAATCGCATGTGACCCTCCCTTGTAGACCTTCAGTTTGCCCTGAGACAGAAGCTTCGCCGACTTTTCCCCCGCTGCCTTGAAGGGCACAACCTGATCGTCATCCCCATGGAGGACCAGCACCGGGATATCAATCTTCTTCAAGTCCCCGGTAAAATCCGTCTCAGAAAAATCTTTAATCGAATCATAAGTCGTCTTAAAGCTCGAGTTCATCCCCTGCTGCCACCAGCTCCGGATCTGGCCCTCGCTCGTCGGGGTAGTCTTTCGATTAAACCCGAAGAACGGACCGGTCGGGACATCGAGGAAGAACTGAGCGCGGTCTTTGTGCATCGCCTCCCGGAAAGAGTCGAAGACGGCCTTATCGGTTCCCTCGGGGTTCGAGGGGGTCTTGAGCATGAGTGGCGGGACGGCCCCGATGAGAACGGCTTTCTTGACCCTGCTTGTACCGAACTTGCCCAGGTAGCGGGTCACTTCGCCGCCGCCGTGTGAATGGCCGACCATCACGGCGTCTCTAACATTGAGGTGCTCGAATAGCTCATTCAGGTCGTTGGTGAAGGTCTCCATATTGCCGCCTTCCCAGGTTTGCGTGGAGCGTCCGTGGCCGCGACGGTCGTGGGCGATAACACGATAGCCCCGGTCGGCCAGAAAGACCATCTGGTTCTCAAAGTTGTCGCTACTTAAGGGCCAGCCATGCGAGAAAGTCACGATTTCGCCGTTTGGATTGCCCCAGTCTTTGTAAAAGAGCTCGGCTCCGTCTGGAAGCTTGATGTAAGGCATTGTCAGAGATTTTTTGGTGCAAATAATGCCCGGAAATAGTGACGGATCTGCCAAACTAGTCCCTCGCAGCGAAGATATGCGAATGTCCTGTACCCAACCTCATTTTATATGTGGTATATCTGACGCGCCGCTTGCCGGTGATGACAGTCATGCACGTCATTGACGGCGTTCGTTGCCACGATCCAGCATCAATGACATTTATCGGTTTCAGCAGACTATTCTTGACACTGTGGGTTTTTCAATCCGCGAATTGTAGCGATTGTGCACAATGTTTCCTGACCAAATCTTGTTTTCAACTAGGTTGTCTCCATGGATACAGTAGCCATACTCGTCGATCCATCGCGTACCTGTTCTCGGCCTCGGTCGGTGATGTCTAAGCAATGACGAGCTGAGAGCACCCATCCATTAGGACATCTAACTTGTTCTACTAACACATCTTTCAAACATGGAGACGTTTTCGGGCGGTTCATGCCGTGATGAGAGCAATGATCTCAAGTCCTGCAACCTCCACGCGACCTGGCAGCAAGGGGTCGCGCCTGGTGCCTCAGGCTACAAGCTGCCTCACTAGGTAGCTCTACATAGGATGCTGAACGCTTCCGAGTGCTCTGACGAAGCATATTTATTGAAGGCCATACAGAATAAAATAATTGTCAGAACGAAATTATCTCGTCTCATTGTTGTCCTGGTGAACAACTTTAGAAGCCAAAACATTATGTACCGTCCAGAGCGGTATACGCTTCTGCTATATAGTTTAGTCCGCCTTTCGACCACGATCGGCTTCCTTCTCACATTATGTGTCAAACGGGATGAAATAAGTCCTGGCTATTCAAATTCTCTCTCTGTATATTATAGAGACTGCGATACATATACTCTGGCCTTCGACCGCGTCTTGCAGAGTCTCACACGATTTCTGCGTCTGACGGTGGTGCCTCAGGCAAGACAAGATATCGGAACTGGGATGTTCCACCCGAGTCCAGGCGCCAATAAACATCACGTGGTACGGAATGCTCTACCAGCATTTTATACCCCTCGGATTTATCAGAGCCCCGAACCTGATCACTGGTCCTCATTATCGTTCCAGCGATGGGAATAACAGCCAACAAGCCTAAAACCCCAAAGCAAACCCCCCAAAGCAATGTGAATACAGGAACAATGTTATTTATTTATCTGGATAACGCATACTGATATCCGGAATCGTCGCTGGAGAGGGAGGAAACCACTCCTCCATCAGCGTCTGCCACATCTGGTCAACCTCCATTTGGCCAACCGTATCATCGATTGGAGGCATTGTTGTATCTAGGTTGGCATAACCATGGAAAGCGTGAGGGAATGTAGCCTCGGACGCCATCGTGGTCGTACCTGTCTCTGCAGGTGGAACCGGTTGGGGTTGAATATCCATTGCGGACTGGAGAATCCTCATTAATTCGCGTTTCTCGACGACGACGCCGGGGAATTCCATAGATTCAGCCCCTAGAAGACGGTAGAGAATGGTTGAGCTTCTACTGCCCCTGCTATTAGGACGGTGGCCACGGAGAGTAACGAGGGCTGCACAGGTTTCGACGAGATTGCGCTGGTTTTGGACCTGGTCAGGGGATAATGTGGGTTTGAAACATATGAGGTGGACAGCGAGGTAGATACCGGCTGCTAGAGTGCTCGCGGAGACAATCCTAAAGGTGATGTGGATTGAGTTAGCGGGATTTTATGTCCGCGAATTGGGGGGGAGAGGGGGCTTTTAATACCAGCTGCGTAGAAAGTATTCTGGAACGGATCGCATGCGATGGTTGATGATCTTTGAGGCAGCGTCGACGCCCTTGTTAATGACGGGAATACCGACTTGCATGTCAAATGTTGATGAGCCCTTTAGCCAGAGAGCGAGCATCGCCCGGGAGATCGTCACTCGGAGAAGTTGAATGGTATGGGTGATGAGATAGTCCTGGTGCGCTGTCCAGGAGGTATCGTTGACACCGATGCATCGGTTATGCGGGATAGAATGCCGCAACGAGGTCTGCAAGAAGACGCCCTCCACATGATCTATGCAGCGAGCAAGCTTGGCGACATCAGGGTTCCGTGGCTCCTTGATATGTGTATAGATCAGGCCAGCTAGTCGTGACATGATAATATGATGCCACAGAGGGGATGGAGCGTCGGAGAGTGGTGGGTTTCCTGTCAGTGGGAACAGCTCTGCATCTTCCGGGAAGGGCTCCAGTCTGGTATTAAAGCTGACGAGTGAGATGGAACAGGGATTCGAGAAGCGACCGAGCCTGGGTAGAGGGATTCCTATCAGCTGGAATTGCCTGAGGAGGATAAACATCGATACTACTACAATCTACGGGTGCGCACCAGTCACAAATTACAAGAGTCCACCAAAGTCGGCGGCCCAATTGACGGTCTTGTGCTGTAGCCCAGACAGGCTGATCACGGAGCCGTTGAGGAAAGTCACTTTCGCGCCCTAGGAGGTGCATGTTGAGACACCGGGCAGTGTTGATAGCCAAGCCTAGCAACATGTACTCGCGCTCTGTTTCGTCAAAATAGTGGTGAACTAGGGTTAGGATAGCTACGGTTTGTACAGTCTTAATATCAGGGCGGGAGAGTGGTTGGGAGGCCTCGAACTCCTGAAGTGCGACGTCGTACCACATTCGCATGACAGAAGCCGCTGCATCCTCTAACGAAGTGGCTCCCGATCCGTTGAGCCGCTGGAGTGAAGGTCTGTCTTTGGGTTCCATGAAGAGTAGTCCAGCCTTGATAGGACAAGTAAGTTGGTTAGGTGTTGTAATTCCATGTGAGTCTTCATCTACATACCGTGAGAAGACTGAGATAGACAGAGAGCCAGCCATGGTCGTCTGTAACAGCTACCTCCCCCCTGGAAAGTGCATCCCAAAACAAGCGATGTTGTTCTTCAAAGCTCGGTGCGCGAATGGCACAGTGGATCCAGGTCAAGTGCGATAGAGCGAAGTGGATAATGCTCTCACTGCTCCGTCTGTCGGGAAGGAACATAAGAACCACCGGGCGTGCTGGTTGATAGAGCTGAGCAATATCCGTTAGACTCGCACCCGAACTATGAGTAGAGTCTGGTATCTGTGACAGTGACTCCAGAGTCACCAATAAGTCCTCGGGGCTGTCCGCCTGGGTATTTAATTCCTGTAGATGCGATTGCAGAACGTAGACCGGATCTGGCTCTGCCTCAGCCATGCTGGTGTCGCTGGTTAGCCTACCAACGGCGGATCAGTCGAGCTCGAGACGTACGCAGCGGCAGGGCGCACACACTTGTCGGCGTGGCCTCGCTTAACGCAGGCAGCACAGGGGTACTGGCGCTCACATCGGATCTTACGCCGCGTGCATTCAGTGCAGCTGCGGGGGGCGCGTTTTGCGGAGTGATAAGGCATCTGTCGTGAGAAGGGGTAGACGTCGGAAGATGGATTAATTGATAATGTTGTAACAACGGATCCCAATGGCAGACAGGAAAAGGCAGGGAAAGGGATCTGTCGGGGCCAGGCTGGGGGAAGTGGCGTCGGAAACCTGGGGTCGTCGTGAGTCTCTTTCTCTCCACATTTCCGGCCTCTTCTTTCTCTGGTCCGGATCTTTTCTTGGCCATCCCAATTGCAACCTCCACCAAATCGACCCTCCTATTTAGCATCGCAGTCTGACCCCACAGAACTGGGGCAGACACCTCCCATCTGCTATGCTGCCTGGTATCATTATACGAAGCTTTGTCTTTGACATAAATATTTTATTATTCTCAAGTTTTTGCGGGGGTTTCGTCCGAGCCTGATTAAAAAACATGGCCGACCTGACCAAGGCCAGCGCCTTGTCCTTGGAAGAGGTGGAGGAGATAGCTGCCCCGATCAGCAAGCAAGAACGAGTCCTGGGAACGGTGAAGCTGCTTGATGGTGATGATATCATCCTGGTGCCCACTCCCACCGCGGATCCGCAGGGTACGCAGACCGCGTTGCCACCTGCTGAACCGGACATATGAGCGACCTGACACGAATATCTAGATCCCTTGAATCTCCCCGAATGGAGGAAATGGCTTATTCTAATCATTGTTGCTCTCTGTGAGTGATCTCAGCTCTTTGTGGTAACATGAAATGCTCATCGGCGTAGACGCGATGACCGGGAACCTGCTGGCCAGCGGCATCGGTGTCTTGGTTCCCCAGCTCCAAGAGGTTTACAATCATAATCCTCGTGTGACAGATCTAGTGACATGGCCAGCATTTTACATGGGCGTAGGCAATTTGATTGCTATGCCCATTGCAGACGCCATTGGCCGTCGACCGGTCTACCTGGCATCTAACCTGATTCTGATCGCTGGTGGTATCTGGTGTGCTTGCTCCGACTCCCTGGGTTCCCATATCGCGGGGAGAGACTTCATGGCCCTGGCTGCTGGACAGAGTGAAGCGCTGTGTGTCTTGATTGCGGAGGTACCTGCTGCGTTTTCAAGTTACTTGGACGGACAATACTAACACTGCAACCGCAGGAAACATTCTTTCTCCATCAACGAGGGAACCGGATTGCGTGGTTCTGCTCTCTCCAGACGCTGGGAACGGCCGTCTTCATTATCTGTAGTTCCTATCTGACGAAGGCTCTGGGGTGGCGCTGGTGGTACGGGATTTTCACCGTCATCAGTGGATTCACCTTCTTCCTCAGCGTTCTTTTCGTTCCTGAAACGAAATATGATCGTGACATCGACAGCTTCTGTGTGTTCAAACCCTCCCCTGGATTCAATATTCTCGACCAAAGACCTAATGCATGATCTTCCGTTACAGTCGGCGAAGGAGGCACAGACGGCTTCCGCCAAGTTACCGCTTCCCAGAGACGCCCACTCGACTACACCAACTTCCGTGCCCGATCCTTCCTGAGGGACATGAAGCCCTGGGGCACCGTCGAACCTAAATGGAGGGAGGTCCCCAAGTTCCTGTACAACCTGTGCCAGTTGATCTTCTTCCCGGGCGTGCTCTGGCTTGTCCTCTGTAGTGGAGCTCTACTGGGAACTTATATCCTGATGAGTGCCGTTTTCGCTGAGGTTTTGCTCGCTCCACCCTACAGCTTCAAGCCTGATTACCTGGGGTTCGTGATGGGCGGCCAGGCGGTGGTTTCTTTTGTCGTCCAGCCCATCGCAGGATACGGAAGTGATCTGATTCTACGAGTTTTGAGCAAGCGTAACAACGGCGTGACAGAGGTGAGTCACTTTTTCTTGCAAATTCTTCAACCTACCCGAATCTGAGCACGGTAACGCCAACAATATTAGCCCGAATACCGTATCATCCCGGCCATCCTTCCCTTCGCCGTAGCGCTCGTCTCGTGCGTTATCTTCGGCCGCTCCTGCGCCTACCCGGAAGACTGGTCCTGGGTGGGTGTTGTTGTACCGCTTAACGCACTCTTCTATAGCTTTGTGAGTATCGTCGTGCTAGGATTCGTCTACACGATGGACAGCTACCCACAGCGCGGACAAGTCGCCATGGTGGCCCTGTGCGCTGGTCGAGGATTCATCAGCTTCGGGATCTCATTTGGAACTACAGCCTTCATCAAGCAAGAGGGCTATGACGGGGCGTTGAATATATGTGCTATCGTGATTGGGGTACTTTTCGCCCTAGGTGGCGTGATTTACTTCTTTGGAAAATCGATCCGGAAGTATACTCAGCGTTGGGCTGTCGATGGGGAGATTAACTGAGGGTGATGTTTGAGACGTCCATGTGTCTCAAGGGTGGGAGGGGGCAGAAATAAGGGCAATGCAAAGGTGTGGAGGCGAGGGTACGGAGTAAAATTGCTCCAGGTAAGAACGAAGCAGGTCCGATGGATACGGTAGGGGTCAGATATCTTAAGCGTGATAGAACCCTATGAATCTACGTTGAATAATCACCTGAAATGCCATCGTCCTTTGCTATATCCTGTAGTGTCGTTTCTCGGCTTATACGTGTGCTGTATATCTTGAGCTCCATCTGTAGTTTAGAGGTCGTTCATATATGCCCCCAAGGTGGAACCACACTTTGATCAAATATCGTTCGCCCTCTTGATGGGTCATAAAACTTACAAGGCACATCCAGGATCAGAAACAGCAATTTTGGCCTTTATAGTATTCACAAATAGTTCTTATTTCCAAGGTCGACAGAGTAAATGAGTTATAAAACATAGCGCTGCCATACCATATGAACAGCCGTCCACGCTGCATATCCCACAGCGGACAAAGTGGGCAAGACAATGAAAATAGCGCCGACCATAATACCCTGATCAAAGAATCCAACGCTAGTTCCCAGTCCTTGACCTGTAGGTTTGAGTGGCTGTTTCGTGCTCCTCATATGGTCAATAGCCGACGGACTCTCCTGCGCCAGCTCCCTGAGTGACATCGTCGAGCCGGTCACTAGTTGAACGAACTCCGGACGCTGTTTGGTGAACATTTCTGTAGTGTAGCGGAGGTTAACGGAGTTTGAACCGTGATATAGGGGCATTGCTGGGCCGACTAAGAGTGATTGTTAGTGTTGTTCATTTATCTACGGAGCGTAGATTGGGTGGGTGTCGCTACTCAGAATTTCTGGGGGGATGTGGTTGACGAATGTCCATTGGCTGTTTATCTGCTGGCTGAGGAACTTTCCTGCGGCAGGCTCACCAAAATGATATGCAACCAGGAATTCGGATCTACATTCGAAAACGTCCACGTCAGTAGAGGCCTCAACGGGCATTGATGGCGATACTGACTCGCTATTGAGAGCCTGCACGGCATCGACGAGGCTGGTAATTGAAAGGAGCTTGATAGACTGCCCGTTACCACGAGAGGTGAGTAATAACGACGATCTGGGTTTAGTTAGCATACGCGTTCGAACATAATGATAGTGACTTACCCCTGTTGAATATCCAGGATGGAAAAATTCGGGGTGTGGATTGCTGCTGCCTCCCCGGCACGTTCAGCCTGTTGCAATATCTTGTCTTTTCTGTCGCCTTTCCTCAATCCGGGACGCAGACTCTGAGAAATTTGGATCAGAGCTTCGAGGAATGTCTTCTTTACCCATTCATTGACGAGAATCAAATCCGGGGCATGAGGTGATTTCCCACCATAGGCCGCACATGCTGCCGCAATTTCTTCTGCCGCTTTCTGAACGTTCGCTGTTCGGTCCACGATGGCGATGGATCGACATTGTGGTCGTGAAAGAAGACAGTTGGCGCGCTCGGTGACTCCCGTCTGGTCCACAATCAGGGTAGCCTGTAGAAAATCGGCGTTTGTGATCGGTGTCTTTACCATTGCATAGATTTCCTGATCGAGGCATCGAAGGACGTTTTCAAGGACTCTATCTATAGAACAGGAAGAAGCCTACAGCCAAGAAAGTCGTTTAGTTAGTATAAACGGCTTTGTAGATAAACAGTCTGAAATCCATACCTCGATGACAAAAGTACAACCTGCCGCGATGGCAGCTGCTACGGCGCTTATCACCGAGAAAAACCGCGTATGATCCGTGGGTCGAATAACCAGTACTCCGTGCCCAACTCTCCTGTTAGGTGAGTTCCTTCCTTTGGCAATGTTATATTCCTGCTCGAGGGCGTGATCGAAGTCGAGACTTTCATAGTGTTCCCTTATTGCCCGCACGGCAGAGGCGTATTCAAATTCCACCTCTGCTTCTGTAACTTGGTTACCGTCGCGAACGGCAGCGATAATTTCGTCATGTAGCTCTAGGACGCCTTCGTGTAAGGTAATTAACTGGCCCTGTTGGAAACGAAGATTTCCCATCCGTCCGTCGAGGACTGCTCCAGGGAGCCGCGCCAGATGACCGTCAACCATATTGAAATGTATAGAAGAAATAAGGGGACCAGGAGGAAATTAAATGGAGTCGAGTAGATAGCGAACAGAATAACTAGGTATTAAGTGCAAGTTGAAGACAATAAACTGCCCGTCAAATGGTATGACTTTGTCAGGTCATTTCCCCCCACCGGAACCCTATAAGCCAGGCCACCATCCACCGGGATGTGCCACATGTTAAAGCCGGCAGTCAGCATTAAATCCTTCGATATAACCAGGAGTCATTCTAATTACCTCAGCATCACCGTTCACAGGAATATTCAACAGCAGAATCATGTCTAGTACCGTCACCCTGACGCAGTCCCTTGCGGACACCCTCCAGGACTACCGCATCCATCTCTCAGCCGTTCCAGAGTCAATTCCAGTGCAAGTTTCGACCCGTCAGTCACTCAGTGGGAATCCGGATCACTGGCCGCAAAACTACCGTCGTGTGCCACCCCATAGACCCATCAATCGGAACTTGGACCCGTTAGAAAGACCAAACGGGGCTAACACGGGCGAGTACGTCTTTGTAAATGTGATGCTAAACGGAGTGCGGTTGAATTCGGTACGTACTACTGATTCAAATCTATTACTATATGAAAAGTGGCTAACTGCAGAAAAATCACCTAGCTGTTTGTGACGAGCTATGAAAGGACATTTGGGAAGATCTACCCCGACCTTACGAGATACAAGATCGGAGGCGAATGGTGATGGACCCGGGAGGGGGGTGAATGGAACGGCGTTAGGATACTACAGATGGTCGAGAAAAATATCCACTATGTGTATCAGAAATGGATTGGAGAGTGAGTAGAATAACTTTATCAATTTGTAAAATCCGTGTAGCCGGAAGAGCTCTGTGAAATTGACCCCCACCGGAAACCCCAGGGCTGTCTCAAGACTCGGATTATGCGGAGAGTACCGGCGAGAGAATAGAAGCGTCAACCTCTATATATGGCGGCATCGAAAGGTTATTCATGTAATAACTGCTAGACGATCTTTTGATCACAAACCAAGGTCCAATCACGGAAAATAATTCAATCCCTTCATCATGCCGAACGCACCGAAAGATATCACGAGCGTCCATGTGGACAATGAGCATAAGCTGACTATCGAAAAGAACGTCTCCATCCCAACCTCCGGCAGCTCAGGAGTGATCCGGTGCAATGTTTACCGGCCCCAGGCAGAGGGACGTTACCCTGTGCTAATCACCTACGGTCCATACGGAAAGGATATTTACTACGGAGAGTAAGTGTCTGTCATTTTCAATCTTGCACATGGACTGATCCGACCTTTATTCTCTAGCTTCCACGTAAAATCGTTCTCCGAAGTCAATGCCGAGCACAAGTCAAAATACTCGGCATGGGAGACCCCAGACCCCGTCTTCTGGACCGCCCGGGGATACGCCGTGGTTAGGGCGGATGAGATTGGTTTGGGCCAGTCACCCGGGATGCTGGATACGATGTCTGCGTCGACAGCAGACGGTTTTGTGCAGGTGATTGAATGGGCAGCTGCTCAGCCGTGGTCTTCGGGGAAGGTCGGTCTCCTGGGCGTCAGCTATTACGCAGGTAAGCGATATCTCAACAGACGTATGGTATTATAATATTATGACCTAGGTACTCACATCAGAACGAAAACCCCTAGGCAGTCAATGGAGAGCAGCAGCCAAGCGGCCCAAGGGTCTCGCCTGTATTGTTCCCTGGGAGGGCATGTCTGACTACTACCGCGATCGATGCCGGCACGGAGGCATTCTATCGAATAACTTTGTGAACTTCTGGTGGAATCGCCAGGTCATCACGAACCAGTATGGTCGACCCGGCCGTGCAGCGTCCAACTGGGGAGAGGACACGATAGAGGGTGACCTATCGACTGAAGAACTTGCCCAGAATGTCCGGGACCAGAACCTCGACAATGCGACAAACCGCTACCTGGACGACGAATACCATGCCTCCAAAGCATTCAACGTAGGAAATATCGAGGTTCCCGTCCTGTCTGTCGCAAACTGGGGAGGCATCTCGTTGCACCTTCGCGGTAATGTAGAAGGATATACCTGGGCTGGGGCAAAGAACAAGTGGCTTCGGTTCATCGTCGGTCGTCATGACTTGCCTTTCTACTATTCCGAAGAAGTTGAGGTTCAAATTAGCTTCCTGGAAGCCTTCTTGAAAGACAACGATACAGCAGGCTGGACTTCGGGCAAGGTACCCCCCGTAAGCTTGTGCCTGCGGAAGGGAGACGTTGGATTCAACAATCCAGAGGGAGAGAAGAGCTTCCCACGAAGGGAAGAAAAGCAGTGGCCGCTCGCGAGAACATGCTACACTCGGTATTATCTTTCGCCTACTGGAGAACTCTCACCAGTTTCTGCCAGCCTACCATCATCTACCACGGTCTCGTACGCCGCACATACTGGATCAGGGGATGGCCGCTTCGTGCAGTTCAAGCTCCCACCCGTTGAATCCGAGCTCGAGATCACAGGCCATATCATTGCGCATCTGAACGTTTCCGTTCAAAGTGTCTTTCCTACCCCCCCGCGCGATCTGGATCTGGATCTATTCCTGACGCTTCGCCACTTCTCAGCGACTGGAAAGCAAATCCACTATACCGGGTCTTCCGGGGACGCAGTTCCTGTAACAAAAGGCTGGCTGCGTGCGAGCATGCGAAAGATGAACACCGAGAGCCCCCTCCATAGGCCATATCTGCCCCGTCGCGAATACCGGTCTATTGATGTTCTGCCGGTGGCTGACGGGGAAGTGTACGGCTGCACGGTTGAACTGTGGCCTACGAATGTGGTGGTGGAGAAAGGGGGATACCTGGTCCTCGAGGTTGCGTCAGAAGACACCGCAGGGTCGGGACTGTTCAAGCATAATTCTCAGGCTGATAGGTACATCTCCATGAGTGTTTCCGAGAGTTGACTTTGATACTGACACTGCGATAGGCCATGCGAGAAATTTGCCGGCTTCAATTCTATCCATTGGAGCGCTGAACATCAGAACTACCTTGTTCTGCCTGTGATTCCAAGCTCAATTTAATCTTGAAACATGCAATCACCTGGAAATATAATGATCTCGAAAGCTGAAACCGTATATAGTTGGATAGAGCCGCACGCGGCTTTAGGGTCATGTTTGTCTTCGAAAAGCTCTATGCATACTTATAATCTTCAAGTTCACCTATTGCCAAAACCATCTTGTTTACTCATGGTATATTTTCGGGTATTTTGACCTTTTTGTCCACGAATAGTGCCCTGGTTTTCCCCTAGCTACAATCGGCCCTATTTACTCGTCCCCATCGTGGCTAGATATCACTACCAGGGCATTTTGGTTCAACCTGGCGACCTCCTGGTCGGGAAGTTCCAGCGCCGATAGCCTTTCCTTCGCGTCCAATGCAATAGTCTTAGCCTCCTGGTTTCGGCTCTGCTGCACAAGGACTGTAGCGAGTTCCATCATGACGGTGGGGATCTGTGTGTCTCCATCCCTGCGGGTACTGAGAACTTCCAGGGCCTCACGGTATAATTAACTTTAAGGCTTGCTTCCTTGAGAAGATATCCTAAAATTTTTAAATCAAGTTAAATTAGCCTTTCTAAGCCCTTAAATTAAGTAATTTTATATATAAAAAAAAGATAAATAAATATAGCATGCAAGATTTGGAGTTGAAACTAATTTAATATGGTAATTTAAATTGGCCACAGTGGCAGCGTGCTTAATTTGGAGGATTGCTTAATGGCAAATGGGGGAGTTTACTGTATAATATTTGAACATAAATTGAATTTGGGGCATGGGCCATATTCCACCCACCCGCCTGCTGCCTGAGGCAGACTAGTACGTTGATCTTAGCCCTTGTGCTTCGAATCCAACTACCTTCGAATTATGGACCCCAGCTGAGCTGCAATCATGGTTGTCAGGCTCGAAGATCAACCCCCAGGCCCTCAAATGTTATCTGATTGCACCTCTTCAAAACTTCCAACACCTCCTCTTTATCATGCCACGCCTCATTGTACGCCGCGCTCAGCGTCAGCCTTCCCTTCCACGTCCCCAGGAACAGCCCAAGCCCAGTCCCCAGTTCCTCGCCCGTGACCCAGGGATCCTCAACTTCAAAAACTCCATACCGATGACTGATGACCTTATCTAGGACACCCATGCTAGAAATCGACGCAGAAGGTGACTCGTTGCGCGGTGGGACAGGCGGTGTCTTTCCGTCTTCGGGGTACGGAATTGTTCCCATGTCCCAGTACGATGGAACGAGGTAGATGTGTTCTTTGTCATTGCCAATGTCAAGATAGTACTTTCGTATGAAGTTGGCGGTGTCCATGTACTCTTGTTTGGAAGTAGGTTCTAGTTTGTCTGATGCGGCAGGAACGGTCAAGTCAACCGAAAGAGCTTTCCCAGAGACGGAGTGGTAAACAGATGCGGGGTGGGCAAGGGTACTATATGGTTCAACACAGTGACCCCGCTCATTAATGAGGCTGTAGCTGATATATCGAACCTTGCGCTGCTTTTCACGCTTCTCCTGGAGATCTCCCCCAGTCAATGCAATCGCGGCGTGGTATGCATGCGTGATACTAAGACCTGCATCACGGCAAGCCTTTAGTAGTCGCTCTGTTTGATCGCAAGAGAGCGTGATTGCAACCCTCTGGTGTTTCCCAGGCCCCTCTTGATCTCTGTTAAAGGGAACAGCCATGACTTCGACGTCTGTCCTAAGCGCGGAATTGAACTCCCGAATTTCCTTCATTCGCTTGCAATGTTCTGCGTCCAGATTCGATGGGATCTCAGCTGCTACCCTAAGCGGGGGACTGAGGCGATCAAACTCATCTCCGAATAGTGGAAGTTTATAGCCATCCCCTTCATCGTATGCTCTCGCAGCATGTGCGAAGAGATTGTTGAAGAGTATCAGCGTTCCTATCCCATCTATGATGTCGTGATGGGAACGGAGGACTAGGTCAGCATGGAACTTCCCCTCATCCACTTTGGTCGTTAACACAGGTGACTTGATAAGGAAGAGCGTCGGTAGATCAGGGACAGGAGGGTCCGAGTTGCACCATTCTAGACCCGATACCCCGTCGTCAACGATAATAAGCGTATCCTTCTGCCACTGTTCCTGTGCGTGCGAGTCTCTCAATGTCTCGTATATCTTGAAGCACTTTTTCTCTTCTATGTTGTACTGCACACTCGATGCGATCGTCGGATGGTCATACCTCAAGCGAATCCAAGCCTTCTGCAAGGCCTCTTGGACTCTTCTCTCGGTATCTTGCCTGCTTATTTCGATCGCAACAGAGAATGAAATGAACCCTGTCATCGCAAAGAAATTTCTTCCAGTGCCTTCGAAGGCTTTTCCGAGGGAGGTGTAGAATTGTTCTACCTCGTCGATTTCTCGCTGCCAGACACCTGGGGTGGTTGTCTTCCAGGTGAGACTGCTTGTACCCATATTGGCTAGATCTGTTGAAGTGATTCCTGGCAATTCGATGGGCCTTACATTTCGGTTGCGGTTGCAGCACGAAAGGTACTTTATAGTCGTCTGTTGTCCTGTGAGCACGCCTCTCGGCCCGAAAATCCGCTCAAAGTTAGGTGACGCTCAAGAGAACGTCGTGGTTTGTTCCAGTTCCGTATCTACTTCTGAACTAGTCCTATGCTGTCAGTCGGCGGGGTTAATCCCCTGTCGGGTGAACCTCGGCTAATCTCTATTTTGGATTTGATTGATCAAGATCGATATCGAACGGGTGCTGGCCAATATACTTGATCGGGTAAAACCCCCAGCAGACTGGATACGTGCGCGGAACCTTTTGCTGCCTCTGTATTCTTGGCATCATTAACTCTACCGTAGACTTCGAGCTGTGTTCCAGTGAGCACTAATTGGGCGATCGCTCCCATATCAGGATCAGGGTCAAAATATCCCACCAATTGAGCTGAACGCAACCAACCTGGCTAATTGGGGAACAGAACCCCATCGAGTCTTCTCCATAAAGTCGTGCACGAGTTCCTATACAAGTTTTAATTTCTTCCCATGTAAGTTTACTATTTCTACCAACCCAATGGATTCTACTGGGGCTGGACAGCCACCCAGACTGATACTCAAGCTCGTGAGTGCTGGCTTCGCCTTCTTCGTGGCTGGTATCAATGACGGCAGCTTGGGGCCGCTCATCCCTCATATCCGGGAATCGTACAATGTCAAAGAGGACAAGATAGCTTTCGTGTACGTTAGCCTGGCAGCAAGCCCGTCAAATACTGATCAGCAACCTTAGATATGCTGCTACCTTCTGCGGTTGGTTCGTCACCGCACTCACAAACAGTTACCTTGCGCAATACCTCGATCTCGGCATTCTTCTTGCCCTTGGGGCCGCCCTACAGATATCAGCTCAATGCCTCAGAGTGTGGATGCCTCCGCTCCCACTCTTTGCAGTGACTTTCTTCCTTGCGAGTCTCGGCCAGGCATATCAGGACACGCACGCTAATACATTCGTCGCATCTGCCGAGGCTAGTCACCGCTGGCTGGCATTCATTCATGCAATGTATATGGCGGGCTGCCTCGTCGGACCATTTGTCGCTAACGCAGTCTCATCTGCTGGGGTATACAGTCAGTGGAATCTATTTTATCTTGTTCCACTAGGGCTTGGAGTGGCAAATTTGGCCTTTACCCTATTTGCATATCACGAGGTACTACGGCTCAAGCAGGTTTCTGGAGATGGCCAGCAAGGTGCTGGATCGCGGACCCCAAGCGCGCTGAAGGAAATTCAAAAGACCTTAGCCTTACCGGGTGTCTGGGTGTTAAGTTTATATTTCTTCTTCTTCTTAGGTGCCGTGATCACCGCTGGCGGTAAGTGATACCCCTTCCCTGTTCGGTATGTGATGTGAGAAAAACAAAGACTGACCTTCCAGGGTGGACGGTGGAGTATCTGATCCAAGTTCGCAATGGCGACCCCGATAATATGGGCTACGTGGCTGCTGCTCTCTCTGGAGGAAGCTTGCTGGGGCGGTTAATCCTAGCTGAGCCCACTTACCGATTCGGGGAGCGCCGGATGATTTTCGTCTACGTGCTCCTGTGTCTGGCTCTGGAGTTGGTATTCTGGCTGCATGTCCCCTTTCCTATCTTTGTACGAGGCATTATTAATCCGTACCAGGGTCCCGCATATTATTACTGCCGCCGTTGCCATCAGCCTATTTGGCTTCTTTTCTGGGCCATTCCTTGCTACGGTAAGTCATGACCTCGGCAATAGTATCCGGCTTGTCTAAGACGATCAGGGTGTATCTGTTGCCTTCAAGATGCTTACAGTCGACATACGGTCCTCGGCGCTGGGTGAGTGATAGAATGAAATTTTGCAAAAGGTAACACTATTGACAACAGGCAGCCTTCATCTTCGTCCTTGGCCAGGTTGGAGGATCTCTGTTCCCAGCGATTACAGGCATTATTGCGTCGCGCAGTGGTGTCGCGGTTCTACAGCCTATGCTTGTTGGATTACTCGGGGCTACCGGGGTGACGTGGTTGCTGCTGCCCAAAGCCACAGTCCATGAGGACTAATCTGTGTGGAAGTGCACATGATTTCTGTGGATCTCTCTGGATCTTTTAATATTCACCTAGTCAACCCACAGCACTATCTGAGGTAGAATAAGTACGGTTAAGTATATTTCATCATATAAACATGCTTTCAAAGCCAGAGTAAAATACAGTAACCAGCTTTATGACCGTTGTGAACAGCCTTAATACCGAAAGATATTCCATCTGCAAGGGTGCCATTCTGTGTGGTCGCAGATGTAATATCGGTATGAGGCAATGTCCACGACGCACCTCGGGGGGTCAACCTTCCAGCAACCACATCCAGGACGCCTTTTGTATCTGTGATAGTCGGGAAGCCTTTCGTGGTGCCCACTCCGCCCGACGATATGGAGGGTGAACCAGGTCCACTCGGACGCACCGGATGCACGGGACGACGGGAATTCCGTCCTTGTTTGCCCGCTCGAACCGCGACCCAGCATCGAGCTTACCCTGCCGCCCTTCTACTCGATCTGGCAGGTGAGGCCGCCGCTCCCGCGCAGCCAAGCTAACCACTCTCGGGGAACGTCGGGCCGGCATCCTTTTAACTTTTCTCAGGGCTAACGTAGGTACGTAGTCGGTATATTATGGAGAAGAGGAGTGCAACTGCAGCAATAGACATAATGAAATCAGCAGAAGTCACCCTTAACGGCGGAAAAGACTGATGTGATGAAAAGGAGCTGGCCGTCAAACTTTGTGCAGAGGCGTCTGGAAGTTTTCGGAGGAATAAAAGAGCGGGAGGGCTTGCATTCAGGGCAAGAAGTGCGAAAACCCATCGCTTTTGGTTAAAATCTCTTGAATTCCATCATAGGGCGGATTTGCGGTGCGGATTGTGCAACTCTACACACCATCAAGCAATTTCGAGACCTGTTGTAGATCTTCTAGAACCTTGTCCGGAGTCACATCCGTAGTCCCTCAGCAGGATTTGAGGGTTGCGGCACTTTGGGGGGGGGGTTCAGGTGCGGGGTTCAGGTGCATGCTTGGCAACTCGCCCTGAGATACACCTCCAAAGTATCTCATTTTCAATATACCAGACAGAAGATACCAGTTTGATCCAGTGTCTTCATCGGCCAAATCGGCCGAGTCTTGGCGTTACCCCGCATACGTCAGACCCTTACAAAGGGAATAATAACGAGTAGCGAAACAAGGTGGGTACGATCTCCAACGACGTGGATGATTGTCCACAGCAGAAGAATTTATAACCTTAGCCAGCGTCCTGCCTAGAACAGCATGTCTCTTCAAAGGTCACTTAATTACAGCACCATCAACTCCCGCCCTCGCCTTTGCACGTGAAGATGACGATCCAAGCCCTTGCCTACAACCTCAAACCCACGAAGCTCATCCCTAACTCCACGAAGCCTCTTCTCCTGTACAGAGGCTGCTTTCTCCGCGACGGCAAAGTGGACGCCACTCTCGCCTACGACACCTTCACAAATAATGGCTGGGATCCACAATGGGTAACCACATACAGCCGCTACCAACGCTCGCACTACCACCCAGCTACCCACGAAGTCATGGTCGTCTTATCGGGGCCTGGGAAAATCCGCTGGGGGACAGCGGACCTTTCTGATGACCACGAGAGACATACATACGGCACTGCCGGAACCGATTTTGAAGACGGCAGTCTCTTCCTCGAGGTGAATGCGGGAGATCTGTTTGTCATTCCCGCTGGGTGTACGCACAAGTCGTTTGATCCGACCTCACCGACCAAGGAGCCCATCTGTTTGACGGGCGGTGGGGCGCATAAGATTGAATCGGATGATGCGAGGAAGATGGTGGGGGAGTTACAGGTTTCCGGGTTTACGATGATGGGAGCTTATCCGAGAGGATTTACTTGGGGTTGGGCGGAGGGGGGAGCGCATGTCGGGCGATATGAGGATGTTTGGAGCGTGAAGAATGCCCCATTGGACCCAGTCTTGGGAAAGATTGGGGGGATCAACAGTTATTGGAAGGGGCGGGAGGCGTCTCTTTAATCCTGTTACTTCTAATCAATAGTAGCAGTACGTAGTGCCTTGGTGTATTAATTCAACTCGAAACTGGCCCACTGCCCATCAATAACCTCCTTCAAAAGCTCCTGATACTTGGGCAAACCCCCGATGTAATTCAGCGCCTCCACTCTCTTGCCGGGGATGTTCCCCCCCATATACCACGATGTCTTATTATGGGACATCAGGGTCTGATAGCAAGCCTCATTTGTCAACTTGGCCCACAATTCCTCCTTGTATGGCCTGGCATCAATCCTCGAAAACCCCTGCTCCCGCATGTGCACCATGGTCGAAATGATCCACTCTCCCTGGATCTCAGAAATCAACGGACCATTGGCGAACGCAGTCCGGCTTTGAGGCCCGTACAAGAAAAAGAGGTTAGGAAATCCAGCTGTCAACATGCCCAGGAATGTCCGCGTCTGGACACCCCATTCGTCATTCAGAGTTCTGTTATCAACGCCGCAGATGTTCAGCCGTGAGAAACCTCCCGTGACTGCGTCGAATCCGGTCGCGAGAATCAAGGCGTCGAGCTCTATTATTCTTCCATCACCCATCTGTATTCCGTTTGGCACCACCTGCGCAACTGGATTTTGCTTCAGTGCCACCAACTTGACATTGTTCTGGTTGAAAACTTCGTAGAAATTCTGCTCGAGGGAGGGTCGCTTTGTGCCAAACGGATACGGCGGCTCCCATGGCGCAAGGTGTTCAATAAGCTCTGGATCAGCCAGTGGTAGGCGCTGCCGGACCTTGTCTCGCCAGAATTGGTAGAACAAGTGGTTTGCTTCAAGGTCGGTCATGAAATCTGCGTAGTTGCCATGTGCAGGGGCAAAGCCTCCCTGCGCCCAAAGTTTCTCATACAGCGCTATTCGCTGCTTCTCCGTATCGTCGACTGCTTTACGGTCCACACGCGGATAGTCGGACCCCGTAAGGGAGAAGCGCATGTCCCGGAAGAGTTTTGCGTACGTCGACTTGTCGACGGGTGCTGTGAGGGTTCTTTGCCGCATCGGGAGTGCGCAGTTTGGGGATCGCTGTAGCACGACCAATTTTCCCACCTTTGGGCCCAGTTCTTGAATAATCTGGACACCCGTCGCGCCTGTTCCCATCATAGCCACGGTTTTGTTGGAAAGGTCGACTGGATACTCTGGCCAGTCTGCGGTATGGCACATGAACCCTTGAAAAGAATCCAACCCGTTGATCATCGGAATGTATTTCTTGGATGCAAACCCCATTGATAAGAGCAAATGTCTTGCGTGCGCGGTATGACCCTTATTTGTTCGTACATTCCATAGCCTTTGCGCTGGATCTCAACATGCATCTGTAATCTTCGCGCCGAAGGTAATATCCCGGCTGAGATTCCACTTGGAGTCCACAAACTTAAAATATTGCAAGATCTCTTCTTGACCCGGGTATGCCTCTCGCCATTCCCACTCATTCCATAGCTCAGGATCAGAAAATTCGTAGAACGGCGTGGTCGTATCGACTCGTGCGCCCGGGTATCGGTTATGCTACCAGACACCACCGAGCCCTTGGCCTTCTTCAAAGGCCTTGACATGGAATCCCATCTTGCGCAGGTTGTGAAGGAGGTAGCAACCTCGAAATCCCGCGCCAACGATTACGGCGTCCAGGTTGCCGTCGTCCGAGTATGAGCCCATGATGTGGTTGTAAGTCTGAGTCGAAAGATAGCAGATAGCTAGAGAAGCGGATGATAGTCATGCCTTGCACCCTCATGTGCTAGCAGCCTTATAATATACATTTTGTCTGCTCCTCCGTCAGTTCACCCATCAAGTTGCAAGGGCAAGACATGGTAAGGCTAGCTCCGGGCCCTAGGGCCCCCACGCCCCGGACCAAGAGACGGTAGGCGTCATGGATTGCCTCAACAAGCGTGCTACGGCGTTTTCCTCCGATCTCCACAAACGATGGATCTTAACAATTCTGCAAGGTTTACAGATCAGTGCTCGGATCGGATAGCACGCCGAAGACCAGATACAACAGGCGGATATTACAACAGGGGCGAGATAACCCATACCTGTGCAGACTAATTACGCAAATGAAAGACGCTAAATCACAGCAGGTAGTCAAAGGAGAGCTAAAAATTAACGTTTTTAAACAAGTAACAATAACCACCACCGAGTCAGCCGTTGGAATAAAACACCATGAAGGCTAAGGATCTGTTACTCATTATACACAGCCTGAGCTTGAGGTATGCCCCATTCAAATAACAGAGCCTGCCAAATTATTTCGTGAAAAAAAGGGGCCAAGTCGGACTATTCAGGTCTAGAGAGTTTGCCAAGTCTATTAACTGATCTGGGCTTAATTCATAATGTTGTCCTAGACTTTCCATAAAGTCGAGGCCCAGGGAGTTGCGATAAGCGCCCGGTGTAACTGGAGTAGTCACCTCTACAACGCTATCTGAAGCCTGTCCAGGGAATGGGAATGCCATACTCCCCCTCGCGAACAATTGGGCAAGCTCGCTGTCCAATTGTTTCAGTTCCGAGAGAATCAAACCGGCGGAGAGATTGCCGCGGCTGCTCATATCGTGCAGTATAGCGTATGCACGTTGCGACCAAGGCGTGTGGTCGTGTAATAGGGACGGCTCAATTGCAGCTGCCATCAAGAGTGGCATTGTCGATGTCAATGTCGCGTCCATGTCAAAGGGCAGAAAAGTTTCTAAAACGCATCGTAATCAGTGCGCAGACCTTCCCGTTAGAGTCAAAGACTCACCCAACAGTCCTTGATCTAGTAGTTTTGACAGAATCCTTAAGATCTGTTGAGCAGACTCTACGCAGATGTGAAGTAGCGCCTTCACTGTCCCGGATTGTAGCCAATCCGTTAGTGCAGGGTCGGAGTGACCCAGCTTGGACTGGAGGAATATGTACAAAAGCGGCCTTGTTGTTAGAACAATACACTGTTTGACGCATTAGTATCGGTTATAGAGGCGACTGGATTTCATACCTGATGCTCTAGGATGTGCAAATGCGCCGAGATTCGTGAAGTGCCGTTCATGGTCCCGTTAGTATACAGACCAAAGGAGCGATTCAATTCTTCGGTTACTTTGGCAATATCTCGAAGAACGGACTGAGTGGCGCTCAAGTAGCGATTGTCCAGTTTGCCTTCGCTACCATATACAGCTACAGTCTGTCAGTAGAACCATGCGACAGTGGTACGCTGAACTCACTCAGGTCAATTTTCGCCAGAATCTGACACTGCATCACCTGCATCTCCAAAACACTCGCTCCTCGCATCTGGTTGGATCTGGAAGGAAAACCAGCGCTGATACTTTCTTCTGAGATTCCCATCGGCACCCCGAGCAGAGACGACATGCGGCGTTCGAGCACGTAGACAGTCCACCATATCAGGCGACATCGCTGTACATAAGCTTCGTCAAGACAAGCTCCATGCATTTCTGTGTACATCCCATGTTCCAAGGCGCAACGGAGAGCAGTGCCGATCTTGGTCATCAGTTCAAGGACCGCAACATGGACGGATGGCTATGCTTACCATGCGATGAGCTTGCCCACGAATGTGAACACACTGTAAATAAAGGGCAGCACAACATAAAACCTGGATCTTCTCAATCGGGTCACAGTCAAAGAAAGTAAAATCCGGCATGCATTGCATGGCCTGGACAAAGTGCTCCGCGCCAGGAGGGCTTTGCGATCTGGCTGACTGGACGACGAAGCTTTTCCCAAAAGCAAGAATTGACAGATAGTGAGAGAACCATAAAGGTGATGAGCGAGCTTTCTCGGCAGGATTGTGTTCAAAGTCCTCGAAATCATCTATGAACTTGGTCTCATCGAAGAGGTAAAAGAGTTGTCCGCAGTGGAACTTGACTGCATTGACGAGATATTTCGCAAATTCCGGGGTGGGGAGGTTTGAAACGTCAAATATATTGTGCGGTGCCGTTGCTTTGTTTCCATCCCACTTGAAATCATATACTTGACCATCGAAAAGCAGGCTGTTTGGATCTGGCGCGAGAGGCGCCCCCGTCAGTCGTTCGTGGGTCATTCCCAAGACTCGCCGACCGAAGGACCACGTGCTGGGCTGGAGGGAGGCAGGCCCAGCTGCCAGAACCCCAAGAGCTTGGTGACCAAAGTGACCCGCTTTTTAGTGTTGCTGCAACACTGTTGCAGAAGGCGCCGCGGCTGATGCCCCCGAAGCATTTTGCCCCACCGCCCTAGCAAAGTTACTGGCGTAATAAATTACTAAAGCTAGTTAATAGAAGTAAATCTTTTACTAAAAAAGATATTATGAAAAAGAAAAATAAGAAACTATCTCTTTTTCCTCGAATTCTTGTTTTTAATATTTTAAAAGGCCTACATAAGTTATATCTATTTGAAAAAGAGGAATTAAATAAGAATTCTGGTCTTTGTTATAACTTGTTTTTATATAAAAAGATTTTTTACAGAAGAACAACAAAAATAGTTTTAAACAGATATTTATTATTCTTTTGGCAAGTTCAATATGAAATATATCAAATTTTATATAGTAATTAAATTTAATTCAATATAAGCACCATTCCAATATAAGCACAGCAAGGACCAGTCTGAATTCGATGCTTAAATTGGTGTTTTACCGTAGATATTTTCAGTGCCACTGGACCGAAGGTTGAGACTAGAACCCCAAGAGGCAAAAAAAAACCCCCCCGCCATAACCCTGTTTTCGACCAATATCTGAACCATGTGGGTAGCTTAATTGTCCACGGAATTATTCTCTGGGTTCCAACAAATAAGATATCGGTCGCAGTATCCTCGGACAAAAGTAAAGTATATGTAAGTTAAATAGAGCAATCCCAACTTATTATTATAACGTGGTATCTACGCCATTTTCATCCCCAATTTTCAACTTCCAAGTTATTATCATTATATACCCAAAAGTAGGCACCATGCCTCGACAAACTACCTGGACAAACCCCATCATCCCAGGCTTCAACCCGGACCCCTCGATAATCTACCACCCCCCGTCTGGCTTCTTCTACCTCGTAACATCCACCTTCCACCTCTTCCCGGGACTCCCGATCTACGCCTCGACGGACCTGCAACAATGGACGCAAATCGGAAACGCCATCCACCGGCCCGGGCAGCTCTCGCTGAACAACGCCCACATGGTCGCCATGCCGCTGGACACGGGAAAGACCATGGTTGGTGCTGGGGGGCTTTTTGCGCCGACGATTCGATTCCACAACGGGCGGTTTTACATCGTTTGTACGAATGCCATTATTAATAAGAACCCCGGCGACGAGGACGGGGAGGAGGGGTTTCTGTTGGAGAATTTCGTCATCCACACGGACGATATCTGGGCCGCCGGGAGCTGGAGTGACCCTGTTTACATTGATTTCCATGGGATCGACCCGAGTTTGTTCTTCGATGATGATGATGATGATGATGATGATGATGATGATGATGATGATGATGATGATGATGATGGTGATGGCAAAGGCGGCAGCGGCAAGGTTTACTTCCAAGGCTGTTTCTTCATCAATCGGCTGCAGCAACCGAGCTGTACGATTAAGCAGTTTGAAATCAACCTGGAGACCGGGGAGAAGCTTTCAGAGGAAAAAGAGATTTGGGGCGGGCATGCGCGGTATGACACCGAGGGCCCGCACATCTATACACGTGGCCGGTGGTACTATTTGCTTGTGGCCGAGGGGGGCACATTCGAGCATCACATGCTTTGTATTGCGCGGTCGAAGGATGTTTGGGGCCCGTATGAGGACTACGAAGAGGGAAATCCTGTGTTGACGGCGGATGGGAAGGAGGATGAGGTTATTCAGAATGTGGGGCATGGGGAATTAGTGGAGGATGGAGAGAGGAATTGGTGGGCTGTTGCTTTGGGAGTGGAGGATGTGAATCGCGGAGGGGAGTTCGGGGATGATTTTGTCGCACCATTGGGAAGGCAAAGCTTTTTGGCGGCCGTGGAGTGGCCGGAAGGCGGGTGGCCGAAGATTGAACAGCCCAAGTTGAAGTTCTCCGCGAAGGCTGTTGGTGTTGGGAGTACAGCTCGCAAAGGGATCGAGGCATCGTTTGGTCTTGGCAATCTCTTCATTAGGACACCTGATCTGTCGAAATATCAGATCTCTAAGGATGGAAGGGCGCCCATCTCGATGCGGCCCAGTGTTGGGGGCTTGTCTGCTTCGCAAGGGACCTGCTCGTTCATAGGGAGGAGACAGGGGTCTTTGAACTCTGCCTGCAAGGCGTCGCTGAACATCTCGGGCCTATCGGACGGTGTCCATGCCGGGTTGGCGTTATACAAGGACAACCTTCGCCATATCTCGCTGATATACAATCCGCAGGGCCGGAAAGTGAGCTGCACGGTCGCAAATCTCGAGGGTGAGAAAACGCTGGCCGACGAGCTGCAGATTGATCCCGATGAGAAGGAGGTGCAGTTTAGGATTGTGGCCTACGCTACAGGATGGGACTTCCTTACCAAGGCATCAGGGCACAAGAGCTGGACCAAGATTGGCTCCATCCGTGCTGTCGACTTTTGTGCTCGAGAAATGACCAGGCCCATCTTCGGGTTGTTTAGTAGGGCTGACAAGTCTGAGCTCGCCGATGAGGTTGTCGAGTTCCCGACCTTCGACACCGATAACTGACTGAGCAGGGATATCCATAGATTTGCTTTCTCTTTCCTGACTCCATCATACCCAGTTAAGCCATAGACCTTGAAGAAAACTAGCCACACAATCCTCCAAACTATAGAACGCATATAGAGAGGCTGCAACATCCTAGAGCCTCATTGTTCCTACCTAGTAGTATCGGCCTGCTCCTTAATCTGCGAATAGAAGCCTACCCTGCTTGTTTAATAACTCCCTACTTGCTGATCTAGGCGACCGCGCCCTATCGCAGTCCTACTATTTTTTTTTTAAAGAATCTTGATTTTCAAGACTATTTATAGTAGCATATAGGTATTCTAGTAAAGGAGAAAAGGATAAAAGGAGAAACGGAGAAACGGAGGAAAGGAGAAAAGGGGACAAGGGGAAATTTACGGTCCATCCGTTATGGCTGTTTGTCAAAAACGTCCCAAGAGGTCAGGCAAAGTGGCAGAGTGAGTGAACGAGACAATGTAGGGCCAGCAGATTCCGAGGTACAAAAGCAGCGGCCATGCTTTGGCCGTGATGTGAAACATTTGAATCTCTATTCTCTTCCCAACCCCGGTCAGCAGACAATATGGCGTTTGTCGATACTGCATGCAATGAGGTGGACGAATCCTTTGCGGGGATCGCGAACGCGGATATCGAAGTGATTCTACAGCAACTTACACAAGACGAAAAGGTTGCCCTTTTGGCCGGTACGTATCATGTCACTGTTCCCCCATACTTGTGGGTTCAAGCTCACACTTTGTTTGCACTTTGTGATGCCCAGGCGAGGACTGGTGGCACACTGTTTCCATACCTCGATTGAAAATCCCCTCAATTCGATTCTCTGATGGTCCCAACGGAGTGCGAGGGACTCGGTTTTTCAGCAGCATTCCCGCCGCATGTCTTCCATGCGGGACTGCCATCGGCGCAACATTCGATCGAGATCTGGCTGTTGAGATTGGACATTTGCTCGCTGCAGAGGCCAAGGCGAAAGGTGCACACGTAGTGCTGGGTCCAACAATCAATATCCAGCGAGGCCCACTGGGAGGAAGGGGGTTTGAGTCATTCTCCGAAGACCCGCTCTTATCTGGGATCCTCGCGGGCCACTACTGTAAAGGGCTGAAGGAAAGGAATATTAGTGCCACGCTCAAGCACTTTGTTTGCAACGATCAAGAACATGAGCGCTTGGCTGTTAATTCAATTGTTACCGATCGGGCGCTGAGGGAGATTTACCTGCTCCCTTTCCACATTGCAATCGCCCTTGGAAGTCCGGATGCTATTATGACAGCGTACAACAAAGTGAATGGCGTACACGCAGCTGAGAATAAGACCTTGTTGCAGGAAATTCTCCGTGGTGATTGGGGCTGGGATGGACTGGTGGTGAGTGACTGGTAGGAACCCCAATCCCTGATCTGGTATGGGAGGCAAATATACGTATCTACTGACACACGCTTTTCTTGCACAGGTTTGGAACGTACAGCACCTCAGAAGCTGTGGTCGCTGGTTTAGATCTAGAGATGCCAGGACCTCCAAAATGGCGCGGCGCCGCCTTGACCCACGCGGTTGCAGCCAACAAAATTCCCCGTGCCGTATTGGACGAGCGGGTTCGAGCAGTTCTCAAACTCGTTCAAAAGGCAAGCAAATCCGGTGTCCCCGAGCGGGCTGCGGAAACCCAATTGAACCGACCTGAAGACCGAGCGCTGTTAAGAAAGGTCGCTTCGGAAGCAGTCGTTCTTCTGAAGAACGATGATGATATTCTTCCTTTCAAGAAGAACAAAAAGATCGCAGTCATTGGACCTAACGCCAACATTGCCACATACTGTGGGGGCGGCAGTGCAGCGTTAAATCCATACTATACCGTGACGCCCCTGGAAGGTATTTCGGCTGCGGCTCGAGGCGAAGTGCTATTCGCACAGGGAATCTACGCCCACCAGATGCTGCCACTGCTTGGAGAGCGCCTTTTCACTGAGGATCAGCGCGCAGGATTCACCTTGAGCATTTTCAATGATCCCCCAACGCTGGCGACCAGAAAGCCTCTCGAGCAACGACTCGAAACTGATTCGATGCTCATTTTCATGGACTATAAGCATCCAGATTTGCAGACGACTTGGTATGCAGATGCAGAAGGATACTTCATTCCCGAGGAGTCCGGAATATACGATTTTGGTCTTACCGTTCACGGAACCGCAAAGATGTTCGTCAACGGTGAGCTCCTCATTAACAATGCCGACGTACAAACTCCAGGGACTAGTTTCTTCGGGAGTGGCACCGTGGAAGAAACAGCAGCCCTGGAGCTCGAAGCCGGCAGAAAATACAAAGTCCATGTACAGTGGGGATGTGGCAAGACGGCCACATTCAAAGTCGATGACGTGGTGGATTTCGGGCACGGTGGATTCCGGTTTGGGGCATGCAAGCGCCTTTCGCCTCAGAATGGCATCGCTGAAGCTGTAAAGGTGGCTTCGGATATCGACCAGGTAATCCTGGTTGCAGGGCTGAGTGCTGAATGGGAAGCAGAGGGAGAAGATCGATCACACATGGAATTACCGCCCTATACAGATGAGTTAGTTTCGCAGGTGTTGGATGCCAACCCCAACACGGCTATTATCATCCAAAGTGGCACCCCAGTAGAAATGCCTTGGGTCCACAAAGCGAAAGCGATTCTCCATGCGTGGTATGGAGGAAATGAGACAGGCAATGCTATTGCTGATGTGGTTTTTGGTGATGTCAATCCAGTAAGTATTGTGCAACCCTGTCGCCTTCTTACCAGAATAATATAATCTAACAAACGTGCCCCTCTGAACAGTCTGGCAAGCTTCCCCTCACATTTCCGCGGCGCCTCAAGGAGAATCCCACATTCTTCAACTTCCGATCCGAGGGTGGCCGAGTTTTGTACGGAGAAGATATTTACGTGGGATACCGGTACTACGATGGGCTGGGATTGGACACACTGTTCCCCTTCGGCCACGGGCTTTCGTACACCACTTTCGAGCTCTCGGGTCTCGAGCTGATCACGCCCCCAGCAGGCGTTTTGCAAATAAAGTGCAGAGTGCGAAACACGGGATCGAGGCCTGGTGCAGAGGTAGTCCAAGTATATGTAGCTCCTGTTTCGCCACCCATCAAGCGGCCTGTCAAGGAGCTCAAAGAGTTCCGCAAGTGTTTTCTCGAGCCAATGTCGGAACAGATTCTGGCTATCCCGCTGGACCTGGTTCGGGCAACGAGCTTCTGGGATGAGAAGAGCAAGAGTTGGTGCAGTCACAGTGGAGCCTACGAAATCATGGTTGGAACGAGTAGCCAGGGAGAGTTTTTGAAAAGCTCCTTGCACCTGAGTGAGACTGTGTTTTGGTCTGGGCGTTGGGAGACGCTCAGTTAGTGCTTGTAAAGGTCACTATAAACTTTTTTTTTTGGTCTGTCGCTTCAACGCTGCAATTATATACTTCCAAGGCCTCCATAATTATTCAGCTGTAATTGTTTCTGGATACGATCTGTATCTACCCATGTCTGTATATGCATGGTGTTGACGCTTTCACTGCTGTCCAGTCGGGACAGAATATCCGTGGAAAATCGGATATACTCTGCCGCCTGTTTTGATATAGGATTTTCAGGGTGGAATGGGCAGGCCAGAAGACTTGCCACGACATCGCGCACTTTGTTGACTAGATGTAAACCATTTGCTTCCAGACTTAATGGTGGAGAGCTGAGCAGAAAGAAGAACAAGTGACGGCACAACTTCTCCCTCTCCAGCCAGAGCAATCTTTGATCTAGAGCCACGGGTTGTTGTTGGTCAAGACTGTTTGCTGGGGACTGGCCCTGTTGATGGGACTGTGCAGCTTCCAGTTGATCCAATATGAGACTTTGCAACCAGACATGGGTGATGTGTAGGTTTGCTCTTAGTGACGCGAGTTGCTGTTGTCGAGTGACCTTTGTACTATCGTCGATGGCACCTTGATCGTTAAAGCCTTCCTGAGTCGAGTCACAGGGTTGGAGAAACGAAGGAATATTGACGAGCAGACCCTGAAGGCAATTCAGCCGTTCTTGAAAGTATGCGACTTGGACCCGCGAGTCCTTGACTCTAGCACAGAGAAAATGATCCTCCGTGGACGTGCTTGGACAGGGGCTTCTGATAGCGGCCCAAAACACGCGAGAGTTGAAGATAAAGCCTGCCACCAAACATTGCTCAGTACTGGCAGCTGGGAGCACTTCATCTTCGAATATAAATTCATCATCGACTCCAAGCGGCATGAGATCCTCTGGGTTAATAACACGGAGCAAAACTGGGTCCAGGTAAGTGAGTCGCTCGCCGAGTAAATTTTGTAGATGAGCATGGCTGGGGCACACATATTTCTGGTAAGCCCACGAATAATACCAATATTTCCCTATATCTGATCACACTTACACAAAACCGTAGAACATGAGCCAGAACCCCTTTTTACGGAGATGTGTCTCGATACAGTTGAGGCCATCGTAAGCGGAAATCCGATGAAGGTTAAGAAGCCGTGCGATTTGCATCGCTTCGACACTCAACATGCGGGACCAATTATGATCTCCAAGCTGTAAAAAAGCCGCGAAGAAGAGATACGGAACGGCAAATTTCTGAAAGTTTAGCTGGTCAAAATATGAAGATGTTCTCAACCCGATCACCTTTTGATAACAAAAGTAAACAAACTCTTTGCGCGTTGAGAATCTCAACGGGCATGGAGCTGAGCGGTAGGCCTGATATCTTCCTGGCATCGTGGCCACAACCAGCGTAGCGATGGATACAGTGAGCGCCAGGAATCCATCATCTTGGCCATCTTGGTCCTCCTGGAGGGCCTTTTGGAATGACGGGCGATGTACGATTGGAACCATGGGGTAGATGTAGTCAAGATAGTCTTGCATCATGGTTTTGAACAGACCCCGATCGCAGACATCGTCCGTTCTGTGAGGAACCTCGTCCGGCGGTCTCTCTGCAGAGGTTCTTCCTCTTCCCGGAAGTTAGGCCAGATCCATCAAATCTCCATGCAGGACACAGCATACCTTTTCTTAGGCCCTCTAGTTTTTGATGGCGATGCAAATGTGCATGACACGTTTAAACGCTCACATCGTACGCACCGCAGCAAGATATGACCGGGCTGTTGAATTTTGCATTTTACCTTTCGCTTGCGACAGGTATCACAAGCTTTGGTTGACAAATCTGCGCGAAGAGTGTGAGTTCTCGGCATCATGGCAAGACATCCAGAAATAACAACGTGAATCTTGACGTCGTGAGTTTTGCCACAAAATACAGATCAATGTGCTGATATGATATGTCTGAGGATCTCTTGGCCGGATTAGCTATAATCCTTAGATCACATGACCATTGATCATGGGAGGAGCTTTTGAGTATGCACAAGGAGACTGAGTTCTAATGGCGGGACTATACTCGCCATCTCGATTTATTTGGCTCCTGCCGCGGGAGAGCTCCATTATGGTCTTATCACCCCAGGGAACCAAGTCACGAAGCACGGTTGTATTAGAATGTAGGTTACGTGTAGTGTCTTGAAAGAAGGGGTAGGCCAGCGTTGACCCCGGATCGTTGGCTAAAAATGTCTTTTTGATCCCGATCCCAAACCCACCAGAGTCCTGCATTCTGCCTTGCGGTGCGCCAAAATACTTGATAATAATAATAACCCCCTACTGCTTCCACACATCTTCATCATAACCATACATCAGGTCCGTATACTGATACCCACCCGCAACCCACCCTTTAAGCCCTCCCTCGAGGGCCCAAAAGTCAAGCTCATTCCCCTTCACCCTCCCCGCATAGTCTGCAAACACCGCCGCCAAGCGCCTTGCCCTTCCATCATCCGACTCTGTGCTATTTCAGTCTCATCACATGGAATATTTGGGGCGGATTCCAGCAATCCAGACTCACCATCGTAAAACACAACGTTGCCAGCTTTCGATGTCGAAGCAAGTTTATATACCATGCGAAAGGTACTCCAAAAGCGCTCTACTGGGAAAGCCAGAGAGCCGCTGATCGAGCCGCCCTTGTAATCACCGCTGCGGACGTCAAGCAGAAGTGTATAAAACCCCCTGTTTTCCTGCCATGCCTCGACCGAAGAGCGGATGAGCTCGGGTTTGACAACGGTGGGTTCGCTTTCCGCGGGTGGGAGGTCCGCATCCCAGGGGGTATCAGAGTCGGCGGTCGTCATTGTTCTAGTATGCACAGTAGGATCCGAAAGCTGGAGGAGAAAAATAAGGTAGCTCCAGCTAATTTAATTCACGGTCAGAATGTGAGGAATTCGATAACCGTGAGACTGAACGTGCGGGGTCAAGCTTTATCAAATACACAGATTCTCTGGCTCACAACAAATATCCGAGTTTGTGATGGCTTATAGTGAAGACGCTCAGCCAGCCCCCTGGATCCAGGGTATTCCAATCCCAGAGCCTTCAATGGCAACAATGCGGCCCTCATGCTCATGAGGACCAGTGAGCATGGCAGATTCTTCACGCTAAGACTACGCTAGTACAGAAAGGCCAATAAAATGAGACACTCAAGCGCCACTTCAGGCCAGTAGAATGATTCAAAAAGTTGGTGAGTGGTTTGAGAGAGTGAAAGTGGTTGGAGCGGGGCAGCTGTCTGTCTGTCTTGGGAATCACCTGCAATCAAAGGGCTGGCTGAAGACTACCTCGCATTCTGAACTCGTTCAAACTTTCAACGCGGAGTTATGTTCCTCAGCAAATAATGAGAGAGCCTCTTGTAAACATATCTTTTTGGTGATAAGGTACTACGCAGTATATTTTGTTTAATCTAATTTCCCCTCAAGTTCATCCTCAGCCACGAGAGATACAAGAAGCGTTTCTGGAGTTCTTTCGCCCACAGGCCTAAAAACGCTGTAGCCTGGCTCAAGAAGAACACAGGCATAATTAACAGTGTCTTAGTACTTAATAGAGTAATAAAAAGGTATGTTATAAAGCATGTAATAAAGAGATTAACTGTTTACTATAATATATAAGTGATGGACCTGATGGATTCTCCTGTATATATAAGTAATAGTGCTGGTAACATCAAAAAAAAAAAAAAAAGCATTTAGTACAACTACTATAGATATTGTATAGTTTTTAAAGAAGGGTTAACTCTATTAATATGTTATTTTTTCTTTTTAAAAAGCTTAAAAAAAGTAGCAGGATTAATTGAGGTGTTAATATCTAAGGTTAATAATGTTCTTTGCTTGGTACATTAATTACCTAAACGAGAGATAAAAACAAAGTAATAATATTACAATAATATTTACTTTACGTATAATCTCTATATTGACACTCCCCGTAGTATGGGGCTGGATTAAGGAGAAGGCTTGCAGCGTCCCCAGGGTCTTCATGAGGTCTATAGGCCTTTCGTTCGATTGAAGTAATGACACAGGAACAGTAGGGGCCTCGAGCAAGGACATTCTTTTCAGAATCTCCCCTGCAAGCGGGACGCTTCTCTCGATATGCTCGAACGATATAAACCAGGTGGTGGCGACGGGGTTCCGATTTTCCGTGTCCCTTATGGTGTCCTCAAAGTCCTCACTGAGCAAATCAATCTGACCACTCGGGCTTTCTCTGTGAAGCTCAAGATAGTCTTCGGTACTACTGAAGTTTTTTTGCATGTATGCCGCAGCCTGAACAACAGCAAGGGGGGCGCACTCGAGCTCCTCGCAGAGTTCTTTGCAACTCTATTCGTCGAAATCATCCCCGTCCTGCAGCTTGTCCATTAACAGTTGCTGGCATTGGCCAACATTCAGATGCTGAAGAAAAATGAGCCTGTTCGCGGTACCTGTGAAGTCAAACCCTACTCGTTTGTCGCACGTCGTGAAAATGATCGATCCGTTTTCCGAACGGGGCAATAGATCTATTAGTTGGGTTGGCCCAAAGAAGAGACCATACTATGTAGTCGTCACCGTTACCCGATTATGCGTATTTTTATGAGATAGTTTCTCGGTGAGGGATTGCATGACATCCTAGGGATAGCGCGTGTTTAGCGTCGAATGGGCTGCCCAACTCGGACACCTCTGACTCGGATCGGCGTGGGGCGCGTTGCTGGCACGTTCTGAGCGCCGAGGGGATCCTGGCTCGATGCTGGTTGGAGGGGAAGCAAAACCCGAATCTCCATCTTCGCACAATCATCATATCATGCCACGACCACCCATCAGCCTCCAATGACTCGTTAACGTCCCGCCAAGATCGATTTAGAATTTTAGATCCTGCAAGGGCATTCCTGAACCAGACTCCCAGATCAATCTCCATTTCTGAACCCGTCAGCCCCACCGGAGCACAATGCCCAACGTCGGCCGACCCAGCCGAGCGTGTCACGCCTGCCGCGAAAGACGCGTCAAGGTGCGGTTCTTTCGTCCATTCGCATTGACGAAAGTACCAAAGGAAGTATACTAACGCAGACAGTGCGATTTTTCGCTGCCCGAGTGTCAACGGTGCCTGCGCAGGGGCCATGCCTGCCCGGGCTACCGCGACGAGCTGGAGCTCCGCTTCCGCACCGCCAGCGTGGCTTCGTACGAGTCCTGGGTCAATCGAGGATCTCGGAAAAACGCTAGTGGGACGGTTTCAGCATCTATATCCCCTGTGAGTAGTGACAATTCACGCCGCGCAGATGCGCCGCGTCGACGGCTGCGGTGGACCAGCCCGCGCGTGGCCCCAGTGGCCCCCTTGCGAGAGCCATGGAATTCCCATTTCGCCCCCTTGGTCATGAATCAGTTCACATTCGGACAGGCCACGTCCATCTATACCTTTATTCCCACCAGCATTGCACGGGCCGGGGAGCGATCGGCCCTCCTGTTGGCCTGTCACGCTATCGGTGCCGCTCATCTTGACCACACAGCGTCGTTTTCAACGCACGGACAGGACGATTCTATGCGAACATACAATAACGCTATCGCGACCGTCAACTCATCGCTGGGGGATCCTCGCCTGCAAAAGAGTGACAACATCTTACTGGGGGTGTGGTTGCTGAGTCTGTACGAGGTAGGACGGACACGCTCTGCCAGCTAGAGATTCCTACTAACGCTCTAAGTTTCTCTGGGGCACTCAATTCTCCGCGAGTCTGAATGGGATATCGAGCGGATGGGATGTGCATGGAAGGGGCATGCTCGAGCTGATCCGCCTGCGTAGCTCCCAACAGTTCGCCACCCGCGAGGGCCGGAATCTTTTCTGGATGGTCTATAACACAATCGTCGGTATTCCATTTGGCCATTTCTTCTACCATGTAGCCTAACGACCAAAGCAGCAAGTTCAGCAGCTCCTGACCGGCCAGGGTAATGATCCAGACACGATCTCCTGGCTTCGAGATGTCTACGAACAGTCCACGCCACCTGAGTATCTCATCCTTCGAACCGCCATCTTCAGCTACCACTGCATCCGGCTATGCCACCATATTCACCGACTTCTGACCGAGAAGGAAAACACTCCAGATCAGTTATTATCACAATCTCCGCATATCCTGGGGGACCTGAGTAAAGTAGAAAGCATAACGTATCCATTCCCATCTGACCATCCCGTCACATCGCATACGATCAACCCACCCAAGGAGCCGTACTCTGTTCCAGCCCACATGGGCCTTCTCTACATCGGAGTCCATACCTATCAATGTTTTTTCCGAATGCAGCTTTGCTGGCGCGCCCTCGAATTCCTCCGCGAGGCTTCCAGTACGCCTGGCTGCTCGCCGCCACAAAAGGATCTCTTTCAAAGACTGCGCTCCGAGTGCATTGAGGATTTGGGCGCTCTGGCTGACAAGGTCCTGGCAATGCTCGCAAGCTCGTTTGGCATAGGCTCCATCGCTAGAATCAGCCATCTACGCGGAGTCCAGAAGCCATCCTTCGACGTGAGGTGGTCGGACGCGATACGGATCCTCCCCCCCATACGGCTAATCGCGACTTGTCCATTCATGCTGACACAGCACAGGGAAGCTGCAAACAAAGTGCTAGATTTTGTGAGGAGCAAACTTGGTGTTATACATGTATCACCCTCGATACAATCAGCGGAACTTCCATCGCCGCGTGCGTCCTTAGCTACAACCATTTATACCTCACGATAAGGGAAGATGTATTCAGAGGGTTATTGTCACACTGCGTCCGGCCCTCTCGTTTTATGAAAAAACATTAGCCCTTATAGACAAACGTAAGGCGATCAACAACCCCATGCTCCTCTTCCTCGCCCTCCGAAAGTCTGCTGACAACCTCGACAGGCCGTTCCAACT
This sequence comes from Aspergillus conjunctus, assembly GCA_027569095.1. Taxonomy (NCBI): domain Eukaryota; kingdom Fungi; phylum Ascomycota; class Eurotiomycetes; order Eurotiales; family Aspergillaceae; genus Aspergillus; species Aspergillus conjunctus. The sequence continues at coordinate 56,800 of JAPDEL010000024.1, read as the reverse complement.
TCAGCTCAACGTGCTTCTGCCCATCAGACTCGATCTTCCATGAAACGGTGGCTACATTATCCCGCCCAAGCGCCACTCTAGCAGTCACTGCATCACTCAACCTCACTCTCGGCTTAAACAGCAGTTTGCGCCAGCCTGGCGCGAGGGGCTGAACCCCAGCCAACTCCGTGCAGTACTCATAGATGGGCACACTCCCCCACGCATGACAATCCGAGCGTTGGCGCACATCATCCTCCTCCCATGTCGTGAGATTATCCCGTAGCATCTTCCGCCACGGCTCCCACACCCGCCCCCAGCACTTCTCATATACCCGGTCCCCGGCGAGGGCAAAAGCACGCAAGGCGTAGAACTGCATCACGTACGAGCATTTTGAGAATCGCGAGTCCGCAAGCGCCTCCGTGAGCAGTCGCGCACTGTCCTCGGGTAGCGCCGTCCCCGATAGCACAGCGAAAACCTGACAATGCTGCGAGTAGGCATCGTCCTTTGCGACACTGGCTGTGGAATCAGTGAAGAACCGGCCATCGTAGCAATGTTTCCGGATCGCTTCCTGCAGAGATTGAGCTCGGGCTTCGTACTCGTCTGCATACCCCGGCCGACCCACGGCTCGAACAAGCTGCGCCACCTGCCGCAGGACATACGCATACATGAGACTAAAGTACGTGTGCCGGTTTGTGTTTCGACCAGACGTCGGCACGCCTTTATCCGTATGCTCGTCTGTCGCGTCCCACGTCGTCACCCAGTCTACATATTGCCATACATCCTCGGGCAGACCACTGACTAAGCCGAGGGAGTCGATATGCGACTCGAAGAACTCCAACACTCCGTCGATGCGAGGGAGAAAGGAGCGCGCGTACGCCCTATCCCCGAAGAACAGGTGGTGGTCGCATACCTGCAGGATCCAATACAGTGGGAATCCGGCAATGAGCTGCGGGACGTGAGATGGGAAGCGCGACTGCGTGAGACCCTCTGGGGTGACTGAGGCGGCAAAGTTGGTGATGGCCTGTCGCATTAGCCGGTCGTCGCCAGAGAGGAGGTAATGGAATAGGCCGACGGAGCGGGAGTCGCCCGAGTATCTACCGATATCATCAATTCAATATCCATCTAGAAGAAATCATCCTCGCTAGAGTGATGTGGGGTGGGGTAAACTCTCACTGTAACTGCTCGTAGAACGGACAATCGGAATATCCATCAAACATGCAATTTCGCATGGTACGGATCGAAACGTCCCAGATTCTGTCACTCTCCGGGTCCCCGGGCTCACTAAAGCTGGCCTTTACGTCGAGAGGGTAGTTAACCTGCGTCGCCTCGAATCCCACCAACTTGATCGGCTCGGGCCCAACGGTGATTTCAACCCTCAGCAGACGGAAGGTCCGGAACCAGAAGGGCTCATAGGTGACCATCTCCCCTTCGGTAGTATTCAAGAGCACCTCGTCGAACGGGCCGACTAAATGGCCGTTCGTAGCACCGAGTCGATCTCTCTTTGCCCGGAAGAAGGGGTATGACCGCGGTTCCAGCTCGTAGCCTTCACTGTATGTCACCTTGAGTTTGATCGAAGAGGGTTTCGCGCTCTGGAACGTCCATTTGAGGAACGCTGTGGAATGGACCTCCGCTTGTAGGTCGAGCGTATGCGATGAGCCAGCAGCGAGGGTGAGGGCTCCCCCACCTTCAGCGAGAAAACCTGCCCAGCCGTCGACAGACGTGATGCTCTGGCACGCTCGAATAGTGGCAACGGCTATACTACTTTCTTCGTACATCGGTATAAGCCTAGGCCGCAGTCTCCAGGGCGATAGGTCCCCATTTAAAGTCCTAATGCCGTATACCATGGGTGTTTCCACCGGGGGACGTGGTACAGGCGCAATCCGCTCGTAGATCTACCATCACATCCATCACCGACATTAGACCAGCCCAGGCCCCAGTAGTCCGTCCAGCCCCCGCACAAAACTCACATGAAGAAACATATCGTCCACCAGCCCCGTCGGAAAGCCGACACTCTCATCAACCTGCGCGGTCCACTTCTCCGTGTCGCGAGAGTTGATCTCCAGCTGCTCAGACTGCGTCTCCACGTGCCCAACGACAGTCAATCCAGGTGTTGAAGTCCGCTCAAAGGGCATCCCTCCCCTCGACGCCGCAAAATACCGGAGAACCTTGAAACGTATCTCGTTCTCCCCGGCTTTTAGATACCGAGTGATATCCACCGTGTCATAGTACCAGATCAGGGGACTGCTCCGGGTTGGACCCACGGCGGCACGGGCGCCATTGACGAAGAGCTTGTACCGTGTATCGGCGGAGACATGCAGGACTGCGCGGACGGGCGCCGAGGGGAGCTGGAAATCATGGGTGAAGGAGACGATCCAGCCGGCGGTGTTGTGCGGGGAAGAGTCGGTCCAGTTGGAGGTCCAGATCCAGTTGGCTTGGAGGGCGTTGATGGTCTACAGCTCAGAATCAGCACATAGATTGTTGATGGTGTGGGGGAGAGGGGAGCGCACTTTTTGCTCTTCTGCAGAGACCATTTTGGCTCCGAATGTAGTTTCTATATTGAGGGGTGATCAACGAAGGTGAGGGGCGTGGTGTTTACCGGGGGGTTATATGGCGGGCCTCGGGCGAATGGCCCCCGAGACTCTTATCCTACTCCGGCCCGGTTCCCCCGGGGCCAAGTTTGAGGGTTCTTTCTCAGGTCCCTGACCTTAAAAGCGTCGGTATTTATCCGGAAAAGGATATGGTGATATCCGTGGCCTCATTTACCCGGTCTTTAACCTCTACATGCATTCACCTACGGGGTTATTACTTATATAAGCTTCTGCGGAGAGTCCACTAGTATGCTGCCCTTAGATGGATAGATATGAATAAAACTGGCCAACTAGTGAATATATAAAAAATAAGCACTAATCTATCTATCTACTGTGTAAAACAACTTCTTCCAAGGTGCTCAGTAATTATTTGGGCTTGATGAGTGCACGTGATGTCACCAGCTCTCACCGTGACGTGGAGAATAACAGCGCCGGAGTTGTCACGCTAAAGCCGAGGCTGCAGTGGGCTGAAAAGCATCAGCAAAGGATGCAGCTGTGTTACCACTGCATGCTCCTGCCTTATTTCCCCCTCCATTTCAACCATCCCAAGCAGCTTTGAGCTAGCGTCCACCGCCTGCAATCATGGAAGCCATCTTCGCCCAAGCCATGAAAGACACCGCGACCATGCGAAAAACCTCGGTGCCTTGGAATCCCGACGAGCCGCACGCCCAGTCTTACCATGTCTTTGACCCTGCAAGCTCGTCATGGATTGCAACGCTCCCCTCTAGGGACGCAGGCCCGGGCTCGAATAGCGATGGTATCGCCACCATCGCCCTCTACACCTGGAACATCGACTTCATGCTCCCCTTCCCCGAGGCCCGCATGAAACCGGCTCTGGAGCATCTCAACGGCCTGACGAGCTCTCTGCCACCAACCACAGCCACTGTCATCTTCCTCCAGGAATGCACCCAATCCGACCTGACTATGATCGCTGCGACACCCTGGGTCCGAGAGCGGTTCAATGTGACCGACGTGGACCCCAGCAACTGGGCGACTACTCACTACGGCACCATTACACTCCTCGACTCCCGTCTCCCCATTACAGCCGCTTTTCGCGTACACTACTCCAAGACACGCATGGAACGCGACGCCCTCTTCGTCGATGTCTCGGTCGGACTGGACAGGAAGAACCTCCGGCTTTGCAACACCCACCTCGAGTCCCTAGCGCTAGACCCGCCCTTCCGCCCGCCCCAGATGCAGCTCATCGCACGCTACATGCACGAGGACCAGGTCGACGCTGCCCTCGCCGCGGGAGACTTCAACGCCATCCAGCCGTTCGACCGTACCCTGCACGTGGACGGCAACAACAATCTCAAGGATGCGTTCCTGGAGCTCGGCGGGCGGGAGGATACCGAGGAGGGGTTCACCTGGGGCCAGCAGGCGGGCACGAGGCTCCGGGCGCAGTTTGGCTGTTCGCGGATGGACAAGGTTTATTTCTGTGGAGGGGCTAAGCTCATCCGGTTTGAGCGGTTTGGGGAGGATGTTTTGGCGGAGGGGGAGCAGGAGGGGCAGCGGATCGTGGAGCTGGGGTTTGAGAAGCCGTGGGTGACGGATCATTTGGGGGTGATGGCGGAGGTGGAGGTGGTGTCGCGGCTGGGGAAGGGTCAGCTTTGAGATGGAGGGGTGCTTGAATAGGCTACTGCTAATACTACGATGGCGGAGAGGTCATATTTCGATATTATGGGCTTGGTGTAGCAGGGCGCAGTTGATTAGACTGTGTTTCAACTCCAAGATCACAGTATGCACAGCTGTTATGCATTAGATAAACAAGACATAAAACCCTCATCTGGATTGGCGCACAGCCCCTCCAGCTGTGTAGGCGCTAAACCAAACCAGCGAGGCTCTCCTGAGGCACCAACTCAGGCGCAGGGCTTTTCCAGGGTCGCGGGGGGATACCTCGGTAGGCTACAGGGAGAAAACCCCCAGCTGGGACCTGCTGGGTGAACAATTCAAAAGCTTAGATTTTCCTGATGATACTTCGGAGAACCCCGCCTTCGCTTTTTTGACCATAACCATGGTCTTCAATTTCTTCGACAGGGCGGAGAGGCCCAAAAATCCACAGCCCCTGACACCCCTTCAGGCTGCCTGTGAATCCGGTGATCTCGACGCCATCCGAGCATTGGCCTCCGCCGCGAATACCGATGACATCAGCGCGGCGCTATGCCGCGCCTGTCAGGAGGACAACACTGCAGTCGTCGAAACGCTTCTCGAAATACCGAACGTCGATGCCAACGCTGCTACTGAGGGGAACACACCTCTTTTTAATGCTGCCTCTGGAGTCTGGCCAGAGACCATCAAGTCTCTTCTTAAACGGGGGGCGGACGCCAAATTGAGCTCTCGGGGTCGGGTCCGCAACGACGGGCCTCCACTCTCTACTCCCCTTCATGGCCTATTCCACGAGTTGTGGAGGAAACCGCTCACAGAACCAGAGCATATTGAGCGTTGTACGCAATCTACACGTCTCCTGCTCGATGCCGGCTGCGATGTGAATGCCCAGGATGGAGCGGGCGTGACCATCTTACTTGACTGCGTCACGCACGAGTTGCCCCTGCCTCTCACCCTGCTAGTCTTGGAATCCGGTGCCGATCCGAATATCGAGGATAGCAATGGGAGGTCACCGCTGCATTTCCTCCACAATCCCGAGCAGAACCGGGAGGTGCTCCACGCTCTCATGGCGCATGGTGCAAAGCTAGACTCTGCTTCCGGGAAGGGAGAGGGGAGCACGCCGCTTCATTCTCTTGCTTCGAAAGGTGTTCTGGGCGACCTATCCCTATTCTCACCGTATGTGACAGATTGGAATGTAAGAGACGCTAAAGGGAATACGGTCTTGCATAAAGCAGCCGGGAACCATCGCCGGGGTAGCAAGACGTTGTCCGAGTTGCTGAAGCTGGGGCTGGACCCGGAGGCGAGAAATCATGAGGGAAAGCAGGCCGTTCATGTGGTCGGAGGGATTCCCGACAATGTCGCAGATGCATTAGATATTTTCTGTGCGGCGGGACTGGATCTGGAGGGAAGAGACCATCAAGGACGCACTCTGCTGGCCATCCAGATGTATGGCCGGCCGCCGTACAATTACAAAGAACTTCTCCCGCTTTTGATCAGTCGCGGAACGAATATTAATACGCAGGATTACAAGGGGAATGGAGTCCTGCACTACCTCATCACTCCATACTCATTTCAACCGGAACATCTCGACTTTTTGTTATCGCTTGGTGCGGATCCCGGGTTGGCAAACTACGAGGGCGACACGTTCTTGCACCGTTTGGCAGCGAACCTAGCTACGATTGTTGAAGATACAGCACTCGCTGCACTCCTTAAGCTCCTGAAAACCGGCATACCCACGGCAACAACCCTGAATTTCAAAGGCCAAACACCCCTGCATTCCTTGTGTACTACTGCGTCAGAGCATTTTTTCGCAGCGGCTGCGCAGGGTGGTAAGTATGCCGTGGACCTGGTTTTAGACGCGGGTCTATCAGCCGGTCTCAATATTGCCGATAACCAGGGCGTACTCCCAATCCATCGGGCGGCAACGACATCAGAGGTACTCGTGGCAAACCTCATTTCGAGGGGAGCCGACACCACCACCCCAACAAGCGACGGAAGGACCTTGCTGCACATTGCGTCTACCGCACGACAGAGCAATATAGTTGGACTACTCTTAGACCATTACTCCGCCATCAACAAACTGGACATGGTAAACATGCGCACGAAAGATGGCCGCACACCCCTGCATGACGCTTGCCGCTCAGGGAGACTAGAAACAGTCTTGCTCCTCCTACAGCATGGAGCCAGTGTTGAAATTGAAGATGCAAGCCGTCGATTGCCCCTCGCTGCCTGCGCCGAGTTCGAAGCCGAAGACTGGTTATGGGGAGGAGCAGACGAGGACCAAAATCTATTCAACACCCTCACCGCCGCCGGGGTGTTAGCAGATGACGAACAGCGACCGAAGCAGCTTGGCTCCCGTAAAAATAAAAAACGGAAGCGGGATCGCGAGCCACCTAGAAGAATCGGGTGGAAGGGAGAGATCTCATCGGATCGAGCGACGGTGGGAATTGGAAGGATTGTGCGAGCTTTAGCGTCCCATGGGGCTCTCACGGCGGCAGGGACGAGAATGGGATCCGATCCGATGTTTCAGGCGACTTTCGCTGGAAGCGAGGAGATGATCGCTGAGCTCGATAGGCATATGCAGAATCGTCAATCGCTGGAAACGCAGTGCTACCTGCTTCGTTCCCAGCATCTCGTCGGACTTCTGGAAGAGAGGTTTAAAGAGTATCTCAGTGCCCATGACGTTCTGGCTATGGCTTTGATGGGGCACCAGGAGGAAACTGCCCAGGCGATCGAACGGAGTGCAGAAACCCTGGCGGACAATCCTGCCTGGTCGGAGATTCTCGTCCACCTCGCTCGATGGGGATTCTACGAGCTGTTCGATCGCATTGGCAAGATCATGACGACGGAGGGGTGGGTTAACGGTGTTGGGGCTGGTAACAAGCTCGGCAAAAAACTGCCTCCTTATCTTCTGGTAGCTGGTGATCGGGAGCTGCCGAATCTTGAGGTTATCAAGGTCATCGTGGAGCAATTCAACGCCGACGTTAATGTCCAATACGAAGCAGAGACTGCGACAGTCCCACACATGTACTTCGAATCAAAAGCCGCAAGCGGAAGAAGATACAAACCGGGCGATACCCTTCTTCATCACCTCGCGCAAGGCGGGCACTGGTGGCATGAAGGTGCCATCAAGTATCTGCTTCAACACGGAGCCGATCCCAATATCCAGAATCCGGATGGGAAGACGCCGCTCTGCTATGCAGTTACCCGAGGAGACATGGGTGGCTACCGACAGCGAGAGATTACTCGAATCCTCCTCGAAGGTGGTGCTGACCCCAATATCACCGCTCATTGTGGCTATACTCCGCTGGCGATGTCCACGCATGATCCCGAGCTCTTCCAGCTACTCATCGATAACGGTGCCTATCCGTCCATGGAGCACCCCATGGAACTCTTCTCGGCGCTGTATAGCTTCAACGAGGACGTCGTCTCCGCCCTCCTGGGCATGGATCTCGATTGCAACACGACCGTGCTTTCAGATCAACAGACACACTGGCATACCCACCGTGTCCGGAAGGTCCCCCGTGAACCGAACCGGGTTCTGCATCCCCTCCACTACATCTCCATGCTCCCCTTCAACGAGGAACATAGCCGCGAGAACGCCATCCGCATGATCCGCTGCCTTCTCCAACATGGAGCGGATCCATTCCTACCCTGCGACACGGACATTTTCATTCTCCACGACATCTTCGCCGACGGAGGCATTATCCAGCCGTGGACCGAGATGCCGGACCTCGATCTCGAACACCGCGATCCACGCGGGAGAACGTTACTCCTCGCCGCGGCAGGCTGCAGTGTGGGAACTGCCTCGTACGGTTGCTCCATCCCGATCCTCCCGTTCAGGGCTGGCGCCGGTGGCATCCAATCTGCTGCATGGGTTGAGGGGGATCTGACGCGGGCGATGACACTGTACCAACGAGGGGCGGATTTGACGGCGGTGGATCTCCTGGGAAATAACGTCCTTCATATCATCGTTGGGGTATCAGGGGGTGATCAGGCGGCGACGGCGGAGCTGGCCAGAACGGTCAAGCTGTTTCTAGAGAAGGCTCCCATTCTTGGCTCTCAGAGAAATATAATCGGACAGACGCCTCTGCATGTAGCGGAGTTGAAGCAGACGGCATGGGCGGTTGAGGTGTTGGGGAGGCAAGGAGAGTCTCAAATGGCCTCTTAGGGCAGGCACCAGCTATAGGTATGTGTGCGTGAAGGTTTAGCTACAGCCATTCGGAGCCGCTACAGGCGCCCCAATTCATAGACGTGGGGTACATCCATTTGTATGGATGTTTGTATGTAGCTCAATGTACCTTGTGTTTACTCCCACGTTCATAAACGTGAGATTTATGCCTTTAGATGAGTCCCACGGCCTTGGAGTGGGCAATACGTGGTGGTAAACTGGAAATAGTCAGCGTCCTATGTTCATCTACCCATTCCCTGGATCTTAAAGATAGTTCAGGAGGAAATCTTCTGGTATCGGTCGCTGTTCTGTGTCGTAAGCAGAGCTGCGTCCAGTCCCATGAGATAACCAGACTGCCCCTTCTGTCAGGACACGTCAAATTTCATTGGAGGCAGTGGCTCCAAGATCAGCTTTTACAAAATTGTGAATCGTCTGGGTTTGAAGGAGATGTCACAGTTGATACGGACATTCCTAGAAGGGGGCAATTTGGGCCCACCAGTAATGGCATATCCCTGCCCCATAGAAATAAGGCAAGTTGGAAGGTTCCTGAGATGAACGGTGCGAGAGAAGGGGGGAATCGGGCCAGTCCACTGGGCCTGACATTGTGTATGAATATGATAAACTATTTTTTCTAAACATGATACCGGTGGAATCAGCTCGGAGAACCAAACACCTCCATATGAATGCGACTCAAATCCACCCCCAACTGCTCCAACTGCTGGCTCTGCGCCTTCATAAACGGCGCCGGCCCACAGATATAATAGTCCGCGTCGGGCAAAAGCACCTGTTCCTTGATCCTGCGCAGATCAACCCGGCCCACGAAATCATAGTCCACCCCCTCCCTATCCCCCGGCACCACCTCCTCATAAAACACCGCTTTCGACACCTGCGGATTCTCCGTGAGAATCCCCGCCAGGGTATCCTTCATCGCATGCACCTGGCCATTCCTCACCGCGTGCACAAACGCCACACGCCTCGATTTCGACAGGGCCGTGATCGCCTTCAACATGGACATCATCGGCGTCAGCCCAACCCCGCCACTCATCAGCACCACCGGCGTTGTGGCATTCGTATCCAGCACAAAGTCCCCAAACGGCATACTAATCTCCACCTCTACCCACTCCGGCAGCTCCTCGTGCAGCACATTCGAGATCCGTCCCGCGGGCCGCTCCCCGCGCGCAAACTCCCGCTTCACGGAGATCTGGAAGTATTCCCGGTTCGGCACGTCGGAGAGACTATACTGGCGCGGCTGGTAGACGCCCAGCTCCGGCACGAAGACGCGCACGCTGACGAACTGGCCCGGTTTGAACTCCGGTAGGGCACCCTGGTCGACTGGTGTCATGTGGAAGGAGATGATTTCCTCCCCCTCGTGTTTTTTCCCCGAGATGTAGAACTTCCGCCATCCCTTCCACCCACCGGGCGTCTCGATCGCGTGGCGGTACAGGTCCGCTTCGAACTGGATGAAGATGTCGGCGAGTTGGGCGTAGGCTGCCGTCCAGGCGTCGAGGACGGGCGGGGTCACGGCGCCGCCGAGGACGGCCTTGATTGCGTCGAGGAGATGTTGGCCGACAATCGGGTACTGGTTGGCTGTGACGCCGAGGCTGGCGTGCTTGTGGCCGATGCGCGAGACGGCGGCTGCGAGGGCCTCTGGGTGCTCGATGTTGGTGGCGTAGGCCCAGACGGCGTGGGCGAGGGCGGCGGGCTGTTCGCCGGTGGCTTGGTGCGCGGTGTTGAAGATGTTCTTCAGTTCTGGATGGGCGTGGAGCATGTTCTTGTAGAAGAGAGTGGTGATGGCGACGCCATGCTGCTCGAGGGCGGGGATGGTGGCCTTGACGATTTGGATCTGTTGCGGGGTGAGTTTGGTGGTGGCGGCGTAGGTTCGGCGGGGGACGCTATTCCAGGCAGTGCGTCTGAATACTGATCGTAGCATTGTTCTTTTATCTGTTATCCTTATTTGTGATTGAGCTGTGCATCACTGATTGTGGGATCGTGAAGTGAGGAAGAGGTTTTATACACACCGCGCTGGTGATGTCATGAGCACAACCTGACGTTTTCTGGACCCAATCAAACCACACGCAACCGGTAACTCGAATTAAATAAAGTCAATTGCTCAGTCTAAGCTTTACATAAAGTCAGTCAGCAGCCAATCCGGAGTTCTCTAATCTGGGGCCGCGGAGACGGTCGCCGACAGCATCGTATGATCCGTCTGCCCTCGTCCCTCCCCCCACTTTATCCTGTTCTTATTGTGTCTCCAACGACTCAATCCCTTCAATCCCCACCGATAGCCACCTACGCCGACTGCGACAGAAATACTCCTGGCTGGGCACGAGGTCCTCCCGGTTATCGATGCTGCCACTGGTGACCCCGACGAGTCCGGCCTGTTCCAGTCGGTCCCCCCCCAGGAAAAGGCGCGACCCGCACACGCCACAGAAGGAGTGTTGCAAGGTCTGTCCGCTCCCGGTTTTCCGATCGTTGTATGTCTTGAGGGAGTCGTTTCCCTGGAGGATTTCAAGTTGCTGCGATGTGTTAGCTGGGTTTGGTTATGTTTAGCGAAACGAGGGGAGCAGCGTACCTCTTGGGCAACGAAGCAGTTGGATGTAAAGGCTGAGCCGGTCGCTTTCTGGCAGTTGTTGCAGTGACACATGACGCATTTCGAGGGAGGTCCGGAGAGTTCGTACTTGATGGCGCCGCAGACGCAGGAGCCTGTCAGCGTTGTGGATGTCATTGTCGCTACTCGGGTGGAAGGGATCGATAAGTTGATCTAAAGGATATCGTTCTATACCCCCGGGGGAACTGGGGACATTTATACTTATTTATTGTCCCATCCAAAAGTCAAGGCTGTGATGACTCACTTTCTGTATGATTCATTTTGACGGGCATGTCTCTGGGTACGGAATAGGCTACCGGGAATGCAGCTTATGCTTGGTATGAGACAGTGAAGACGCTGATTCGTTCACGATCGACCTGATCTGCGATTCAGCTCTGATATGACCTGGCAGTAGTACCCATGGAATCATCTCGTCGGAAATGGTTGCTTCTAGATGATTCTGTTGGATTCCTTCTACTAGTCAATATTCGTCCCCTTCAAAGAATTCGGGTGTTCTCCGTGCCTTCCCAGATTTTATCGATAACTTTACAAGTTCAAAATTGTGAAAAAAAAAATAAATAAATAAAGACTGAAGTTCCCAATAGTGCACCTAGGTATTCTATACATGCCTATACTCCTAAAGCAAGCTGGCTACCTCCCATTCCAAGTCAAGCCATGCTCCACCTCGACCGTGGCCGAAAGCGAGCCTATCACGATCTCATACGTCCCCGCTTCCAGTCTCCACTGACAAACGGTTTCATCCCAATAGCTAAACGCGTGCTTCTGATCCAGGGGGATTGTGACCGTTTGTAATTCACCGGGCAGGATCCACGGCTTGGCATACCCCTTGAGCTCGCGGCTGGGACGCCAGACCTTGGAGCTGCTCGGTGGAAGGACATAAACCTGTACAACGTCGTGGCCCGGGAAAAGGCCCGAATTTTTGACGCGAACCGAAATCGATAGATCGCTGTCACCGTGTGATGTCAGATCACTACTTGTGCTGACAACCAGATCAGTATATTCAAAGGTGCTATATGACAAGCCGAATCCGAATTCCCAGCGAGCGGTACTTTCGGCGTTCGGGTGCCTGTATCCAAGCTGGATGCCTTCCTCGTACTTCAGGGTGTAGCCGTCCTCGGTTAATTGTGCGGGGAAATTGTTGTAGGTGGGGACGTGGATTTCGTCGAGCCTTTTGGGCCATGTGGTTGCGAGACGACCGCTGGGGTTTGCCTTGCCGGTGAGGATGTTTGTGATGGCCTGGCCGCCTTCTTGCCCGGGGAAGTGGGCGTTGAGTACCGCGTCGACATCATCAATGAATGGGGTTACGTCGATGGGGTTGCCGCAGTGGAGGACCAGGACTGTCTTGTCGGAGACAGCAGCGACTGCCTTGATGAGCTTGACCTGTGCGTCGGGCAGGCTGATCGCGTCGAGGTCGAATCCTTCCGACTCGTACTGGCCGTCCCGACCGGCGAAGATAATACTGACGTCTGAGGATGAGGCCACACGGACGGCCTCGGAGATGCAGGCACGGGTATCGACGTGTTCTTCGTAGCCGAGCACTGCACCGTGCGGGGTGGGTTCGTAGTCGTTCTCCTTGGGAATGCGGGCCTGGGTGATCAGCCGCACAAGATACGACTTCCCGGCTCCCATGTGGACGGAGGTTCGATGCTCTAGGCGCGAGGGCTCGAAAAGGAAGTCTTCCATGGACAATTCGGACTGGGTGGATGACGAAAGGACAACTTTGTCCCCGACAATGAGGGAAAAGGCACCGGTTACCCGTGCGGCCAGCGTGTGGGGTCCCGTAGTGTTAGGAGTGATGGTCGTCGAGATCTCGTAGGTAAAGCCCGGTTCTTTCAAGCCAGGCTTCAAGACACGAACCATGGCGACTAGAGGTTGCTTCTGCTGCTCGGTGTATACCGGCACGTCGCTTCCGTGGTTAAAGTACGTTACGTCGAACCCGGGCCTCCCGTCCTTGGATTGGGTCTGGTCAAGCGGCATCATGGGGATGACGCGGTCCGTTTTGACGCCCTGAGAATACTGAACGCGATCTGGAATAGGATGGGCTTCCATGAGACAGTCCAATGGTTTCTGGAGGTACTGAGGAGGCGCATTGGCGCTTCCACCACCGCTGATGATGGGCTCTGTGGCGGGAGCTCCGATGACAGCGATTTTGGGGGCCTGGCGCATGTCAAGCGGGAGGACGTTTCGCTCGTTTTTAAGAAGGATAATACCCTCCGAGGCAATTTTGAGGGCCAAAGCATTGGTTTCGGGATTGATCTCACTGCGCTCGGGCTCACAGGAGTGGCACTCCTGTGTTGCATCAATCAAGGCTAGCACTCGAGAAACACATTCATCGACTGCCTTCTCATTCAAGCGGCCTTCCTTGACATCACCCGCCAGCCTTGCACCACGGAAGACTGCTGGTCCGGGCATCTCTAGATCAAGACCCGCGTTAACTGAAGCAATGCCCGACTTAGTTGCGAACCAGTCAGATATGAGGCATCCGTGGTAGTCCCATTGGTCTCGCAGTATATCCTTGAGGAAGGAGTTTTCCGTGGTATGTGTCCCATTGAGTTTGTTATAACTAATGAAAGCCAATGTTAGCTGGGTCATAGAGAGTCGCACATAATATATAAGTTCTTTTCAAGCAGACATACCTGACCATGAGGCCGTGGGGATTACTTGATCGAAGTAACTCCTGGAAAGCTCCCAGGTAGATTTCTCTCACTGTGCGGCTGTTAGGAGACTCTGCAACATTGTACTGCCTTCTCTTAAATTCACTCTCGTTGCATGCGAAATGTTTGGGACAAGCGGCCAGCCCTTGTGACTGTATGCCGCGCACGATGGCCGCCGCCAGCTGGCCAGAGAGAAGCGGGTCCTCGCTAAAACATTCAAAGTTTCTCCCTCCTCGTGGATCTCGATGGATATTGATGGTTGGTCCCAGGATGACTTGTGCAGACTTGAGTTTAGCTTGATTGGCAAGAGACTGGCCTAGCTCCTCCATCAGGGAGTTGTTCCAGGTTGAACCGTAGAGAGTTGAGCTCGGGAAAACGGCCGTGGGTGTGCCATGATGGATCTCGGAACCTTTCACACCGTTAACGGAGTCGACCACCTAGGCAGTTATAAACAGCGTGTCAGTCAGGTCGTGTATGCCTTTGATTGGGAGATCTGTCTTCTTCCACTATATACCTTGAGTGAAGGGATGTCTAATCGTGCGACCCCACTGGAACTAACAAAGTCGGTTCCAGACAAGAGGCTCAGTTTCTCTTCCAATGTCAATTCCCCGAGAAGTGAGGTAAATGAACAAGGGGCGGCCGACGAAGCTAGAGTATTCGCCTCATCTTCAAGGCTCCTGATCTCCGAGTCTGGTGTGAGGTTTCGGACAGATTGGGAGTCACTGTTGCTGGACTTGAAGTCGAATGTAACCTCCTCCGTGGGGAGAACCGCGGCCATGGTTAGAGCTCTTGCGCAAGGGCTCGTTTTTCGATCCAGAGTGGGGGAAGGAAAAAGAAGAGAGCGATATGAAGTCCATTGCAGAAAGATGGCAGGAAATAATATGTCCAAACTAGTGACATGGCATTCATCCGCCCAGCCGGACTGCAGAGGGAGTTGCGTCCACCGTCCACTATGGGGTTCTGTATCCACAGGCTGCAACTCGGTCTCTGCCGAGGCTAAGGAAGTGGACGGCGCTATCCCGTATAGGGTTAGTCTGTGGTGTATCCGCGTTCTAGACTCCTCGATCCCACCGCCTTCCATATTTGAGCAGGGCATGTGGTCTCCCTCCACGTCCACGTCCACTCCACCTCCATGCCATTCTATGCCACCTTCACTATGGCAGCGTCGAAAGATGCACTCACTATCGCAAAGGTCAGCTAAGAGACAGCTCAGAGCTAGTAAGCGACAGTCGACTGGGCCTTTTGCCTGTCACCTGTGCAGCAAGTCGTTTTCTCGCATCGAGAACTTGACTCGGCACGCGGAGAATCGTACGCCCACTCGCTGGCCTGTCCTTTGGCATGCTAATCTGAAGCCCATCTGGTAGATAAAGCAACAGCGAGATTTGTATGCAACACTTGTGATAAACGCTTTACCCGCAGGTAATTTTATGTCCACCCCCATTAAGCATCCGTCGACTTATCCCTGGCTAACAGTTTCAAAGTGATGTTCTGAGGCGCCATCTGAAGGTACATCTGAAGGTACATCTTCCAAGTGAAGATAGTGGGCCATCAACCAGCGCGCCAATACTGGCGAACTCTCATCGCGCTTCCTTACACAATGATGATCCTGATTCTCGGGATATCAGTCCTGTCTTTCGGCCACCGGACGACATTGGCGCCTCAATTCAATCCCCCCGAGGAAGTAGTCCGAAAGATCCCCATCTTGTAAATGCAACGTATGGCCTACCACAGCTCACCCCCGGGGACGGAGATGAAAACATCAACTTTGCGGGACGGCAGCCGCATCGAGCGCATCCTCTCAATGAAACCGTACTTTCGACCGGAATGGGTGTTCCCTCGCCAGAGAGCTTAACCTTGGGCTATCCCTGGTCTGGCGGATACTATGGCATCTACGGCGAGGGATCATTCGACGCTGACATAGCCTGGATCCTTGATATGGCACCGGTGGACTATATTGAGAGGATACAGGCCCCTGACCTCGATCTCGCAACCCCCCAACTGCCAAATTCCATGCACGTATCTCGGCAAATGAGCCGTGATGATGAACCCCTTGCCTCCGGTCCAGATGCCAATATCCCGATTCAAAACGGTAACAATTGGCCCGATGAGGACACACTTCCAGGAGTGCCCTGCGGTGTTGAAGAACAGCAAAATATCCTCCCTGGTTCACGGTCATGGGTTACAACCGAGGAAATTGAATCATTCGCGCACAGACCAGAGGTTATACCCAGGCAGCTTTGCTCATTCAGTCCTGATATACGGGACCGACTCATTATGGCCCTAGTCGAGAACTCTTCGCCCAAGGACGGACTCTTGCCACCAGGCGAGGCATCCTTTCCCTCACAGGAAACTCTGGCGTATTTTCTTGCCCTATTTTTCAAGCACGTGCATCATAGATTCCCGGTCATACACCCACCCACATTCTCAACGGCGACGGCTCCGCCCTTCCTACTTCTTTCCATGATGCTCCTAGGCTCGAGTCATTCTCGAACTAACCAGGGGAAATTTGTTGCCATTTTTTTGAGGCCAGTTCATGTGATGTTCTTGAGGCTGCAGGCGCTGGACACTAAATTTGTGAACCACCTTTTCTCCTTGTCTGTCGCGCTTGAGCTGTCTTACGTTTCAAGCGATTGGTTGAATTCAGAATGTGGCTCCTGCTAACGTATCATTCCATCAGTTACGCTCGACGGAGAATATCCTCACCTTGCTTTTCCTTTGCATTTCCGGTGCATGGGGTGGCCATAAAGCGGCGTTCGAGTTCGCTGAGGGGGCTCGTGGAATTCTCGTTACTGCCTGCCGTCGATGCAAATTACTCGACTGTCGACCAAAGCCGCTAGCTTCAGAGATGCAGCAACACCGTTCAATGCGCGCCAAACTTTATGAGACATGGAAAGCCTGGGTTGTGCTGGAACAGCGCAAGCGCCTCGCGCTTTCGATACATGTAAGTTAAAAAAGGATGGAGGAAAATCGAGAAGGATGAGAATGAAAGGGAAAAGGGGAAGGATGGATGGCTAATATGTGCGAACTAGATGTTCGACCTTCAGTTTCCGGCCCTGTTTCACATCCAGCCGTACATCTCCAAGGCGGAGGCTGTGAATCTAGTGCTACCCTGTGATTCAACGTTCTGGGAGGCCAATTCGGCGGAGGCGTGGAAAGTACTCCTCGGGCCAGCGGAAATACCCTCCTCGACGTATTTGATGGTCCCACTGGATACTTGCCTCCTATATCCCGCGATCCAGCGGGACCCGCCATACGCACCCATCGATGGGTTCAGCAAAACCCTACTAATGTATGCTTTATTCACGCACATTTTTGAATGGAGGCAGTCCCTGAATATCGTGTTACACTCCGCCTTTATTCGAGGCCCAGAGTGTGCTGGTCCAGGTGAAGGACTCATAGAGCGACAGCATTGGCTTCGCAATGCTCTGAATGCATGGCTCAAGAACTACCATCACTCGGATACGCGGCAGCCCGCTAGCTCTCCAGCTCCGCCCGGGGCACTCTTGCTTAACTATTTGGCCTCCATACACTTGGATATCAACATTTCCGATCTTCACCTATTCTCCGGGCGCTCCGGGCTCGGTGAGGATATAAAGCTAGCCGAGGATTCATTGCGGCGATGGTGCCGGGGCCCGGGATCCACGAGGACAGTCCAACGCGTCCATGAGATGTTAGATTTGGCCCACCAAACGATACAAAGTGGGTCAGGCCATGAATGTGCCTTTGAAGTCTCCGTCGCTCTGCTCACTGGAGGATTGACCTGTTGGATGTATGAGAAGTTGGGCGGAGACACCCCATCCATCACACAGGTAAGATAGTCCAACGTCTTATGATAAGTCTTTCTCACCGCTCGAAGTTGCGAAAAGTCCTGTTCAGTCTCAGCTTTGGGCGAGGTTGGCAGCTTACATATTGTATAGGTACGAATGGCCAGCGAAGCGCTTGAGAAGATGGCTTGCTGGGAGATATGTGCCAACTTCGCTCGGATATTGAAAAATTTCATTACATAGTACGGATTACCTAGTAGATGAGGGTTCGAGTTTTCGGTATATACACGGGTGGCTAGGGAGTGGTTATCTACAACGCCGTACGAGTCTAGTGATGAATTCTAACAGCTCGAGTTGCCGCACGGGCTAGAGAATTATTCAAGCCAACCGCGGCCTTCATTACAGGTGACGGGACAAACGAATAATCCACAGTTCTAAACGCAATTTATTCAACCTGCGTCTATAGGACGGCAACACACTCTATCTCCACATCTGTATTCAAAGGCAACGTTTTCACAGCCACACAACTACAAAGAGATATTAGCTGTAATCCCAGGACAACCGGTAGATAGCATTGATGGTCCGTTCAACTTACGTGCGTGACGGCTTAACATCTCCCCAGTAAAGCGTGTACACCGAATTCATCGCCGCGAAATCATCCATATTAGACAGGAACACATTGACCTTGACCACCTTGGTGATATCCGAGCCGGCGGCCTCTAGGACATGAGATAGGTTCTTGATGCATTGATGCTAGTATCGAAGTGGCGTGAGTAAGATCCAGCAGTGCCAATTAAGAATAGGGAATTGAATAACTCACAGTATGCGCTTTGATGTCTCCGTCGATAATCTTCCCTGTATGAGCGTCCATTGGTACAGACCCGGAGCAGTAGACAATCCCATTGGCCACGATGGCCTGGGAATAAATCCCGGGGAGCGGGGGTGGTGCATTTTCGGTGAGAATTGCGTGTTTCGAAGTCATGTTGTACGTGGCAATGCTGTATGAGGTAGTCTACACATGATGGCCGAGGTTTTGAATGCTTTTAATACCTTTACAGGGCGTTCCTAGCCGGGCTCAACCCACCAAGAACCAACCTGGTTGGTTCGCCACGCCCGTGTCAGCGCTCATCCCTCATCCCACTCAAGTCGTGGGGACGAGAGATAACAGGGTTGGGATGAATGGGACGGGTCAACGATTCGCGGAGAATCATCATAAGTACACCGGGATAGCTCACTGGTCAAAGTTTCATCCGATCAACTCACTATCCACAAGATTCAGTCCTGGTATACCTTACCCGATCATGATGTCCAGCGCAAACCTCCCCCAACCGCCGTACCCTCTCCACGACTCCATCAAGGACAAACTGAGCCCCGGATATGTCGCCTTCTACAATCAATATATCATCAACAACCAACAGGTCCACTACCAACCCGTCGAGGCATCGCGCACAGGCGGGACTCTGATCCCAGGCGGCGGTCCACTACTCACAGTCGGTAACACCGAAGATATCTCCATACAGCGACGGTGTAGCAACGGGTCCGACGTCAAAGTCCGCTGCTTCACTCCAGCAGGGGGGCGGCCGGAGGATGGATGGCCGGTGCTGTTGTACTTCCACGGAGGCGGATGGGTCCTTGGGACGATCGACACGGAAAACACCGTCTGTACGAACATCTGCGTTCGGTCGAACTGCGTTGTTGTCACGGTCGATTATCGGTGAGGATACCTTTCCCATCTCGCTGCCTCTCCAGCAAATATAACGGGAACTGACTCAAGAGCGTAGCCTCGCTCCTGAACACCCATGGCCGGCTGCCGTACACGATAGCTGGGAGGCACTCCTCTGGCTTATCTCGGACGGAGTCGCGACGCTCTCCATCAACCCATCCAGAATCGCTATCGGGGGATCCTCGGCCGGTGGGAATCTCGCGGCCGTTGTCTCCCAAAAGGCACTTGGTCTATCACCACCCGTCTACTTCAAATCGCAGGTCCTTTCTGTCCCCGTCACCGATAACACAGCCACGGTAGCAAGCAACAGCACCTACTCCATGTACGAGCATACCGCCGCTCTCCCCGCGGAAAAAATGCTCTGGTATAGGAAACACTATCTGCCCAATGAGTCCGATTGGGCAGACCCGGAGGCAAGTCCTTTGTTGTGGAAGGGCGACTACTCGCGGCTCCCGCCTGCTCTGATCCTCGTTGGGGAATTGGATGTCTTGCGCGGGGAGGGCGAGGACTATGCGGAGAAACTGCGTGCTGTTGGTGTGTCTGTCGATTTGCAGGTTATGAAAGGGATGCCGCATCCGTTCCTGGCCATGGATGGGGTGTTGAAGGAGGGGAAGATGGCTATTTCGATGATGTGTGATACGCTGCAAAAGGTGTTCTGGAAAAACCGCCGGTAGTCTCATCCTAGCTTGCCATTTACCTGATCTGTCATGAAGCATTTATTCCGAGATTTTATGTGATGATTAGTAGAGAGAATGCCCTTGTATCTTGTATGCAACTGGCCCACTAAAGGCTGAATTAGACAAAAGAGGACTGGGTAGAAATTCCCCTATATTTTATTTACCGAGTTCTGTTATCGGGGAGCACGTCATTTCATTTTTTAGCCCATTCCACTACAATCCCACAGAAACGACCTGGAAAGAACATTCTATAGCGACTGCTCGCATTCCATCATTCCAGCTACCCAGCGAACTCATACTTGGGATACCCCCGCGCATCCGGAGGGTGATACTTGAACATATGCCCCCCTTCATCACTCGGGTCCGGACTACCACCCCGATCCTTCCCACTCGCCATGAAGATGATATCGTGATTCTTCCCTCCCCAGGTCGTGCAGGCGGGATTCTTCGCGCTCACGACAATGTCCTTTAGATGCTCGCCTGTCGGACTAAAGACCATGATTCGATGGGACGCGAAAACGGCTATCCAGAGATTGCCTTCCGTACTACATCATACCAGCCATCAGCATTTGACATGTTCCCACGGGTAGTGAATTTAAAGGACTGTCATACTCAACAACCATCCCATCCGGCTCCCCGTACGACGAGCGTCTATCGATCAGGAGCCGTCGGTTCGAGATATTGCCCGACTCTAGGTCAAAGTCGAACGCAAAAACCATCATCGCCACCGAGTCATTGAAGTACACTTGCCACCATTAGCACGTAGCCCAGAGGATAGAATGCGAGGGGACGGGACGACGAAAAGCCATACTGGTTTTATTATCCGGACTCCACGCCAGCCCATTCCCACACACCACCCCCTCGGGAATCATCAAATGCAGCGTCCCATCCGGATCATACCGCCACAATCTCCCCCGCGGTGTCCCATAGCTGGCGGGCAGTTGGTTCGGCCCAAATGCCATCGCGCGCTTGTCGATCTCCGCCAGCCAGAACCTCCCCTTGGCGTCGATCCCGCCGTCGTTGAAGCGTAGTTCATCGCGCTGGTCGGTGGGGATGATCTCCTTGACCACGTCGATCTTCCCCGTTGCCTCGTCGAGGAAGCACACCCCCTGGTAGTACGCCGCGATGTAACTGCCTGGCTTATCCTTGCGGAAGAAGGCCACCGTGACGCTATCCTCGAGTGGCAGGACCCGTGCGTCTCCGACTGCGTTGCCGTCGGCGTCGACTGTGAGGATGTAGAGTTCTGGGGGCTCGGAGAGGCAGTCGACCCAGTGGAGGGTGGAGTCGCTGGCTCGGTAGATTGGGCCTTCGCCGAGGACCATGGGGCCTTTGGGGCAGTGGTACCAGGCTTTTCCGCCGTCGATGGATTCGAGCGGTTCGGTCATTTTTGCCTGCCGAGGGATTTGTGCTGGGGAATGAATGCTGTTGACTATGGCGGTGTGTCGTCCGGTGTATATCCAGAAATGTATATGTCTGATAGACAGGGCAGTGAGTTGACCCCGCACATATCCCGCTTCTTGCGTGGGATGACGAGCTCTCCCCTCCGAGATAGCCCAGATAACCCCCCACGGATCTCAATCGAGAGGGGCGATGCGTTATCAATGAGGGGTTAAGTGATTCCCCCATGCGATCGGTGGAAATGATGTTGGGCACGCAGACCCAGACACCTGTTGAACCCTGAATTAACCACAGAACACATTTCTTTGAGTCAGTCAGTCAGTCATCGCCATGTCGAAAGTGTTCTTCATCACCGGCGCAGGAAGCGGCATTGGGCGAGTCGCCGCGCGCGAGCTTCTCCTCAAGGGGTATCGTGTCTTCTTGACGGACTACAACGACGCTTTTCTCGAGGATACCTGCACGAGTCATCTCGCTTCTGTGGTTCCCGCAGACAAGCATGAGAATTTCAAGTGGGCGCCGATGAACGTTTGCGATGAGGGCCAAATTTCCAGTGCAATTGAACTGTGCGTTCAGGCCTTCGGGGGCATAGATGTCCTAGTCAACAGTCCGTCTCTCTCTTTCCTGTTGCTCACTTTTTTGGAAATCAAGAGGAAACTGGATCCAGAAACAGGTAGCGGTAGCTGACGCGTCCCACGCACCTACATAGATGCAGGAATCAACGCAAGTCTTCCTTCCTTTGCTTTTCAGGTTCAAGCCGAGCTCACAAATCCCAGAGTCAATACATGCGCCTCGGAATCAAAATGGACCAAGTCCCCACATCCGACTTCGAGAAAATCCTCTCCGTGAACCTCGTCGGCACCTACCGGGTCTCCCAGAAAGCCATTCCCTACCTCGAGCACTCCCCCGACGGCGGCGTAATAATCAACATGTCCAGCTGCCGCGCCACGCAGCAGAGTAAACACGGCGAAGCCTACGCGGCTTCGAAGGCGGGGATCGAGGGCCTGAGCATGGCGATGGCCGTGAGCCTGGGACCGAAGATCCGCGTGCATGTTCTCAGTCCCGGGATGGTGGATGTGCGCTGCGAGAGGAACGAAAGCCTTCTGCCGGACCTGCAGACGCTCCGGGGCGACCTGGACCGGGATTTCCAGAGTGAGTATGCGCCTGCGTGGGGGGCCGGGAAGAGCGAGGGCCTGAGTCGGGCTCACCCGGTGGGCAGGATCGGGAGGGGGGAGGATATTGCGAGGTATGTAGAGTTTGCTATCATGTTTCGGTGTATACAAGCCAGGGGTCCAACTGACGCGGTGGCCTTGCTGTAGGTGGATTGAGTTCCTGGGTGTGTTGGAGGGTGGATTTACGACTGGCGGGGTATGTATCTTGTTTCTTTCCCGGCTGCATGGTGAGACTGACTGACTGACTGATGGCAGGCATATTTGGTGGATGGGGGATATTCCAAGGTGCTCTCGTATCCTAGCTAGATCCGTCTCTATCTCTGTAATCAGAAATGCATGATGACTGTGGTTCCTGAAGAAGAATAGCCTTACGTGGGGGCCATCATCACTGGTACATTGATTAAATGCTGTCTCTCCTCCTTTTCCTCCTCGCCCTCGTCCTCCTGCAATGTCAGTAACTTGAAGAAGCCCAACATGCCCGAAATCAACGCCATCCTCCTCGGCACCAGCCACCCGCATATCTTCCACCGCTACGCCTACCTCCAGCAATCCCCCACCATCAAACTCCTCGGCTACTACGACCGCGATCCCGACGTCGCCCAACGAATGCAACCACACGCTGGCTGCCTCTTACACACCGACCCGCGCACCCTCCTCGACCTCCCCTACGACGTCGCGCTGATCCACGGCCGCGACCACGAAAACGCAACCTACATCCGCCTCGCCCTGGACAGCGGGGCCCGGGGCATCTTCGTCGAAAAACCCGGCGTCGCCCAACCGCCCGAATTCTCCCCTCTCGCGGCGGAGATTGCCAAGCGTGGTATTATCTTCGAGGTGGGATGGGAGGTGCATTATCTCGAGACTATTGAGTTCGCGCGACGCCTCCTGGGCCGGGGTCGGAGCCAGGGTCAGTCCCTCCTAGGCTCTATCACGACGGCCCGGCTCCACGGCGGATGTCCCGGCGGCGCCGGGGCCGAACCCTGGCAATCGGACGAGCGCAACATCGGCGGCTTCTTCTACAGCCTCGGCGGACACGTCGTGGAGATCGCGGTTGATTTCTTCGGGCTTCCCACGCAGGTCGTAGCCTCGATCCGGAAACTCCCTGAGCAGCCGGCCCATGAGGGGTTCTCGTGGGTGCCCGATCTCTTTGCGGAAAGGGAAGTCAATCCGGTAAAGGCGATCGGGACGCTTGTACATGAGGACATTGCGTCGGCGGTTCTCGAGTACGAGACGTTTAACGTGGTGTTGGACTTTTCGGCGTGGGAGGGGAGTCGGTATCTCGGGGACTGGAGCGTGGAGGTTTATGGTACGGGGGGCTCGTTGCGGTTGAATGTCGATGGGCCGGGGAGTTGTCTGCTACTGAAGGAGGGGAGGGGGGGATGGGAGAAAGGCAGGAATGAGATTTTCTCGGGACGGGGGGAGGTCGATTTGGGCGCTGCTTTTAGAAAGCAGATGGATTCGTTCTTTCGGAGGGTGGAGGGGGGGGGGATGGAGGAAGGGGGGGGGAGTTGCGATGAGACTACGGCGGTGTTGTTACTGAGGCTCTACGAGGCGCTGTATGAGTCTGCTCGGACGCGACAGTGGGTGTCATTGTAAGGGTAAATCATCCCGTTAGCTAGTAGTATATCTCGGCGGTTTCGAGCCAATATGGGTCCTTGATATTTGCTCCCTTCCAGCAGTCCACGGTGCACAGGGAATACCACGATGAGAGAGCGGTGTTGAACGCTTGAATAGAGGTGCCGCTCTCCGCGAGGGCCAGGAGGAGGGTGGCTTTGGTGGTCAGAGTGGTCAGGCGAACAGCGAGATTGTATATCCCGGCGTTGGTCATCTCGGAGCACCCGCTGTACGCGTCGCAGGGGTTCGTATCGACCAGCTCGAAATACGCATTCGCGGGCGACAGCACGCTCACCTCCATCACCACATCGCCCTTCGTTAAAGTGGCCGTGCGGTTGTCTGTGCCGAGACTCACCGCTGCAGTGGTATGCCAGCTCGCAGCGATATCGACGGCGTGAGGCGCAGTAATCTCATCGCGGACCAGGAACTGCGAGCCATTCAGCACAGCCACCCCCCGGAGAACGCTCGTTGTGACATTGGCGTACGCGGCCGTGAGGTTTGCGACCCCGAACCGGCTCGATGAATCGAAACTGCCCGCCCACAGGAGAGAGTTGTTGGCCGAGGGGATCTGGTTTGCAAAGTGCAGCGCCGTCTGGGTTTCGTTGGAGATGCTGAGGGTATTCGCCCCCTCGGTCCGGCACCGGTAGTACGTCCAGCGACGCGGCGCGGCAAAGTAGCTGGTGAGACTGTAGGAGTCCGAGCCGAGAAGCTCCGCCCATCGATAGCCCTTGTAGTCTACAACGAAGGATCCAGCATCCAGATGCCCATGGGACCGGCCATTGAACCCGCCCATGAACCCGAAGAACCAGCCATCCAAACTCGTCCACGAGGTGCGGTACGTCATCCCAGCGACGTTTTCAAACTGGTCATAGTGAGGCATGTCGGCGAGGACATCCGTGGTGTTCAGAGTGGAATTGTAAAACAGGAAAGCTTGGAAGGTTGCGGCTTGGGAGGCCGTGAATCTGGAGAGCATCCCCTGCATCCATTGGGGTTTATTGAACCGCGTGGCCCAGTACCCCACGCTCCAGAGGCTGTTGGCGTTGGAGAATGTCCAGGCGCCATCAGCCCAGCTGAATCCGCCCGTTTGCCCGAACCCATGCGTGAGCCAGGCGCCGAGGTTGCTCATGCCGGGCAGTTGGGAAATCCCAAGGTCATGTCCCAGCGCGCTATCCAGCGAGCCCATCATCAGGCCTAGGAAGATCCCAGCGTATGTGCCGTAGGAGTAGCCTTCTATCCAGCCGCCATCGGGGGCGTACTGTTGCAGAGAGACATTCAGCTTGGGCAGTGAGAAGTCAATAATCTCTGTTGCCAGGGTCGAATTGACGTCCCCCGTTGCCAGAGTGCCCATGATCAAGCAGCCGTGCGTGACCTGGGCCCAGTTATTCGTGTGTGCACTCCACGAGTTGATTGAGGAATTAAGCGCTGGCCGGAACGACTTGTCAAAGACCGCGGACTCGATTGTTCGCCGCTGGGCTGTGGAGAGCTGATCGTACACCCAGTCGTAGCCGAGTGAAACCGTCATTGTTATATCCGCCGTGTTCAAAAAGTTGGACGGGTTCCAGTCGGCGAGATTGGCCAATGTCAGAATTGTCTCGATCACCCACGCGGCATAGGCCGTGTTGTTGGTCAAGCGGTACATGCCTGCGGTGGCACCGACGTTCATCCGAATGGTGCTGGACCAGGAGCTGGCAGAGGAGAGGGATACCGGGGTTGCGATGGCGTTTGTGGCTGTCTTTGCCAGGTTTGCGAGCACATCTTGGTAGTACGAGTCTGTCTTGTTCATGGACAGCACCGCCTGGACACGTTTATCGGTGAACATCAATCGAGGATGGGATGGAAGACACGCAAAATCGATTGTGGCACCTGCAACGACGGCCGGCCATATCAGGAATACAAAGCAGAGCAGCATGTTGAGAATAGTCAGTGTAGTCGTTCTCTGGGTTGTGGTGAGTTTTCGAGCACTCGCCTCCAAGGGTCCCTGTGGGGGGGGGGGGTTCAAGAATCGAAGCTGTCTCTGCATGTATCTATCTAATCTTTGGGGTTATCTGGCATCCCACACAACGAGAGGTCAGTGCTGTCTCGGTCTATCTATCCCGTAGATTGCGTGGGGTTGCGCCGTCCCCGCGTTTCACCCCATATATATAAGCTGGATCCATGCAGGGGTTACAGTGGAGAGCCAGACAAACGACCGGCAGTTTCAAACAAAAATGGAGCGCGACGGACCCAAAGCAACAGAAAGCCACACCAGCGTTGACACGGAGCAGGCAATGGCAGAGAGCACGAGCGTCTCGCAGAAAATATGCTACACTCGGTACAACTCGCCCTTTTGGCAAATTGTGATCGTGAGTTTTGTGGCCTTCGGGTGAGTCTAGTCTCCTCTCACATTTAGAGACTCGATCTGACCAGACAGGTGCCCCGGAATGTACAACGCCCTCTCTGGCATTGGGGGAGGCGGCCAGCTGGACACGACCACGGCGGCAAAAGGCCATATCGCCCTCGCGGCCGTCAGTGCGGCGGGAAACATCTTCGTCGCTCCTATTGTAACCAATATCCTGGGGCCGAAATGGACGATCTTCATCGGTGGTCTGCCCTACGTGCTCTATGCAGGGTCGCTGCTGGCCTACAACCATACCGCGAACCAGGGCTTCGTGATCGGGGCCAGCGCGGTGCTGGGCGTTGGAGCCTCGTTGCTGTGGATTGCGCAGGGGTCCATCATGACCGGATACCCGCTACCGCAGCAGCATGGCAGGATGATTGGGATTTTCTGGATCATTTTCAAGTAAGTTACTTATCCGTGCCATCATAGTGTCATGTTGCCACGGTGTTAACCCCGTGTACAGCCTCGGTGGCTTCCTCGGGTCGATGATCTCCTTTGGGTTGAACTTCAGCTCCCAATCCGGCACCGTCTCGGATTCGACCTACATTGCCTTTATGTGTATCATGGCCTTTGGCTGCCTCTGTGCACTCGCGCTGCTCAACCCCTACAACGTGATCCGAGAGGATAACTCCCGCGCCGCCGTCCAGCGAAAGCCGAGTGTCTGGGACGAGTTTGTCGGCCTGTTGAAGATCCTGAGGGACTGGAGGGTGGTGTCCCTGATTCCATTCTGGATGGCTGCCAACTGTGAGCTTCCTTTCTGCTTACCAGGGACTAAATATTGATTGTCCTGTAGACGCCTACAACTACCAACAAAATACCTACAACGCGAAACTCTTCAACATCCGCACCCGCAGCTTCAACGGCGGCATGTACTGGCTGGCCCAGATGGTCTCGAGCTACCTCTTCGGCCTCTTCCTGGACAACAAATACATGAATCGCCGCCAGCGCGGGATCTGGGGCTTTGTGATCAACGCCGTTATCTCCATGGCCGTGTGGGCGGGAGGGTTGGCCGCGCAGCTCCGGCGCGGGCCCAGCAGCGACTACTACGGCCTCAACGAGATGGACCTGATCACCTCCGGCGGGAAATACGCCGGCCCATTCCTTCTGTATTTCTTCTACGGCAGTTTCGACGCGATCTGGCAGACGCTGGTCTACTGGACGATCGGCTACCTGTCGCACGAGTCGCCCGAGCAGGCGGCGCGATACGTGGGGGCGTTCAAGTGCGCCGAGGCCGTGGGCAGTGCGATTGCGTCCAAGGTGAATTCAACCAAGACCAACTACAATGTGGAGTTTGCGGTGGATTGGGCGTTTATCGTGTTCGCGTTGGTGTGTTCTGTGCCGTTCGCGTGGTCCATCCAGGACGCGCCTGCGCACGCGGGACAGGAGACGGCCTACGTCGAGGGTGGGAAAGGGGATGCGGATGATCGAGGATAGGCCTGCTTACCGGATGTTCCTGTAGTTACACATCTGGCTTTGTCGATAAGCGTTCTCGCTTATATCTGTCCCCTGATAGAAAGCTCTGCACTCATTGGTGGGAATACATGCAGCCGATAACAGAACTGACTGTGTGGCGCTCCAATCAAGCTCTTCGTCCCCAGTAGTCTGGAGAGAGACAGGTACTTTCAGAGCATTAGCCGAGATGGCGCTGTAAATGAGGGGACAACCCCACTCGATAAATAACCCCCTGGCTGTCGACCGAGATAACCCTGGTCGCCGGGGCAGGGATAGCAGCATGAACACTCCGCGCTCACGCACACGGCGCTCTTTCGTCTGCAAGGAATCGGGATGCGGACGGTCGTTCCTTCGCCAGGAGCATCTACAACGCCACCGGCTGAACCGTAAGCGTCCCGACCACCACAATCGTCTGAATCCTGGAATGCTCACACGGTGCAGATCAACCGGCGGAAATCTTCTCCTGCGACATCTGCCCCAAGTCCTTTGTCCGGCAGGATCTATATCGTCGGCACAAATCCCGCCATGAGAGGGGCATGTTCTTTCGGAACACGGGGGGCATTGTGAGTGCGAATCCTAGAGAGCAGGATCCGATGCCGGCCGTCCATGTAGCGCAGATGCAGATGCAGGATGACTGCTTGACTGTGGCGGAAGAGGCGGCCACTCGGCCGGAGAACGAATTCCTGCAATCGAAGGATGATGGTTTGAATTCGGTCTGGCCAGGCTGTGGTCAGACGCCGAGTTCCCAGGATGATTTGAACTGGTTTTTCGAACAAGGGCAGGGAATCAACGACCTCCTGGGTCCTCCTATCGCGCAATTCTACCCTGAATTATCCCTGGATATCCAAGATCCGACACTATGGCAGTCAGAAAATCAAGGCATTAGACATCTGTCACACGCAGGGAAACTTGACTCTTTCCTGGATGCGACCACAAACCACGACAGCGACTGGGCCTTTGCCCGATCCAACCTCCTTGACGCACTGGGCCAGCTCGACATGCAAGCCCTCCAGTCGCCATTCTTTGATACTGCGAACTTGAAGATGTTCCACGAGCTGTATTTCCAGCACTACCACCCGCACTTCCCCATCGTCCATCGGGCCACACACTCAGTGGTGACCTGTGACCCGCTCCTTCTCATAGCTATTCTGGATCTCGGGTCGACGATGGCAACCGACGAGACGCTCTTCCATCTCGGACAGCAAGTGCATCGCTCTCTGCGGTTGATCATCATAAATGTAAGCCATCCATCCTTCCCAAATCCCAATGAGCCGGTATTAACTTGATCCCCAAGAGCGGGATGTTTGAGCCACCTATCCCCCTCTGGTGCCTTCAAGCCCTCCTCCTGGTTCAGGCGTACGGAAAGATGATATCGTCGCGGAAGAATTACGAAATGGCACATATCTTTCACGGGGCAATCCTGACGGTGTGTTACACCCAACCCTCATCATCCCACACAAAAGAACGGGACTGATGCTGCCTGTGTCAGATGATGAAAAGAGGAAGTATTTACCTCACAGCCTCAACTTCACATCCTCCGCGGCCCAACGAGAGCCTGCAGGCCAGCTGGCACCGCTGGATAAGCGAAGAATCCTGGCGTCGAACAGCCTTCTTCGCTTTCGCTATGGACGCCCAACACGCCTGTGTCTTCGGCCATTCACCCGTGCTCTCAGTAAGCGACATGCGTATCGCGCTTCCTTGCCAGGAAACACTTTGGGATTCTACCTCACCAGAGGCATGGCAAGAGCTGAATAACCCAGCAAAGCCAGCTCCTCTCTTCCTGCCCACCCTCAAGTCCCTGCTCCGCGGGGGTTTAGTCCCCACGAGCTGCAGCGAGTACGCGCGGTTTCTCCTCCTGCATGGGCTCATGAGCCTGCAAACTCACCTCCAGGCCGGTTCACGATTGACACTGGGGATTGAGGCGGGGAAACTACACAATCGCAGCAACCAGACCCATTCCCACCACGCAGAGTCAGCCCATCCCCATAGCTATACGAACTCACAACCGCACGGCAACTTGGTACAGATAGCCCCCAGCAGCTCGCACAGCTGGGCAAGCACCATGGACACCGCAATCACGACGTGGTCATCCTCCCTATTCTCGCTCCAGCCATCTCTCTGCCTCGAGGCTGCGCGGCCCTTGTACCGCATGACCCAGATAACCCTCCACGTAAGCGTACTCGACATTCACACTCTCGCCATGGACCCGCCTTTCTCCTCCCTCCCCAACGCCGGTACCGGAAAGGGAACTGGCAGCGCAGACTTTGCCATCCCACCGCCCAACACCTCTACAGCGACAGCGACAGCCCAGACACGCATGCAACGCTGGGCAAATACCGACTCATCCCGTGAAGCCTGCCGGTACGCGCTCCTCCTAGTCCAGGAAACCATGTTCAACGGCAAGCGCTACTCCGCCCGGGAGGACAATATCGCCCCTCGCCCGTGGTGCCTGTACATCGCTGTTCTGACGCTATGGGTTTACGGCCT
Source organism: Aspergillus conjunctus (assembly GCA_027569095.1). Classification (NCBI taxonomy): domain Eukaryota; kingdom Fungi; phylum Ascomycota; class Eurotiomycetes; order Eurotiales; family Aspergillaceae; genus Aspergillus; species Aspergillus conjunctus. The sequence continues at coordinate 26,534 of JAPDEL010000024.1, read as the reverse complement.
TGTCACCGAGGGCCCGGCCCCGGATGTCGATGAGTCCGGGGCAGAGGAATACATGATTCGGATGACAAGTGCCCTGCAGAAAGGAAGCCCGAGGGGACTGGCTGTCGGGGCTAACCAGACGAGGGGATTGATTCGGGCGGCGAGGGACGCGTTGACGGGGTGTCGGTGGGAGCTGTTGCAGGAGGCACATCTGGTTCTGCGGCGGCTGGTGGGCGAGACGGTGTTGGATTCTGGTGGAAGTAATAAGTCTTTGATCTGAGTTGTCGAGTATTTGGTAGACAGAAGCACTCTATGTCAAGATGTTCTCGATGTCAGATATTGGGTCGTCTCTTTCACGTCTTTCGATTCGTCATGCTCCTGGCTGCCCTCGCCCTTGAGAAGAGATCGGCGCTCGTATTAATTAGAGGGTTTTGGCCAGTAACACATGCCTGTATTTTCCACTCGTATTCGAATTGCGATTCACAGAAAGAGAACAAAGCTGGAGGGCCCTAAATACACACCGATGTGGAGGAGAGCAGCTGTACCATGTCAAAATTGTATCCACGATACCCTAGATTTGGGAGACTCTTCAATCTATCGGGGATGTGGCCTTGCACAGCTTATTCGAGCATGACTCCCCCGCGCGCGGACATGCAGAAAAAAGACCAGCAGATATCTCCATCGAGCAGGGATAAACATAGACGATCCTGCTCGATCCAGATTAACACGCTGTTAACTCGATTGTGTCAGACATGACCCGGACTGTGTAGTTACATATTTATCCGTCATCCCCGGACCACGTCCAGTCTCACCCTCCCCCAAACATTAAAGTCCCCCAACCAACAATACTTTTAAACCATGCTATCCTATATCCTTCCCGCATTCCTCTGCCTCACCTCAATCAACGCCCAAACCCTTCCCCCAGCCTTCTTCCTCGCAGGCGACTCCACCACCGCCCCCAACGGAGGATGGGGGGACGCCTTCCTGGCCACTCTCACCAACGGTGCCATCGGCACCAACTTCGCCGCCACCGCCGGTCAGACAACGACGACCTCCTTCCGCTCAGACGGACACTGGGAGAAGCTCCTCAACGCCGTAGCGCATACTACAGCCTCCTACACCCCCCTACGTAACCCTCCAATTCGGGCACAACGACCAAAAGACCGAAGAAGGACTCGCGGTGTTTGCCGACAACCTCGTCGCCATGGACAGGGACATGCGCAATGCAGGAGGCCAGTCGATCTCTTCCTCGCCGCGCTGAGCAGACGTAACTACGAAAACGGCGATGTGGTGCAGGACCTAGGCGATATCCGCAATGCGACTATCCAGGCTGCAGCCGAGGCCGAGGCGTTGTGGGCTGATCTGAATGATCGGTCGTGCCACTATCTGAGTGGGATCAGGGAGGAGAATGCCATGACGTTTAATCTGGCGGACGATGATCATACGCGTTTGAATGGGGCTGGGGCGATGTTATTTGCGGGCATGGTTGGGGTTTTGCTGGAGGAGAAGGTGTCGGCTGGCTTTCGGGAGTATATTGTGGTGGAGGAGGGTTTGGCGGCTGCGCTGGAGGCGGGGGAATATTATTATCCTACGTAGTTTGTTAATGGCGATTTACAGTTTGATTTGAGCCTGAAGAAGGGTGTGTATAGTAAACTCCCTCATTCCTACGGTTCCCGAGTGTATCCCGGAAGCATCGTTCTCGTTTCTGCGGGCACCAATAACAGATTGGATGGAGACATTCACAGTCAGTGGCGTATCTACTCTAGGTTGAGCTAATGGGCGGACACTGTGCTTGAGCGAATGTTGTAGGGCTAACGGAGGATCGCGGTTTGTTTCATGACTAGGAAGCTATGTTTGTATTCACGAGACCATTGGCCTTCCCGGAGGGTAAAAACCAGGTAAAATCTTGAGTTTTTGGTCGGGTTAAAGTGAATCAGGAAAGGAGACTAAGAGGACGATCTGAATTGACGGTATCTATCGAGCAACCTTTTTGGTGCTATTCTCATAGTACTTCATTCCAGGTACATGCTGGTACTCCGTCATGAGCGCCAAATCCAATACGCCATCTGTAAAAAAAAAAAAAAAAAAAGAAAGTCCGGTACCCCTGGCACAGCAGTTGTATCAGATATCCACATCTAGGGGAAAGATACCCCTTACAAACCGGCCGCATCAAGCAGGAACTGGGCAGCCTCCTTAGCATTTGATCCGTACGTCAGATGGGCGATGACATTGAAGCCATTGGCGCAGACGGGGTCGCCGTTGGCACAGAAAGTCTTGAACTTGCTGATACCCTTGGGCGAGATGGCCTTGAAGGGGTCACCGAAGGTCACGGCGCCGACGACCTGGCCGGCCGTGAGCCTATCGGCGGCGTTGTGGACCACCATGGCGCCCTGGGAGTATCCACCCAGCACGACCTTGGTGTTGGGGCACTTCTGCAGGGCCGCCTGGACCATCTTGGCCATTTCGGGGCCGCCTTCGGCACCGAGAAGGGCGTTTCCCTGGGGATTGAGGTTAGCAGCGAGACTTCTGTGGAGGGAGGGGGGAGAGGATGGGACGTACAGCAGCAGAAGCAGGGTAATCAACGCCCTCGACGGTCGTGCCGACCTTAGCCTTGAGGGCATTGCCAACGGCGGGGCCGACGACGGTGCCCATGGTGCCGAGCTCGGTGGTACCGCGGGCGAAGATGAAAGTCAGGGGGTTGCATCCGGCGGAATCGCTTTGCCTGGTGTCTGCGGTTTCAATCATCGTGTTAGCCTTTGGTTATATTCGATAGGTTCGCACCAGAGGTACTACTAGAGCCGCCCAAACCGCTAAGCAGGCTACCCAGGTCGAATCCACTGCTGGAGCCTCCTCCGAGACTTGGAAGGAGAGATGCGAAGCTGGCTGCATCAAAGGAGGAGAGGTCACCTAAAGCGCGAGTGTCGATGGTCGGGGTGGGAGCACCCAGGACACTGGTGAGCAATGTAAGGGCGAGGAAGACCTTCATTGTGAATTTATACGATTTGACGCTGGGAAGAATATAGTAATGAAAGACAAATTGAGTAGATCGAGCACAGCTCTGATCCAGGTCTAGCTCAAACGAATGAGTGAATAACTGGGCTGTAAAGAATGGACAATTGGAGCACAGGGAACGAGATGAACAAGACGAGGGAAGGGCGGCTGCTCTTATATCGACGGTACCATCCTGGACTGATCCAATCCTGCAGCCAGGTCCAGGTGTTGGGGTTAGAGGGGGGATGTTTCACCTGGTGTGAGTGGATTCTTGCGGCCGAGGCTGGGGAACCTCGAGGATGCCTCTGCACCTGGTTCCCAACTAAGGTGGGAAGACACACCTAATTTCGGCTCTTTTCCATTCTAGGAAGAGGGCACCAGGGAGAATGCCCCGTTTTCCAACCCAATTGGGGGCCGACTTGAGGTTCACTGCCGAGTCGTCAGTGCCGAAACTCGGTCCAAGGAGGGTGAAGCGATGGTGAGACAAGGAGGGATCCAGCAGGATTGCTTGGCCCAACCCTATTCCTGCGCGCCACAAGCCACAGGGACGAGTCAGGGAGTGACTCTAGTGAGCACTAACTGAAACGCCTATCGCAAGCCATCTCTGGTGGCGCTGGATAGAGACAAGATCGTCGTGATCTTCTTTTTCCGGCGAAGGTTGCGAACGAGAATCCCCCTAAATCACCCCAATAATCGCTCAAACCCATCAAATCAGTACCCTGAAGGATGATCCACAAGGTGTTCCAGCATTCGATCCGCGCGCTAGCACGTTAGACCGCGCTCGGGAATCTGGGATGCAGGTCCTGCTGTCTCCATGAAACACCGCACTTTCGGCCTAGGCTGCAAGGGCCGGAATTTGTCACATGCGCAGCAATCCTTAGTGCGCGAACCACAATGGTGGCCATGGTTCGCTCGCCGGCTTCCCTTAATTATGCCTCACCTCCTCTGATAAAACATCCAAGACACGGATCATTTCCGAACTGATCCTCTCTCCGGGCGGGATTAAAGTTGATCAGCCATGGCGGTGCGGGGTTCCTACAGTACACAGTATACACAGTACAAAGATGACCCGGCATTCCGAGACACCAAAGAGGCCAGGAAGATCAGTCATATTCACGGGCTAATTGACGTTACGGATGGGCAGTAGCGTGTCTCCCCTTCGTCGCGCAATCTCCACCTCCCTGTAGAAACACACCGTCTCATAAACCTCCCTGGCGATGTCATTCGGGCCCTTGGCGTTTCGTGCGCCCGGCACCGACACCGCAGAGCGCAGCGCCTCGCAGTCCCAGCAATTGCAAACCGGATACTCCTGTCCAAAGCGAATGCGAAACAGTTTTGCGGTTCTCTCGAACCCATTGTCGAGTGTTCCCTTACCAATCTTGTCATCGTGGTCGATGAACCGGCCCGCCGCGGCCATCATGGCAGCCTCGTAGCGCGCCGCAGAGCACTGATGCGTGTGCCACACGAGATCAATATCCAAGGTCGGCACCATCATCGTCTCCGGATACGTCTTGAACAGTTTCACAAACTTGGTATACCGGTCAATGGCCCGGCCAAGCGTCCCCTCCAAAGCCGGACTGCGGATCCAAAGCTGGCCCTCCATCTTAGCTACAAATGCAGCCTGCCTCTGAACGGCGCCAACAAGCTCCCCGTTGACTTTGTTAGCCGTCGGCTCGAGCGCCGTCTTCACAATATCCCAAAATTTGCGCTCCCCCAGGGTCAAGTCGTTGTTTCGATTGAGAACCCAGAGGATATCCTGGGTCGTTAAACCTCGGAGCCTCGCCGACGGACGGAGCGCTCCATGCTTCTGCAAGAGCTTTTGAAAACTCAATGAGTGGTTCTGATTCACCAAGTCTGCGAACAAGTCTGCCTCATGGCCCGTTTTGAGCTTAAAGGCAAAACTCGCCCTTTCCCCCTGGCGAAATGGCCAATCAGCCTGGCCGGAGGAGAGCGCCTGGTGCTTTGAGAATGTCAGCTAGCTCTCTCAAGGAGGGTAAACGAGGACCTTACAATCTGTGCCCATGGAAATGGGAGTGTGCTCAGGTTCTTGAAGCTGAACGACCGAAACCAACTAGGATTCAACAGCAGGGAATGCCACACCATCAGCACATCTACCCAGGTCAGCGTCGCTTGAATACCACTCTGGAATCCAGGGACCTACCTATCGGCGGAAAGAAAATCGCAGAAACATTGGAAGTGTCCGACTGCCTGTCCATCTCCCTCTCGACCACCTCCGCCCACACCAGGAACCGCTGTGCGGCCACGGACAGATAGAACGGCCACTTCGTTTCCCGTCGGCTGTCAAACGACTGATCGCGAACTTGGAATGGTTCTCGGGCCCAGCCACGGCGGCCATCTGTGTGGTACTTCGTGCGGTACACCGTTCTTGGCTCGGGGACGATTCCCAGCGCGGTGTCGAGTGCTACCGAGTGCAGAACCTTCTGACGAAGCTGGTAAAACGCAGCCAGAAGTTCCAAGTGCGCTGCGCATTCCGCTACGCTAGGGAACTCGATGGGGATGTTGCTACCCCCATGTGTTCCCGATTCGAAATTGAAAATCTTAGGGTCGGGGATTGCTGGGTTCTCGTGCTCGGAAGTTGCCACTGGGGATGGCAGGAGCTTATCAGAGGCTGGAAGCCGATGTTGCCAATGCGCTCCATTCCTCTGTACTTTGAGAGCAAGTTCGCTGCAGGTATGGAGTCTTTTCAGGTTTGAGGAGGGGAATGTCACGCTCACTTGGCTGGTCATGATATCCTAGAAAGGGGGGGGGAGGGGGGGGGGTGGGTTTGCGAGTTTGAGGAGGCGACTTTTAGTCCCCCGAGTGATCTTTTAAATCAAATCGATATTGACAAGTTCAAGCTCGCTTGGAAGAGACCTGAAAGGCTGGAGTGACGCAGCGAGGCGCATTCTTCAGGGTCGATACGAACGACACAGCCTCATCGGAATCGCCCGGTGCCCGATGCCCAGGCGCTACTGAGGGCGTTAAACCACACAAGGAGAGCTGCACCCCACGGGATAATATCTCCGTCCCCCATTTATGGGCTGCTTGACGCAAGGGGCGCGCAGTTCGCCCGACTAGCGACTGGGCACACTGGTGAAGCTGCGCCTTGCCATCCGCTCTCCAGGGCGCCCGCACCTCCCAGAGTCGACAGTTAATATGCCCGCAGTTCGTGGCCGGAGTTGAACGATTTTTCCTCCATTACTCCCTACTGCAAGATCAATCGCAAGAATGAAATTCCTCACACGTCTGTCCGGTCGGGCAGAGAAGGTCGCGGCGTCGCAAGTTCCAGTCGCCAATGAACCCCAACTCACACATCTCGGAATAGGCTCAGAGCATCTGCTTGAAAGCCTCGAGAGCCTGTACTGGGTCGGTGTTGAGAGGGAACTTGAAAACGTCCTCCTCACATTAAAGACGTGGCGATCCGAATCGCTCCGCGAGATACACCTTGACGATGAATCGGATGACTTCCTCCACGGATTCGACACATTCATCGACCAGGTCGAAGAAGACAGCCGGAAATTCGCCGAGGAGGTCAGGACGCTCAAGTCAAGCCCTAGAAATGGCGCCAACGCCAAGGACTATGAAGACGCGTTGAGACACCGTGCACAGGAAGACCTGTTCAGGCAAAGAAGTCGGCAGCTCAAGTCTGAGATTCGTTCGTCTCTAGAAGACCAAGAGACAGAGTCGCGAGATCGCCATCGGGCCAGAATGCTACTCCGGGCAATCGGACTTCTCGACATTGAGAAACAGATTGAGGACCGCCCGCCACTGGGCAATCTACCATTGTCCAAGAGGCCGGCGTTTCCACAATTACAGCTTGATACGCTAGCAAAGAATGGCGTGCCCTTGTTCTCCCCCTTACATTGTGCTACCTGTGGAAGCATCATCCGGAGTAGCATGTACCGCCGAGAGCGCTCTAACAAACCCCAAGAGAAAAGATCCACAGATTATGTGTGTGAAGCCTGCTACCGAGGCAAATTCCAAGGGAACCCCCAATACACAAAGGAGTACAAACATTGCATACTCGACCAGGCTATCACACCTTCCATTAGTCGGAAGATGTGCAAATGTCCGTCCATGCAACGAGGGACGGCCCGGAGCGATTTAAGCAGTCTATTCCCGGTAAGCAAGCACAACTATCATCGCCAGACACATCACTCTACAGAGGTAAAATGCCCACTTGTCGGTATGGATGTGGTCCTTGCAGTTGCGAAATACGATTGTATGCAGATGGTCACCGGTCTGAAGCCTGAGAAACCGAGTCGAAGCCAGAGGGAAGAAACCTCTCAACTCAATCTCGGTTTCCTCACCGGTCGACAAACTGTCGACATCAATCAAGGGCGAAGTGTCAAGCGGTTCAGTGTAGGGGCCCACAAGGGGCAGTCGCCATCAACGATCCGGGAGAACATCAAGCACCCCTTCAGAGATTCACCTGATATTGACGGGGATATCCCACCATTTCTCCGTGACTTTGAGGACTCAAATCCGTTTGGCAGTGTTCCAATGTCGTTACGGGTTGGGCCAGTGGTTCTGGAAACCGGAGTAGTCAGGTAGGCTTCACTAGTCAAATCAGATACGAAGAAGAGTCTAACGGGAAATAGCTCCAAAGTTGGCGCTTTCATCACCCTCAAGACCAGCGATACGCTGATCGGGAGTGAGTCTGTCAGACCAGAGACATCCTTCGTTCTTGACGAGTCCAAAGAGCTCTGGTCGCACGAAAGACACCCTACCCCAAGGAGATACAAGGGTATCATAAAGCTGGTCGCCGGCGCGCCATTCACCGGTCTACTCGACCAAGAATTGGAGACCAACATTGTGAATGGCATAGTCGAGGCCAGTGACGAGGATCTCAACGACGCCGACCTAAGTGATGAAGGCCATCAAAAGGCACTCAAGCGACTCCTCGGTCCAGTATTACACAACCTGAAAGCCCTCATCGGCCAACAATTAACTACATACCTGACAAGCATCGTCGGTCGACTACTCGCCCCAGAAACAGACCTAGTCTGGTCAACCAACAACAACTGCCAACAATTTTGCGATTCGCTCATCGACCATGAACTATTCGGGCCACTCGTAAGCGGACATCGTGACGAACCCCCCCTATACCTATTCAGCTTCCTCAGTCGCCCCGCCCCCAATTTCAAACCCGAGATCAAATCCAAATTTGACGTCCCCAGAGGCCTAATCGAGGAATGCCTCCTCCGGTTCCGCTGCGGCCGACACGACGAGTCCGATATCATCGACACCCTCCAAGAATACTGGTACGACTGGGCCGCGTTCCCAAAGCCCCTGTACAAATACCAGGACCTATTTCCCTGGGACTGCACCGAAGCCTTCGACCGATACCCTGTCCCATGCGGCGAGTGCAATCTCGCCAAACACCTCTGGGCATTCCCCTTTGACGCATGGTCGATTGTATCCCTCCACCTCAGCCGGGACAGGTACAGTTACCCCGTCGACGCGCCCGCCACGCATATGACAGACGCCGAGTGGGCCAGAAACAGACTTCTCGTTCTCTGTGCGCTGGATAAGCTGACCCTCGTGGCATCTGCCATGGCCCGGAATCCACTATTCAAGGAGGGAACGGACTGGATACATCTGCAGTCCGACCCAGTGCAGGATCGACTCAAGCTAGGCGGGATCCACCGCGCACAGCCATTCAGTCATGTCCATGAGCACGGGAACTATCGAAATTACTTTGCGGCACCGTGGGTGCATTTTTCCCCGGCCCAGAGAGTCAAGGCGTATGAGCTCCAGCGGGACGCGAGAGCGGGCCTTCTCGACGTGCAGTTCGTTGTTGAAGTATATGGGACAGATAGTGTGGAGCAGAGTTTAAGGGATCTTGCGGGGGGTCATAGCATAGGCATGGGGACAGTCCATTATGATGGGCAAGTCGTCATAATGAATGCTATGTTGTGGATGGATGAGACAAATACCGCCTCGGCGGGGGGGAATGGTACCGGGGGAGGGACAGGTTCCGGGGGAGGGTCGAATCATACCGGTGATGCTGGATGTGCCTCAAATTGTGGGACAGGGTGTGGGAATTCCTCTGCGTGTGCTAGCTCGGCGTGTACGAACGGTGGAGGGGGTACGAGCTCGTCTGGGGGCGGAGGCGGGAGCGGAGGCGGGGGTTGCGGAAGCAGTAGCGGGGGCGGCGGCGGCGGAGGTTGCGGCGGTGGAGGTGGTGGAGGCTGTGGAGGGGGTGGATCTTGATTCGTCGACCCGTACGCGAACTCCGCTGGTAGATAGATATTGTATAACTTCATGGCAGTCTTTTCTTTCTGACCTTTCCGGGACATTACGCACCATCCATTTATCAAGCCTAGCTTGAACCCTCTGGCTCAGGTTGACCACATGATCCACCTAATTTCAGTTACTTTTCGGCTCGAGATTTTTGATAAAACCTCGGTATCGCCATCGCTGCTTGAAGCCACCGCATGAGAAGAGAACCAAGATGCATAAATCGTACGAGAATAGTACACAATTAATAAACTCCTACAGGCAACATTCACCGATCGGCCTCATAAGAATTACTTCCGCTTGACAATCTCCGTCTCAATTGTCTCCTCAACGACCTGCACCATGCTCCTCCTATCAAACAACCGCTTTCCAAAATCCAACGCCAACTGCGCTCCCCAGGGAAGAGCCCACCGGAGCGGACCTAGCCACCTAGCCGTCGGGGCGATCACAAGTGCTGCCCCGCTCGCCGTCTGCATCGCCATGAGTGTGGCACCAAGTCCCAAGCTCATATTGATGCGCTGTCCATTGACCGCATCAACGAGAGATAGAAGTGCAAGGAAGAACGATGCATCCATATCTGGCGGAAAGTCCGTGGCCCAGCGTCCCGTGGGGCCATCCTTGTTGGTTTTCGGGTGGCCCCAGACAACCAGGACGGTGTCTGTCTGGCGGCCATTTGGGAGAGAGCTTTCATATTCGTGGCCCTCTGTGGTGGACCAGAAGGGGTGCTCTGGTGAGATCCTACCGTATATCATCTTAGTCCTGGTGGAATACATTTGGGGTTAACTTGGGGGGGGGGGGGGGTACCTTACGGCCAGAAGCGGTGGGGGTTCCAAGGGACGATTTCTGTTACTCCGTCCGACCTCCGTGTGGGAATGGAAGGTGAAAGGCCTGGGCGAGGGGCCTTTTGCGGATATGCGGCGAAGGGGGTGTGAATGGTGTCGATATTGTCGTAGGTAGTCGTAGTGCCGATTGCGCCGGCCTCAAGAATAAAAGACTCGCTTTGGTAGAAGTGGATGTGCAAAGGAGGGGCCTGTGGATGCTCTTTTCCGAGCTTCATCGACTCGTGGCTCCCCTTGTATGTCGCACGCATCAATACAGTCGCGTCCAGCTCGGGAGGTGGCTGTAAGAACTCGATGATAAAGGAGCCATCGAATAGCGTGTGAGGGCCTCCGAGTGGACTGGGGAGGCGAGGTTCTTTTCCGCTGGGGACAAAGCTGGACATGGTGTCGAGGGTTTTGCTTGGGATTCCTGTCTCCTGTTCTCCTCGACGAAGGAGCCAACGCTCCCTTTTAAATGTACGAAGCTGGCTAGAAGCTGACCAGGCGCTGACAGACAGCTTCCTGCACGGACGTGGGGGCTGTGAGATCCTTCAGCCCCTGCTCCCAATCATAATCGAAACCAGTTGAATCCCAATTTAGCTCGAGAAAACAGCTACAGCTAGTCCGCTAGCGTGTCTTATGATTCGCTCAGCTCCCCGGGCAGTAGACACGGTCCCAAGATTCCTCACCTGGGCATGGATCAATAAGAGTGGGAGGGGTTGATCCGTCCCGGGCGGTTTTTTTGGCCTAATTTGGTCAAGCTAGCGCCATTAGGCAGGCTGTACATAGTAGGGGCAGGCAGAACGGTCTTCGCATCTCGAACGAATTTCTTTTTCCTCAAAAAAGACACGCTAAACCTAACTAGGACCTGGACGCAGGTGGAATATTCAACTCTACCCTAGAATGATAAGCATAGGGTCCAGAGTAGTGACACCACCATCAACTAAAGAGTCGCCTAATAATGCCTGAGAGCGTAGTGCCAACGTAGACTGCTGCAAGAAGGGTCTGCTTTTAGGCCACTTCCGGCAAGGCATCAGCGAGAAGGGCAATAGCGTTCGTTAAACACAAATCTACTCGGCGATACCCCTGCCCAAGGATAGAAATTTGTGCTGCAATTTCAACCTAGCGTTAACTAGAAAGGGCTAGAAAGGAAAGACAATTGTTGAGGAGCAAGGGAGAGGAGTAGAAACACTGCACTGAAACTAACCTGGACCACCATCGGATGTCTAACCACTGGTTGATATACATTGAGTGTGGACGAGATGAAATTTTGAAACTCGATATTTTGACCTTCTTTAGACCTAGTGAGATGCTGCGACATCACCATACTTTCTAGCTTAGAGCCCACCAAAATCAGAGCTTCACGAAATAATAGTAAACTTCGCCTTCGGCACCTCTCTACAATATGGGTACAACCTCCGACCAAACCTCATGAAAAAGGCTGTTAAGGCTTTCCGCGGAATCTCGACTGCCGGACCAGACTAACCATTGGTGCTCGTGAAAAATTAAAAATGATAAAGCGATTACCTGAAGTAACGTCAATGATGAAATCCGATGATGGCGTTGGGAAAATTCTTGGCATACGTAAACAAATTTGAGGTCGCCCTATCTAAAGCTACGAAAACGCCACATTCAAGTAGTCTTCCCAGGTTTCAAGAGTTGTCCATTTGATGCTACGGTGAGTCAATCCTAATAATAACACCGTATTTCATAATTAACGTACGTTAGTTGCTGGCCGAAGATATTTCATCCGACGATTGCATTCTTCATGTGATCAATCTGGTGAGCCCGCTCTTAACATACAAAAACCACATACACTGACACACTTTTTTGAGTACAGGAAATAGATATGAGAATGACTGAGTTGAGTACCTGATACCTCAGTTCAAGGATGAGTGACAGCAAGAACGCCTGCTGTGACTCTGCTTCTGTGTTTTTCCCTCATATCATTTCTTTTCAGCTACCTTCATTACGGCCGTAAGTAGCATGAAATGGATCATTCTTGAAGCCTGAACTTGTCATATCATGGTAGTGTAACGCTGAGACCTTCTTCCATGTCGCTAGTGTGTAGATGGATCAGGATGCCCGAAATGTTTATGCCAGGATTCGGTTTCGTCCTTTGGCCATATTTGATAGTGAAACTCCTCAGCCCCGGCGATAGTTGGATGTACCATCTCGATTTTTGTAACTTTGGGCCCTAGTTTCCCCTTCAGGATTGGCTCCTCGATAGTTTGATAATTTGATCCGCCGTATGGATTGTATTGCTCCGGAGGGGGTGGTGATAGGACAGTGACTATCCCATTGTCTTGAGCAATATGATAGGCATACATAGCAGATGCACCCTTCATATACCTGGACCAGCTGTTGCTTGATTTCCTGGACCATAAACACTGCAAGTCACCATGAACCATGAGCCATGAGTGGTCCCATGGCTGTTGTTAATGTCTGCATTCCGTGTCTATCCGCCCAAGCCTGTGCCAGTTGACGGGGTATTCCACTCCACATAACTTGACGTCCGGCTTGCCATGCATCATCGTGAAACCGGTTGCAGATTTGTCCTGCCTCATTGACTGTAAGCAAGCCATGGAATCTTTCAACAGTCTCTGGTGAGCACATTTCAAGGTCGCAAAGAATGTACGAAGTTTCCGTGTTGGGTATGACCGCAGGTTTGTTGCTGCGTTGCAACAAGATGCCGATGCAACACGATGGCGAAGCCTTAATAGTACCATCTTTAGCAATTGATTCCTATCCAATCGAATCGTTAGGGCAGAATAAAAGGCATTGTCCCCAAAGTCTCTGTTTTTTTTTTTTACTTTCAATAGGCAGCGCCACTTTGCCTTTTTATTGAGCATTAAATCCAATTAGCTGTCCGCAGCTCCGGCCACCTGAGATGGTTGCTCCCCCCGATTTAGTGGTAGCAAAGTCTCGGAGATGTCTAAATGAGGTCGTTTATATTATGACCGACTCGATTGCTTCTGGGAAAAGCTGGCTCCTCTCTGTGCTTGATGAGGCTGAGCGCCAAATTGGAATCACGCCATCTCTTCTTTGTTCCACCACTCCAGGACGGATGGTGTAAGTTTTCGGAATCAAGTTCCTGGGGAATCGGGTCAGACCCGAAGTGCCAAGCATTCAAGTTCACCCCTGATTCGCAATTCAACCTCCATCTGACTCTGCTCTAGTTATTCATGGAGTTTAAGTCCCCTCTTCTTCTCTCAAGCTTTGAATATACCGGCCGTTAGCGATGTATTTAGGGATTGTGGCCATCAAATTTCAAAAATTCCTCTTCGGATCAAAGCAGCAGGTTCAAGAAAAGCGAGTCTCTGTGGCAGGTTTAGCCTGCAAAAGATTCAAACGAAAGGCAAGTCATTCTATCAGGGATCTTGACCACAATAAGCTTAATAAATTTGTCCCTTAAAGTGTTCCAATACACATCTATGAAAGAGTTGCTAGTTCATTTCATTACCATTATGTAGTTAAATTTCCAGTAACAAAAAGACTTCATGTGGGAACTATGGTCTATAGCTTATTTGTTGTTTTTCTTCTCGATCCATGGCCAAACTATACATTTAAGCTCACCTTATCACGCGACAGGAATATTAGCTACTAAAATTAGTGCTTAAATAATTGATTGAAAACTAATCTTGAGACTGTGGTGTGTTAATTTTGTGGTACTAGATTCTAGGCCTAGATCTACTCGCTAGAATTAAGATGGTTGTTTTTAACTGTCCCGGAGTTGCTATTACCATGGATCAGGTAAAGAGTGTTGCCGCTGAAGAGCCATTCATTGTATTGAGACAAGGTATCGTGTAAGAGAGAAATATACAATATTTTTGTTATATTCAACTTAGAGGTTTCTTTCTCTTAAAATCAAGATTCTAGCTGTATTTTCAGTATTTCTCTAATAAAAATTAGACTCAATAAAATAACACTCTTGATGATTAAACTAGATTATATAATTAGTATACCAAGTTTCGTATCGAGTAGTCTTTTAATTATTGGTTATTAAAGGTACTAAAAGCATGGTTTTGTAATACACACTAATCAGGTCACCCATGTTGATCAATGACTTGTTGGATACACCAGTGAATACTTTGCCTGATCAATAAAGTGGCATAGAATGTCAAACCCGTTGTTGCATTGTCACGCAGGCAATGTTATTTATTCAAGTTCTAGACCTGTCTTGTCATGGGAAGTATGATGATTCTGATGATTTGGACAAATACATTCACTCCCAGTGAACCATGGGCTAGTACTGAGGTAAATAGTCTATTAAGTTAAGCCCTACACAGATTTAAACCCTTCCTAGTGGGTTCCTAAACTTATATAAAGCCTTAAAATATTCATTTCAACAATCTTAGTATATTTGAACTGCCCATTAATGTTCATCGAGCCTATATTTTTAAGCCAAGATGACCCGATTTATCTACATCCTTGCGTATCTCGGTCAGTCATATTTCCATGCAATAATACCCTCAGTGTATAATAAGCGCATATCTAACTGATATACAAACATCCAGCTTCCCTCAGCCTTGCCGCCCCACAGATCAGTATAGCAGATCTTGCAAAATGCACAGTTTGGTGTAAACAAAATTTCCAAAACCCAACAACTTTGGCGTTTACCTGCCTGATTCCTGCATCGCAGGGCAAGGGCCCATGTTTTGTCTGTGGGCCTCTAAAGACTAATCCAAACCAGCAGTTGTGTGCAGGAGTGTGTACAGATACTTCAACTGACGTTAAAAACTGTGGGAAGTGTGGTACAGTGGTAAGTTGGATACAATCATAATTACTTGAACTAGTTCCTAATCATTTACATAGTGTCCCTCTGGAAACACATGTGTTAAGGGTTTCTGTTCCTGCCCTGGTGGGACTTGTGCAACTGGCTATCAACTATGTCCTGATACTCCCAACTGCTTTTGTGTCAAAACTGTTGATGGCACAGGTGTCTGCACTCAAAATGCATTTTGCAGTTCCCTGACCAACTGTGCCAGCAATAGTGACTGCAGCGCTGGAAGCTACTGCTCTGTCCAAAACTGCTGTGGTGTAAATAAATGTATACCACGCTGCTCGTCTACAACAGCAAAGGTTGCAGCACTAGATAGTAAAGAGTGCACACTCTTTCATTGCAGTTCAGGTTAAGGACAATACCTGAGTTACGTCAAGGCGATCAAAGCTACGCTTACCGCAGGTATGGGGAATTTTGCAGGAATGAAGGGAGAGAGCGGGGGAAGAAAAGCACCTCTTTTCAACTGTTCTGCTTCCATCATGAATGTCATTAAATTTAAGGCTAGAGAGGCCTGTCTAAATTGTCTTTAACGGGACTCAAGAAAAGCCCTTATGCTACTCAGGAATCAATCTTATATTTTCGATCTTATTCCTTAAGAAGGATACATAAATGGTTCATGAATTAATTTAATATAATATACATGGCATGTCTAGTAGCCACTGGATAATTAAACTCATAAATTAAAATAAGCCAAGGGATTCTTGTGCAAGAAATTGTCAGAAGATGGTCAGCTACAAAATAATATTTATTTAGTGAGGAGTAAAGAAGAAGAACCCAAACTTCATACTATTTAATTTTCATGAAATCACTACTTAACACTTCTTTATAATAGCAATTTATCGTAAACTGATCAAATGGAAATTTAGGATTATGGTTCCGGTGCGATCAAAACATTAATTATAACCTTAATAATATGACCGTTTTCCTATCTATTGATTATCTGTTCCAAGGAACCACCGTCCTGGACAAAAGAATGCCAATTTTTAAGTATGTAGGAATAATAATAGGAACAGCAATGACAGGCAGGTTGCAATTTCTAAGCCCTGGAACTAAGCCTGATTAGGTAAGATATTGGATGAGGTATAATCCGCGTAATATACTAGCTATAATGATACGACGCATAAAATTTATGCTGTACAGATGATCCGTACCACTCCATACCAATGAAACCATTTCGACGTGGAAACTTCAATGGATCAAAACCTTCGATGGAAATCCAAACTGTTCAAACAAGAGCTATTGTGGGCCTTGAGCATTGACGGCTCAAATATTATCAAAAAAGGTGAGCTTCGCCTTGACGCTGCCCCATTGCGGCGAGAAACGACCACTTCTCACCACGACCTCATTGTGACGTAGTCAATCGTCAGCTGTTGCTCTGCTGCAATACAATTTATACAGTTCTTCGCATTTTACTCTACCGTAAGGGTCTTTGCGTCATATCATGGTTTCACACCAGATCCCCTATCAGAGATAATCGTTAATCGTGGGTAGCAAGCACAGTACAGAAATATATAATACATCAAAAATAACTTTCAACCTATTCTTATAGAGTTTCAAACTGACCCATTTAAACTATATTGTCCAAAAGTAAGTACTTCATATGCAAACCCACCGTCTTCAAGGAAGTCTTTATTATATTACTTGATTGCGAATATAACACAGGTTTCGACAATTATCAATAACAAAGGACCCGGCTCAATATGAAAGCAATCATGCTTTTAGCCCTCGCTTTGGCAGTACCAGGATATAGTGATGTTCATACAGTCTATGTCCATAAGGTCAATAAACTCGGTGAAAGAAGCCAACGCCAGCTCTGCACCCCGGGTCGTCCAGGTCCTGGGTGCATCCATTATGACTGCAGAGAGAACCCGTTCAACGACGGGCCTCCTTTCAAGTACTATCAGCACAAACAATGCAGTACGCAATGGGATTACTGCCTCGGCTGTGTGACACCGGGAGAGTACACATTCTGGTGTTGTGGTGAAACACCCTATCCTGGTGAATGGCCAGCATATGTTGAGAGTGGGCCTTGCTCTGACTATGAGGTGGGCTGCAATCCTGCAGGATGATTGAGTTCAGCACCAAGTACATGTCTACTCTCGCCAAGTGTAGGACAGGTAAAAGTATCTTTATTATATCTTGTTTCATTTGTTTTCATTTTGCATTGTCATTCCCATTTATAACTCACCATTTGCCATTGCATTTGCAAAGATCGATTTATGCCAGGATAGAATGCTTCATATCTTTGCTCCTGCAGGACTGCTTGATGCGTTTCCTAGAGCAAGTGGTATTACTTATTACACAACAGCTAGAACAAGACTTAGTAGGGTTCCAAAAGATTTATTCACCTGCAAATTTGATGTACTGTTACTGTTTGATGAAGATCTAAAACGCCATTTAGGGTAATTTAGACATAGGTCGATGACAACTGGGCTGATATCAATTAGTATCTGGACCACAAGTAGGCCATTTGCCTCTGCAGATAATGAATTTCTTCTACATTATGGGCGAATCCAGGAGCGATCGGCTGGGCCGCGGCCATACAAAATGAAGGGTGTGTAATAAGATTCCATGGCTACACTGCTCTGCATATCTTGGTAAACCCGTTTGCAGATTGATGGCTGTCATGTGAGAGTGAGTGTTGGGGACTGGACCTAGGAGGGCCAAATTAAGGTTAAAGGTGTCCAGAACGTGTAAACAGTAGTCAGAATACTACAGGGTTTACATTGGGCCTGCTGGGGGGATAGCTCTGGTCATCTCTACAATCTGAAGGGTTTCATGGCATAATGGCATCTATATCGCCTTGTTTTGAATTAATAAGTGGAGAGATGTCATCTTGATTGGCAACTAGTTGTTTTTATTTGATGAGGTGTAGCTGTGGCTTGAAAAGTAGTGAAGCCATGGTTCAGAAAAGCATGGAACATGGATCACTGTAATATCCCCACTAAGCAGGCCTGCCTCATTAGCGAATCTCAAAAAAGGGATAATGGTCAGCGTATGAGATTTTAGTATCATGACATGAATTGAAATTTTAAGCAGAATGAATCAATATCTAGTCAATAGGCGATGACATCTTGTCATTATGAGATAACCAGTCTGTTTGTAGATATACTTGCGTCATAGAATGTGTGTTTAAGTCAATCCATTTTTCGAGCTTGCCGAGCTATCAATGTTTGGAAAGCTTGAGAGGTCAATCTTTACAATCATTTTGAATTGGAATTGACCTAAACATCTGAGAATCAGAAGTCTAGAAGAATCTAGAGTCGGGTCATTTTAATTTTCAACACTGGTTTGCCATTAAGAGATTTATCTCTGGTAAAGGTCATAAGAATATCCATGACCAATAACACCACCATATGCTGCCACACGGTTTAGGCCCTATGTTTTAGTGTATTCTTTGATCAGGAGATTACTTAGTCTACAATCCTTCCAGCTTTGTGGGCTTATATTTTAGGACTTCCCTTACACATATTTATCTTTCTCGACTTGTTTCGGCCTTTGGAGACATGGCAGAGGAAAACACAACTCCACCCGTACAGCTATGTGCAACGCGCGAGCATCATCAGCGTCTACTCGCCACGGACTCGAACTACAAATCTCGACGGCAGTTCGTCGAACAATTTAATGTTGCGCTGCGTGGCAGTGGACCTTTACGGGCAGGCATCGCGCGGATTCCCATAGTGGTCCACGTAGTCTTCAATACCGCGGAACAGAATATTAGCGACAGTCAAATTGATAGTCAGATCCGGGTGCTTAACGCTGACTTCAATGCGACAAACACCGACATAAATACAGTGCCAGCTATTTTTCGACCGCTGGTGGGGAACGCACGCATATCCTTTTTCCGCGCAAACCGAGATCCGCAAGGCGCTTCTACAACCGGGATCACGCGTACTTCCACAGCAATCGCATCTTTTGACCGCATAGGACCCAACAGAGAGCCAGATGACAGGATGAAGTTTACCTCCAGGGGGGGCATAGACGCATGGCCAGGCGACCGCTACCTCAATATTTGGGTCTGTTAGCTCGGTGGCAGTCTACTTGGCTACGCACAGTTTCCAGGTGGTCCTCCGGAGAGTGATGGTGTGGTTATCACTCACACAGCATTCGGGATCGGAGGCACATCGGAGGCCCCATTCAACCTCGGCCGTACCGCCTCACACGAAATCGGTCACTGGCTGAATTGTTTTCACATTTGGGGCGATGATTTTTTATCTTGTTCTGGGACAGACTACTGTGACGACACTCCAAATCAGGGTGGGGACAACCGGGGAATGCCAATATTCCCTCATATTTCATGCAACAATGGACCTAATGGAGACATGTTCATGAACTTTATGGACTACAGTGATGACGCCGCTTGTGTCATGTTTACCAAAGGTCAGGTATTCCGGATGGATGCAACATTATCGGGAGCCAGGTCATCTTTAGTGGGATCAAATTTCCAAGAGCTTCTTCTACAAACGGGAACTCCTCTAGGTAACGAAGATAACACCATCAAAGTTTTGATGAACGATTGGAATGGTGACGGGCGACCAGACCTGATGGCCATAAAGGAGAACACCAATGCCAATAACATAGAGGTGCATATCCTTTCAGGAGCCTCTAAATTCCAGCATTCTATCCTGCAGAGCAAAACCAGATTATATAGCACGGATAACGCCTCTGACTTTGCAATGGCTGATTGGAATGGTGATGGGCAACTAGATTTGATTGCCATCAAAAAAGGCACTACTGAGAAGAATAAAATAGAGGTGCATATCCTATCAGGAGCCTCGAACTTCCAAGATTCTATCCTACAAGCCACCACCTCATTGCACGGCATGGCTAGCACCTTCAACTTTGCAATGGCTGATTGGAATCATGATGGACGACCGGACTTGATTGCCATCAGAAAAAGCACCACCGAAAACAATAAGACAGAGGTGCAAATCCTATCAGGGGCGTCCAACTTCCAGGATTCTATCCTACAAGTTAATATATCATTGCACGGCACAGATAACACCTTTGACTTTGCAATGGCGGATTGGAGTGGGGATGGACAACTGGACCTGATTGCCATTGAAAAGGATGATACTGCAACTAATAGAGTAGAGGTACACATTTTTTCAGGAGCCTCTAACTTTCAGAATTCTATCCTGCGAACCGATACCATATTACACAACAGCACAGATAATACCTTCAACTTTACAATGGCTGATTGGAGTGGCGATGGACGGCCGGACCTTGTTGCCATAAAGAAGATGCATACTCGCACGAACAGCACGGAGGTACACATTCTTGCCGGATGATATGGGCTGAAGATGCTCAGCAGACCTCCCCTGGTGGAGGTAGATATGTAGGTTAACACTGAGTTGATGGGATTAAAACCCAGAATCAGGATTGCAGCAGCCAGTGTGGGGTTCTCGAGGGACCTTTTCCCCTTTTCTCTTGAGTTCATCAATGCCCAGTATTGTTTAATACAGTCTCTACAGTAGCTTATCAGAGCTGATTCTCATGAAGTAGAGTAGAGTATCTTATCTTTGAATCGATGGCTGAGGAACTCCCTGATATTCAGTTAGGTTTACCCAACTAATTATGCAGGTGCCGCTGGCTGGTGGGTGGGGTTAGGTAAGTCGCCAAATTTATCACCAGCTACATAGGGTCAAAACCTTGTTTTGGTTTGAACTCAACTTCTTCAGCCTGGGGATCACACCACCAAGCGGATCACACAACCGCGCAGATTAAGCGTGGTTCTCTACTTCGCTAGGTGCTAGCACACGTGTCTGGCCTAAATCAATTGAACTCGTGATGTAGCCTATTCTTGTTCTGGTCCACAAAGCTTGGAAGATCTAGAATGATAACTCACCCGTCTATAAATTACCATACCCCATCCAAAGGACACGAACCACCAACTCTTGAAAACACACCGTTAACTCTTGACTCTCACATACTGTACCAACCTCTCATACTATCGACTCAATTCTCAGACCCACAAATAAGTCTTTAAGCTATCTCATATATCATCGCATAACCCTGAGACACCCATACCTGCTCATTGCAACTACGAACAAACTTCGCAGCACCAATCAGCAAGCACTTAACATGTCTGATCCTCCAAAGTTTATGAAATGGACACCGGACGGTGCCGCGGGCCCCGGAACCGGGTATATCGAAACCGACCGAGCAATATTAGCAAAGCTAACAGCGGTGAATTATGTTGGGCTACAAGCCGCATTACCAGCCAAAGTCGACCTTAGTGGGAGGATGACGAAAGTCAAGTCACAAATGGGCGTCGGCTCATGCGTCGGATTTGCAATGTGTTCAGCCATGGAAACTGTTCCAAATGGTATACTGCTTGAACAAGACGAATCGGATGCTTTTGTCTGGTACAATGCAAAAGCATGAGACGAAAGCGGAGAAGACCCACTCGTTGACAGAGGAACATCCATACCAGCTGCTGTAAGCGCGGTCATGGATTTAGGCAGTTGCTGGGAGACCGACCACGACTATGCTAAAGCGTTGACGAAGCCAAGTGATTTGGCGTATCTACGCGCTAAAAGCATGCAAGTACTCAGGGTGGCACAAGTAAACCCTATTAACATCAACTCGCTGCGTGGCATGCTAAGCGAGGGATGGCCAATAGTAATTGGTTTCCAACTGTTTGGGGATTACGACTATTTGGTGGGATCCAACGCCACGGCTACTGGTATCATGACGATGCCCACAGCCCAGCAACTATCTATGGGATTGACCGCGGGGCACGCCGTGGTACTCGTTGGATACGACGATGGTAACAGACTACTTAAATTCAAGAACTCGTGGAGTGCGCAAATGGGCGACAAGGGGTATTATTATATGCCATATGACTATGTGCAATACATAATGGACGCATGTGTAATAACCGAGCAAGAATTCGCACTGCCAGCTGCGGTGCCGATCAACCAGCAAGATGAGCCAGCCAGGCCAGTCTCCAGGATGAAGATTTCAATGGGGGATCCGAAATCACCAAACATTAGATTTGTTGAACGACAGCAGCCTAATGAATTGTTCCCTTCCTGGGGAGCATAGCCGCCCAGTGACACCTAAAGACTGACAGGTACACGGCCTAGTGCAACATCATTGGAAGTTTGAGTTTTGGGAAAATCTTGACATGGTTCCTCATTTATTTTGAAAAGTTTGTGAAACAGGATTAAAATAACAAATGATATAGTCTCCAGGGTTGTTCATGTGAGGATCAAAGGTTTTGTGCATAAAGCCTATAGTCTATACTTCCATGGGTTTCACTCAAGTTAATGTGCTACTACTACTGTATTAAACCACAGCAGATAGAAAGAGTCTGACACTTCCCAGACTGCTTGACTTTGAGAACTCATTGGGTGATTGAAGGGGCGACAAGGGCCAATCACTGAGAAAGACTTCCGGTTGTAGCCGTGGTACCAGAAGCATGATGAACCAGCAAGATGTAGGAGCAAAACCAGAATCCACAGTAACCATGGAGCTGGGATCACTATTTATGTGGGTTGGAAACGAGCGCGATTTCTACGAACGAGTATGGACGAAGGAGGCTGCGTGTGAAGGGAAAAGAGAGGGTGGGCAGCAATCCTGTAGTGTGGGCCTAGTTCACAGGACCCAGGACAACGCATCAAAGTATGTACCTCTTTCCAGATGGGCAACTCTCAGGAAGCTGCTCGCTCGGCATAGATCTCGCCTCGCTCTTGAAGCATCCGCTATGTAGCAGATGAATTGCCTCGCATGTCAACGAGGCTTGCCACTTACGTTTAATATCGAAGCGTTCTCCATGTAATTGAATCAGACGACCAGTCTCAATTTCTCGCCATCGCGAAAGAGTTCTCCCTAATCCGGAAGCTGCCGTTTCTATTGTGGACCAATCAATGTCGGCTCCGTAGAACCTCAAGAGGGCCGTGGGAGGTGCCGAATGGCGGATACCATAGCCGAAATGTCATCTGATCCAACTTTCGGATGTGGATAATTTCGTACAAACTCCTTTATCTTTGGTTGCAAATAAAAGCCTCCAGTAAAAACGAGGGGCTAGAACTAGTTTGACCTAACCCAGTGGCCGGACTTGGTTGGTATGGTAGAAAGAGGAGTGGCCTGAGCGGTTGGAGTACCCAAGGTAATGCCATGGATGAACCCCAGTTTCGAGAGCGCGGGGCTAGAAGCCATCTGTGCCACGACAGTGATCGACGTGATCCACGGAAGGATCTTGGTGGCCTTGGGACGAACTGCCCACCACGTGGAGAGAAGATACCCTCGTATGACAAGATACAATGGAAGTAAGACATGCTGAGTCAGTCGCTGCATTATTACGTTACAGTACAGCAGGTGGTATTAATAATTTGAAAGTAGTTTAGCGTAAACCTGATTAGGACCTGCATGTAACGTAATCCACACCCGAGCTGCGCACCCAACCGACCTGCGCACCCCCATCGAATTCGACCGACTCGATTGAATTGAAGCCATTCAAACAGCCACCATGCCACCAAAAAGGACTTCTAGGTCAAAAGAATTAGTGGAGCAAGAAGGCAGAATTATTCTTGCAATTCAAGCCATTAAAAATGGCCAATTTACATCAAATCATCAAGCGGCACGTGTTTTTAATGTTCCTGAGTCAACCCTTTGAACGCGCCTTCATGGGACCACAACACGAAGTGAGAAGCGTGCCAACTGCCATAAATTGACCAAAAATGAGGAAGAATCACTTTTAAAGTGGATAATATCTATGGATACACGTGGACTTCCTCCTAGGCCTTTAAATGTGCAAGAAATGGCCAATATTCTACTACAGAACCAGAATTCAGTGAACTACTCACCTGTAGGCAAGAATTGGGTCTATAACTTCATTTAACGCCGTGAAGAGGTTAAAACTCAATATTCTTAAAAATATAACTATCAAAGAGCTAAATGTGAAGATCCAAAAATCATACAAGCCTGGTTTAACCAGCTACAGGAGGTTATTATGCAGTATGGTATCCTATCTGAAGATATCTTTAATTTTAATGAAACTGGCTTTGCTATGGGTATAATAGCTACTACTAAAGTAATTACACGCTCTAATATGCCTGGAAAACCTTATCTTATCCAGCCAGGAAATCAGGAATGGGTTACAACCATTAAATGCATTAATTTAAATGACTGGGTGATTCCTACATGCATTATTTTCAAAGAAAAGGTTCATATAGAGGGATGGTATAAAGAAGGCCTTCTATCTCTTGACTGGAGAATTGAAGTTAGTGAGAATGACTGGACAACTAATAAGATAGGCCTTCACTGGCTTCAAAAGGTCTTTATACCTGCAACTACGGGCTGTACAGTAGGCTAATATCAATTACTTGTTCTAGATGGCCATGGGAGCCATCTTACACCTCAGTTTGACAAGCTTTGCATGAATAATAAGATTATTCCTATCTGCATGCCTCCACATTCATCTCATCTTTTACAGCCACTAGATGTTGGCTGCTTTGGCCCCTTAAAGCGTGCTTATAGAGACCTGGTTAAGCAAAAAATGCGCATGGGATATAATCATATTAACAAGCATGACTTCTTAAAGGCCTATCCCACAGCTTATCTAGAGATCTTTAAACCTGCAAATATTTAAAATGGCTTTGCAGTAGCTGGAATACTTCCTCTAGATACAAATCAAGTGCTTGAAAAGCTAAATATTCAGTTAAAAACACCTACATCTCCAGGAAGCCAATCAACCAACTTATCATGGCTTGCAACACCTTATAATCTGCATTAATTAGAAAAGCAGGCTTCTAATGTTAAAAAACTTCTAAAGAAGGGCTCTTTAAGCCCTTCAAGTCCTTTAAAACATGCACTTGGGCAGCTTATAAAGGGCTGTGAGATGACTATGCATAGTGCAGCTCTTCTAGCACGAGAAAACCATGCTCTTCGCCTTGCCAATGAGAAAGAGAAGTGGAAAAAAAAGTGATCTAGACACCAGATAACCCCTAATCAAGGTCTTTCTATATAAGATGCCCGGGATCTAATAGGACAAAGGAATGAGCAAAGGAATGCTGAGGAAGGACCATCTCTAGGATCTAGTATAGTGCCTTCAGGGGCGCCAAGACGCGCTCCACCTACATGTTCTAATTGCAATACCAAAGGGCATACTAGAGTTCGATGCCCTGCACGTATATGTTAGCTAGATTTAATGAAAAATGCGTGTTTTGGTGGTTGTGAATACCTTCAAGTTTTCGACCGTGGCCGAATTCGATGGGGGTGCGCAGGTCGGTTGGGTGCGCAGCTCGGGTGTGGATTACGTTATCTCTCTACAACCTTCTTAAAGGCATCTCTGGGCCGAAGGTTCTCCTTTATTGACCACCAGGCGCTTTCCTGGCTGGTTAATTCAAACCATGAGCCAACAAGCCCAGTGTCTGAATGCGTCGATGAATCCGTCATGGAGCCTTTGACGGATGAACTGACACTACCCTCCATTCCGGCAGGCATCATGGGTCAAATATGCCGCGCTCTCCAGAGGGATGACTGTGATGTCCACTCTCTGTTTGTTTGCTCTGCTCCTCCTCCCGTTGTGCCATATGTTGACGTATCTTCAAATAAATACCCAAATCCGGAAACCAAAGCGTATTTGCACCATAGTTCAACAGAACTGATACTCCTCGGTCAAGCTTATACTGCATAGGATGGCTAATGGTTAGAATCTCGCTAAACGCAAAATTTATTTTGTCGGCATTACTCGCCACTTAACGGTATTGCCCGCTGGCAAAGAGCCATGTAGGTAAAGCTTCCGAATCCATATTCTAATCTATATACCGCGTTCCATATCATGATCTACGAAATGCTACCGGGCATAAATACCAACTCGCTAATCAAGGCAAGCCGTAAGAACTTGAAAATCGGCCATCTCTATCACAAACCACGGGAGAACAGTGATGGGAATGGTACAAGTGATAAGTTGGCTTACCGACAGAGCTCATTCACTGGTAGGTCCTTTTTCCTAGCAAGACTAGCAAATTAAACGCATCCCAAGTGAAATAGACGATGGCAACCACAAAGCTTGCCATGATGGACGAGGGGTTATAGCATTTGTCAAAACGTAGCAACTGTTAATATACAATGCTAATTTTGAGTCTGTCAGGAGCCTTTTCTACACCCACCATGTTAGATCAAGACATAAACGGGAAAGTAGATGAGCGGAGAACCAATCAGCCAATAGTCGAGTTATCCTGCATCGTTTATTCACTCAGAAAGATTGAGGGGCGATGGCGGCAGCTCAATGATCATATCGGAAGCTTTCTAGTTGAGAACTTCATAGACTCCAAGGCTTACATAAAGCTGCTATTTGACGATGAGAGCTTCAGTCTAGACCCTGGGTCTTTCTCAATGAATTCGATGTGAGCATCGAGGCTCATAGCAACAAGTGAAGCTTTTTCACCAAGGGCGGGTTGATCCTATACCCAATTCGCGGCCTGGGGAATCATCCGACAAGCCATGCAGCGTTTGGGACCACTCCAGAACCTGGAAGCTGGCCGTGGAGGTTGAAGGGATTCAACAGAGTTTGGAGGATTACAAGGACAATTTCGCGCAAAATGAGCGACGGCCCGATCACTACGAGATGGGTGATTCGAATAATTGGGGGGGGGGGGGGGGGGGGGGGGGGGGGGGGGGGGGGGGGGGGGGGGGGGGGGGGGGGGGGGGGGGGGGGGGGGGGGGGGGGGGGGGGGGGGGGGGGGGGGGGGGGGGGGGGGGGGGGGGGG